>JAFEMH010000727.1:0-490000 GCA_022495995.1 Adenophora triphylla var. japonica
TAAAATGTAATCTTTATGTTAAAGGGTGCATCCTTTGCACCTAAAAGCCCCCATTTTACATTCCAAAATGCATCCTTTTGCACATAAAAATCATGTCTTTACCATAAAAGGGTGCATCCTTTGCACCCCTTAAGACTCATTTTCATGCATCCTTTGCATCAAAGATCATCCTTTATCATCAAATTAGCATCACTTTGCATATTAAATACTATTTTCCATCATAAAAATGCATCCTTTGCATAAAAATTATGCGTTCTTTATATAAAAATGCATACTTGCAAATCAAATGCATCCTTGCAACCCAAAAATGTCAATCTTTTCACTAAAATGTCATTTTTACATGCATTCCCCCATGTCCCCATTAGCAACCTTGGAACGGGACCGGTGTAAAAAGATCCCATCTTTACATCGTTTCTTCCATTAAAGGTACCACAATCTCTTTAGAAAGGGATAAACCTTGAACCTATATCTTCGATTATCACTTAAGACGAGCATGAAGCATCCATATAAGCTCAATCGTCTTAAGGTGTAGGATTGATGGGCTAAGGTCACTCCTTTCCTAAAGAACCCTCATTTTGGACTATAAAAGAGAGTCTTTCTCTCGATCACGCAAGTCCCGAGGTTAAAAAGCGATGATCACAAGTCCAAGATGAGGACGGATCAAAATCCCGAATACATAAAATCCAAGAAATCCCGAGCGACAACCAATAAATGGTTTGTACGTCCTAAGACAAACTTGGGACATCCCCCCTCTTTTCAAACACATGCACACAAGAAAGCACGCAAGCAAGCACGATAAACGGAATCTAGGGAGACTTGCTACGGCAAGGCACCTTGGGTGAACGACGATCCGTTCTTCCCAAGGGGTAACTTAACCTCCGAACCCATAAAAACCTTTTTTTCAAAGTTTTGAGGAAATCAAAATAGCGTGGCGACTCCGTTTTTCAAATTAAACCGGATGTTTTCAAACTCACGTGAATCCGATCTAAAACACAAAATTTAGAATTTGGGCACACATTCACAGTTTGGCGACTCCGCCACTGGGAATTCCCAAAGGAGAAAAGCTTTCATTTTTAAAATAAACGATACCCGGTATATAGGTGGAAACCACTAACCTTCCTGTATCGCTTCCTAACCCGGGGCTTGGGATAAACGGTGGTTTAACAATCCCACGTACCGGTATCACTTTTCGAAAAAAAAAAGAAAGTAAAAGAAAGCTTTTCCCTTTGAGTGGGTTAGACTCCCATCTTGGATTCCGTCTATCTTGCTTGCTTTCTTTGCCTTGCATTGCATCATTTGCATCTTGGGATTTGTGCATACTTTGAACAGGAAGCCTTCTCAAGGCTAAAAGGTGCCTAAAATATTCGGGAAACAACCTGAAACTGCAAAGGAGTGGAACCCGGAAAATTGATCCATGCACCGTACGGCTCAATCCTCCTTGGATTCTCGACCGGCGGCCTCAGTGGCAATTCCACCAGAAAATTGAGGTTAATCTGCAGCCTTGGCGCCTGGGGCTATTCAGCCCAAGACCGACCGGGGCTCCTTAAAATTTACGTGCCTTTATCTCGTTGCATTTTCCCCGTCCCGAAAATCATTCCTTTAAAACACATTTATGAAAATCTCTGCTTTAACTCAAAAAGGAACATTTTTAGAGACCGCACACTACGCGCACCTTATATATCCCGTACACTTTGCACGCACGTCCCTTTAAACCCGGGTGGTTTTTCACCTAGCCACGGACAGCCTTTACGATGCTCCCGGCGCGCACCTTAATCACCCCAAACTCCCCATGGCAAAGGTCGACCAATGCACACCGTGTCACACGTTTCAAAACCGTGACTTTTGGTTGGTTTTTGGTCTAGTCCGTGTCATATAGCCCAGCTTGCATATCCCCGTAAAGGTCAAGCCTTAGTTCATAACGGAAGTCAAGATCTTTCGCTCAAGCGAAACTCGCCGAAATTCCGACAAGGAAAAATCGGTAGAATCTTGACTCCGACATTGACTTTGACCTTGACCCGCACGGAATGCGTAAGAGTCGAGACCGAGTCCTTGCCAAGAAAATCCAAAAGATCTTTCGCTCAAGCGAAGCTCGCCAAAATTCCGACAAGGAAAAATTGGCAAGATCTTAACCCGGCATTGACTTCGATTTTGACTCACGCACGGCGTATGCAACGAAGTTCAATGTGACACCGTGTCATCCGGCTTTACCGCCCGACCCATGCCTATTATCTTCTCCTCGACATTACCGAAAAGTCAAAACGTCAATCGCGCAAGCGAAATTCGCCGAAATTCGTTAAGGCCGAAAGACGAGACTTTCCCGTATTGCCTTGACTATAATTCGCATCGCTCGTGCGTTAAAAGTTCCTATGGCCCGCTAGACCCATTAGGAGCGTTCTTCTCTCGGTCGGTGGGATCCGCGTGCCCTATAGGACCTCGCCCGGGCCGTCCACCCCGGGAGGTCGAAATACGTGGAATACGAGGGGCTTATAGACGTAGTGACGGAACCCACCGATCCAGATCTAGAGTAGTTGCGAAAAAGAAGGGCGTAACCCCTTTTCCAACCAAATAGAAATTAATAAAAGACACTGCTTTAAGTAAACCGGAAGATTCTTAATTTGCATATTGCTTGAGCCTTCACCTAAACACCTACCCCGAGTCTAAACCTTTCCTATCCCTTTCCCGCAGCCGAGAAAGAAGTGGGTGAGAACACCGGGTCGGCCGACTTGTTAGCGCGTAATTCTCGTACGCTCGCCGTAATCCTCGCCTTGTCACCCAGAGTCGTAATGGCCGATTTGACAGAGAACAAGATCGGTTTGGGTAACTGATGACTAGGGAAGAAGAGCTAGCCTATGACCAATGCCCTCCTCCATCCACATATAATCCTTTACCAAAGATCGTCCCTTTTCGGCCCTTCCCAATGTCTCAAGCCATCGTGGTCCCGACACCCTCTCCCCTCGTATAAGACCCAGCTTTGTTCCCTACCAATAGAGAACAAACGCTACAGCTTATTCCCGTAACGCAGCCTCTACATTACCCCACGGGACTCTTTCCTTCCCCTCAACCTCGAGCCAAATGTCCCTACGTTGGAATTCCAAGATTCTCATGCACCTTTCTAACTTTGTCAACGCCCGTGAATTTGCCTATCTCCCTGCATGCAGCGAAGAGTCACTGAAATGAGAACAGAACGGGTGGATTTACAAGTGATGACGACAGCTCAAGAGAAGGAATGAACTTGGAGTCGACGTATGAAACCCGTGAAGGCAAGATGAAGTAGAAAACCATAGACCTGAATAGGAGATGGAATCACTTCAAAGTGTATCCAGTAGCCCGTGGTGAAGGTTCGGAAGAGGAAAAGGATGAGGCAACAGATGAATTCTACATCCTAGAATTCAATACCCCTACAAAGACTTGGTCGGTGAATGGAGGAACTTGATTGAAGCTTTAGCCGAAAGAGGGAAGTGGCTCCGCCCGCCGATCTAGAACATGTAAGCGTCGTTGAAGCTAAACCCCGTCGGGAAGAGTAGACTCCATTGCAAAGTGCCGAGAATCACCCCGAGACCTTGTCTCGAAGAAGAGTGTATGGATGCCCCGGAAAGAGTCCTAAAGTTTGAAGCGACCCCGGTCCCCTTTATATCCTATGATGACAACGATGTTTTCTTGGTAATTCCCAAGTCGAGGAAGAATCCAAGATACCTCTTATATGGCGTCAAGTATCCCGACTCGCTTTTGCCCTCATTGGTCATCGTAGTCAAGATGAGAGTTCTCACGAGAGTTACCGTAGTGATACCGAGGAAGACACAAATTGAAGTGCCAAGGAACAAAAGAGAGGAGTGGTTAGCCCGTGCCGAAAAGCCCGTAAAACCTTCCCGACAAGAAAAGAACAGAACCCGCCATGAGGTTTGACCCCGCAGAAATCCTTCTCGATGATGGAATTTCCCACTTCGTAAAAATGCTTGGCCAATGTCAAAGATGCCGCGAAAACTAACCCCTAGAGAAAGGAGGGACATGCTTGACAAATGATGAGGAATGTGATCCCACTCGTTGAAAAAGTTGCTAGGTCCGGATGAGGAAGCCATTCACCGTACTCCAAACTCGAAGGTGATAATTCCTGTTGCATGCCGACCTTGAAAAGCTTGAACGAGACCGTGAAGGCTTTAAATGAGGAAGGTGAAGTTGAAACCAAATTGACTGTTGAGCCAATTAAGGAGTCGAACTCGAAAAAGTCGAAAGCGCAACCCGGAATCGTATTCGGGAAGCCGCCTATGCCTCCAAAGAGTGCGGTTAATCGATTAATCACCGCAGAGTTGGCCATACGCCGCCAAGAGCCCGCCTCTCACTTTGAAAGAGCCGACGTAATCCTCCAAGAGGGAATGATGATCCAGAGAAATCTAATGTCTATGTGATGACTCGATCTCGGACAAATGAGTATTGAACAACCTAAGGGTGATAAAAGAAATGCCGTCTCCGAGCCGAAAAATAGACAAAAGACCCTATAAGCCGTGGCGTAAAAGCCGACTCGACAAGGAGGATCCAAAGGCCGACTCGCCTGAAGTGTACTCGTGCCAATATCTCCTTGTGGTCCTTGTTAACCTCTTCATACCCTCATAAGCCGAAGCTAGAAGAAAGTTTGGCCAAGACCATGGTGCCCATAGATGTCACCCCGCATGAGGTCGCCCGTATGATTGGAAGTATCCACTACGGAAACATCATTACCTTCACCGACTGACCTCGCCAAAGTATGGGGCTAGTCATAACGAACCCCTTTACATCACACCAGCTTGGAAGAACGTCTATGCCACGGGTATTAGTTGATGGAGGGTCCGCAATGAACGTCCCGCCAAAGAAAATGATGGACTTATTGGATTTGAAGCCAACGGATTTGAAGCCTTCTAGTCGACTATTAAGGCCTACGACTCCACCGCACGATCGCTTTGGGGATTGCTACTCTCAAGTTGTGGTTCGGAAAAAGGTCATGGATGTTGACTTCCAAGTAATTGACATTCGATCTCAAGCATCGCCCGCCGACGCCCTCGATTCACCGTATAAATGGGGTAGCCTCTACTTTGCACCAATGCGTCAAATTTCGCCTAGCGATGGTACTATCACCACTATTTACTTGAGACAAAGTGTCACGGTGGAAGGAACCAAACACCGGAGGTATCCCGATATTGGAAATTAAGCATGATGATGAAGGGTTTGCCTTGACCGGATTCTCTCGTAGCTTCTTCCAAAGCACAAGTGTGTTGCACCGACCTCACTACTACCTCCGATAAAATTCCTCCGGCCATGAGAATGATGAGAAAAATGGGTTATCTTCCTGGCTTGGATTGGGCAAAAGATCGCAGGTCGCAATACCATCATTGATGTAAAGGAACAGACTACCGTATATGGCTTGGGATACAAACCGAACTCTCGATGGCGTAAAAGCTAAAGGGGTCCAAATTTATCCCTACAGCTTATCCCCGACCCATTACTTCACAAAGGGCGGGACACAATATAGTGAGAGCGATCACCAGCATCTCCTTGAAGAAAACCCTTCGGAAAACCTTGAGAAAGTTAGGGAAAACCAAGCAAATCCCGTTCGAAGGATGTTCCTTGACTTGCCGTACATTCCTGGGGCTACCACTACCGTTCGTAATCGAGTATGTCTTCAAAGAAAATTCGCAAAGTTGTCAAAGAGTCAAGCATCCTAGGTAATGGACCTCTCCACCTTCGAATTAGCTCTTCCGAAGATCGCCCATAGAAGCCGCCAAGAGTGAAGACAAATGAGCTGGGCTTGCGTGGTTGTTTGATGAAGAAGCACGTATCCTGCATTTGATCGACTTCACTCGATGATGAGGTAGTTGCCGTAATTGGAGACTGTGGTGAAGATCCTTTTGATCCCCGCACTTTGGTGACTAAGACAGAGATGCCGTTGAAGAATTGGGAGACATTCTCTGGACCGATAGCCTGCCGACAGCAAATGATCATGGAGCTTGGATTGGTACCACGTCCTTCTCACCCTGGGCCGTGTCAAACACCCCGTTGTCCATACAGCTTGAGTCAGAATCTTTGAATTCCACCCTCTCGAGTCATCCGAAGGCCTCACGCCCGAGGATTATGAATATGTAATCGATGTCATCTTTCCTCTTGCTTTGAATGAAATGACAGATCTTTCTCGATTATCCCCTTATTGCCAACTTAACAAATGATAAATTAACTCAAAACTTAACAATGCTTAATAATGAATCATTTGAACAAGATGCAAACACACTAAACGAACAATACATTAAAGAAATCTTTAAGCAAAGTTACGTAAAAGAGGAAAACCGGGCCCAAGCCGCCGAGGAGGTTTTGACAAGTGTTAACTCTGGGTACCGTCGAGGAACCTAAAGAGACACAGATTGGAAGCTTCTTCCAGTGGGGTTGAACGGGACAGATCAAGTTAATCCGCCGTAGAATACATGGACGTCTTTGCGTGGTCGTACAAGGATATGCCGGGCTAGACAGCTCAATAGTGGAGCACGTAATCCCTCTAGCACCGCATGCTAAGCCGCAGCGTAAATTGAGGAAAATCAAGCCGCAGTGGTCTCTACAGTCAAAGAAGAAATTGAGAAGCTAATGCGGGTAGGATTCATCGTAGTCATCGAATATCCGACATGGTTGTCCAATATTGTGACCGTAACCAAGGCCAATGGGAAGGTGCGCTGCAGTCGTAGATTTCCGGATCCGAACAAGGCCACCCCAAAGACGATTACCCCTTGCCAAACATAGACATCCCGGTGGACTCCACTCGCCAACTACGAAGTCAAATCCTTCGTTGACGGCTTTGTGCTACAACTGCATCAAGATGGCCGAAGAAGACCAAGAAAAGATGCCTTCACCACACCGTGGGAACTTACCGCTATACAAGAATGCCATTTGGGCTCAAGAACGCCGGCTACTTATCAAAGGGCAACACCGCGCTTTTTCATGACATGATCCACAAGGAGATTGAGGTCTACGTAGACGACATGATAATCCACTCCAAAGGCGAGGATGGGCAAGACTTTGTTGACCCGCGAAAGTTCTTTGAGAGGCCGAGACAACATTCCATGAGACTAAACCCCGCTAAATGCACCTTCGAGTGACAAGGGGAAAAGTGCTTGGGTATATGGTCACGGAGCGAGGTATCGAAGTCGACCCGAAAGATCAAAGCCATTATGGACATGAGGCCACCTCAAACCTGCATTTAAGTCAAAAGCTTTATGGGCAAACCGCAAGACATCACCAAGCTTTCACAACCGCTTGACCACTATGTGCGAGCCCATCTTCAAGCTCATGAAGAAGAATGTAGATACAGAGTGGACCGAAGAATGCCAGGATGCCTTTGACCAGATCAAAGCATACTTAGTACATCCTCCAGTACTATGCCCCCCACATAGACAGAAACCTCTTCTGCTCTATCTCACTGTCACCGATACGGCAGCTTGGGGCTATGCTTGCTCAGAGAAGAAAGACTCTCGGGTAGAAAATGCCATTTACTTTGTCGCCGGAAGCTACAGGAAGTGAGCTCAATTACTCAAAGATGTGAAAAGACTTGTGCAGATCGGGTCTGGGTAGTCGGCAAGTTGAAGCATTATATGCAAGCCCACCCTGTGAATTTGGTCTCAAAAATGGACCCCATCAAGTACATCTTTGATAAACCTTCCCTTTCGATGCGTCTAGCAAAGTGGTCCTTCTTCTTAGCAGAGTACGACATCAACTACGTGACCAGAAAGGCCATCAAGGGTCAAGCATTGTCAGACCACCCGGCGAACTTCCCGCAATGAGGACCGCGGCCCGAACCCCAATTCCTGCATGAAGGGATCTTCGCAGCCGAGCCTCGAAAGCCGATGGCGCCTATTCTTTGATGGAGCCGCTAACAAAAGAGGAAATGGCGTAGGGATGCTACCGGTCGATCCGAAAGATGAGCACACTCCCATAGCCCTTAAGTTGAACTTCCCCGCCACGAACAATGTTGCCGAGTACGAAGCCTCGCATTGCCGGTTTAGAAGTCGCCCTAGAGAGGAATGTCAAGGAGCTCGAAGTTTATGGAGACTCATCGATCATCAACCAGGTCTCCAACAAATGGAAGACTCGTGGACCCTAATCTTCAGCCGGTATCATGCCCATATGGAGGAGTTGATCGGACAGTCAGAGAAGTGACTTTCCACTACTTGCCAAGGGAAAAGAACAGATTCGCAGATGCCCTAGCTACTCTAGCCTCACTGGTAGAGATCCCCGAGGGAAAAGCCATAAAACCCTTCAGAGTGGGTAGAAGAGAAGCCCCGGCCTTCTGTTGTGAAGTAGACTTGGGACCCGAGCCTATCAAGGAACCCCGGTACAATCAAATTTACCAGCTTCCTCAAAGATGGAGAGTCACTTTCGTGAGACGAAGAAGGTAGACCAAAAGAAGGTGTCAAAGCCAAGAGCTTGCAAGCTCCCGAAAAGGTTGGCCTCCCATTATGTCATTCTAGGAGGCAACCTGTACAAGAAGCGGTACCAAGGACCACTCCTCTTATGCGTCACTCAAGAAAGGGCCAAAGAGTTGATGACTGAAGTCCACAATGGTCCCTGCGGTCCTCATATGAATGCTAGAGCCCTGATGCAAGTGATCCTCAGAATGGGTTACTACTGGATTTCCATGGAGACAGACTGTGTTCAGCATGTCCGAGCGTGCGACAAATGCCAACGGTTTGCCAACCTCAACCATCTCCCGCCTCATGACCTGTACTGCATGACGACTCCTTGGCCGTTTGAAACTTGGGGTATTGACGTGATAGGGAAGATAGCCCCTGCAGGAAGCAATGGGCATGAATTTGTGTTAGTAGCTGTCGACTACTTCACCAAGTGGGTAGAGGCCAAGTCCTACAAGGTCCTCACTTCCAAGAAGGTGGCCCAATTTATCAAGGAAAACATAATGTGTAGATATGGGGTGCCCAATGAGATCATTTCCGATAATGGGTCGCACTTTGAAGGAGACTGCGATAGGTTACCGTCGAATTCGTAATCACTCGCCACAAGTCATCCCCATACGTACCTCGGACTAACGGAGCCGTGGAAGCCGCTAATAAGACGCTCGAACGGATCATCCGGAAAATGGCCACCCGTGGTCGTGATCGGCCCGAAAAGCCGCACCTAGCACTCGGGGCTACAGGACGTCTGTCGAAACAACACGGGAGAAACTCCTTTTGCCCTAACCTACGGGATGGAAGCAGTGTTACCAGTAGAGTTGGAAATCCCGTCATTAAGGGTCCTCCTGGAAAAAAGTGTCAACGAAGTAGAATGGCTACGCAGCCGGCATGATGAGTTGGCCCTGCTCGATGAAAGAAGACTAAAAGCCATGGAACACACCCGAGCCTACCAGAGGCGAATGGCCAGAGCATTCGACAAAAAGGTCAAGGCCAGGGACATCAAGGAGGGTGACTTAGTGTTGAAAGTGAAGCCCCCTACAAGAGACAACCCCCTGGGAAAATGGGAACCCGTTTGGATCGGCCTGTATGTGGTGCAGAAGATACTATCGGGAGGAGCCATGAAACTTGCAGACCTGGACGGAAACCCCTTTGTCCACCCAGTTAACGGTGATAAGCTCCGAAGGTACAATGTCTAAAAAAAATAAAAAAAAAGAGAGAAAAAAAATCTTAGTGCAAAAAGAGTAATACCCAGCTAGGCTGAAAATCCAAAAGGGGCGGTCTAGGCAAAAAACAGGGTTGCACATAAAAAAAAAAGAGAAAAAAATCTTAGTGCAAAAAGAGTAATGCCCAGCTAGACTGAAAACCCAAAAAGGGCGGTCTAGGCAAAAAACAGGGCTGTACATAAAGAAGAAAAAAAAAAAAAGAGAAATTCACCAAAATGAACTACGAAGACTTGAGCCCCTTAGTCTTTCTTGTAAAAGGGGAACGTAGGCAGCCATTTATGATTCGGTCTAAACAATAAAAAGGGCGATTAAGTTTTCATGAGATGCGTCCTAAACAATAATAAAGGATATTCAAGTTTTCATAGAACGGGTCCTAATCAATAAGACATCTGAAATTTCCATGAAATTGTGTCTTGATTAATTTCTAAGATAATATCCCTTGTTCATTACAAGTTAAAAACTTCTTGATGAGTTCAAGCACGGTCTACTCTTGACTCTGCTAACCTGCTACAAAGATCTAAAATATAATAAAATGCCTAATAAACTACTGTGTTTGCAAAATGGCAACAAGGGAATCCTAAGAAAAGATCTGTCAGTCGTCATTCGCTGAATCTTCTTTGGTTTTCTTCCCTTTGCCTCGACCCCGTCGAGTTTTCTTTCTCTTCTTCTCTATGATGTCGGTCTCCCTCATTCCGATCTCTGGTATCCTCACTGGAGCCTCTATCAAACCTGTGTCAATAAGTGCCCTCTCAACTCGGGGACGAGTCCGCACTTCCTCCCTCTGAGCCTCAGTCAAGGGAGCGACTTCAGAAAACCTCTTATATCGAGCCTCCATATCTTTGATAAGGTCACCCGACTGGTTATGGTGACTCGCCTTAGCTTCAGTCTCCCTCAGAGTCCTACTCGAGTAGCAGTCAGCCCCCAATAAAGCCTGACGTCTCTCTCCCAAGATGACCTGAGTCGCTCCCATCTCCCTCTCGTACCAGTCCAAGTAGACAGTTGTCAAGATGGTACTCTTCCTGCTCCTAAAGATAGCCCCTGGATGGGAAAACAGTATATGTCCAAGCCCTCGAGAAGAATGAGAAGTCGGTTGGATCCCTCATAGCTAATGGCACCACCTCCATGGTACGAATGTCCTCCCAATCGCCCAACGGCTCCCGTAAGGCCCCGAACCGCTCGGATACCAAGCAGGGTATGTAGAAGGATGACCAGCGTAACCCCGGAACCCTCACTATATAGGACTCCCGAAATATCCTCCCGGGTCCGCAACCTCCAGTGAGGTACCCACCAAATTTCCGAAGTGGATAGCCTAGCCATCATCGCCTCCCAATCATCTTGGCCCCGTCGCCTAGGCAAACCTCTCCGAGAAATCACCCAAGGGCACTGAGTCGGCAAAGCCCCTGGCAAAGCCCCGAGCCTCTCCTGCAGCCATAAAGTCAGCACAGACGGACTCCCAGACCTCATGAAACGGTCTCCTCTATCCATCCTATCGATGCCATAAAGGGTCTCACCCAAAACCAGTGGGACAATGTCCTTCCCAGCCCTGCAATCTCTGACCATGTCCAAGAGACCACCATGACAGATCCCCACGGACTCAGCAGTGAACTGAGCCGAGAATACGCAGAGGATAAAGGCATCCATAGCCACCCTGGTCGTAGCCATATCCGGAGACCCAAACCTGCCCGGGATATCAGAAAGGTCAATCCATAGCCACCATGGTCGTAGCAATCATCATCCTCTCAGCCTCTCCCAGAGAAATCTGCAGAAAAGATGCCAACTTTGTCGCCACTGGCACGTCTTCGATTGACGGAATCGATATAGCCTCAATTTCTGGACCCCCAATCAAGGCTCGGAAGTCTTCATGCATTGGGACAATCTCATTGTAAGAAAAGCAGTAAACGTGTCTCCGGACGTCCCAAAACCTTGCTGCTGCTCTCAAAAGGTCCCAATCGGGCGGGAGATCCCTCAAATGCCATAAAGACTTGATCTTGAAGGTAGAATCAAACAAACCCTTGTGAGATTGAAAGTTGTACCTCACCCAAGACTGAAGATCGGATAGAAAGCGATCCCTTTTCCCCCTTTGCAATCTAGCGGGCTTCTCCATTGTAAAATGATCAAAGATGGTGTCTTTAGGTCCAATATGTGCTCTGGGAACAGTTGGGACAAGTCTAGGTTGAAAATGAAATGAAATGGCCAAGCCTTGGTTTTATTCTAAAAATAACCAGTCTAGACAGAACTGTGAGCCGCACGGCTTCATTTGCTCCAGAGACCAGACCGCACGGCTTCATTTGCCTGATGTAAAAGACAATATGCAGCAACCAAGTTGCTGCCCAAAGGGAGTTTTTCACCCAACTTTTCCAACCAAAACATGTACAAAAACATGTCCAAAGACCATCCATGCAGTTATATATCATTATATGTCATTTTGGCCCAGTTTCAGCCCCAATTCCAAGCAAAAAACTGCCCCGAGGCTCAAGTAATATGCAAATTAATAAAGCATAAAATAGAAAAGTAAATAAAACAGTAGTACATTGTTTTCGCCCCATCGGCGCCCAAATAAAGCAAAAAATAAACAAAATGTGCATAAAACTTGTTCATTGTTTGTTTTTCTTCCTAAATCAACTCTAGAGACCCCTAGGCCTCCGATCCTTCTTCATCGCTACTCAGCTCATAAACGCTAGCCTCCCTCATCAAGTCCTCCGTGTCACTCACATCAGATAGATGGACATTCTCGTGCTCGTACTCAGCCAACTGCTCCAGGATGCCAGCATTGGGTCCTTGCCCCCGAGGAATGGCACTAGAAGAGTACTCCGAAGCTGAAGAGGTGGATGCCGTGCTCCCGACGTGCCTTCTCTTGCGCACGGGCTCCTGCACGTTTGCTGCCGCCTTTGAAGCGCAGGCCAGCTTCCTCAGAAGGGACCGGCACACGTCCTTCCAGCCCCTATTCTGCCTGACCAATCTGTCATAAGTCCGAGCTGGAACCTGAGAAAAAAGAGAAGAAAATCTCAGAAAAATCTCAGAATTGCAAAAAAGCAAAGAAATCTGAAAGAGAAAGGAAAAGAACCTAAAAGTGTACTTACAGTGCTGTCCGGCGGCAGAGTAAACTGGGCTCCCTAGTGTCGGGGACAGGTATCCTAAACCTCCTCGGTACCCCGTTCACCACATAAGAAAGATGAGCAGGAGGGATCGGCGGATCAGAAGGCTCGGCCTCCCCATATCCCTGAGTGACAGCTAGCTTCACTAGCTTCTGTGGTGTCCTCAGTCGCTGCTCCACAAACACAGCATAGGGGGTATCCAGATCAAAGTACTCCTCAGCGGCCACGCCGCTCGATATCTCTATCTCATCCGCCCGCCAATCCCTGGGCCGCAAGATCCGTGCTGGAGGATCATGAGGGGTAATGGCATCCAGTGGAGGGATATGGCCATGCTGCCTAGAAAATCGATCCCCCAGATAGATGACATCGCATGTCAGCCCGGTCAACCACCGCCTCTGCCTAGTCACCTCCACAGCCTCTCCAAGCAGAATCTCTGGGTACCTCCCCAAGGATAAAAATCCACTCCATCGTGCCCATCCCTGTTGATAACTGGCCTCACCATCTTGTAATCATAGGTGATCCGGGTCTTCCCAGTGAACTTATCTCTCGCATCTCCCCTCCAGCGGACCATAGCGGGAAAGATGGTAGCATCGCTCTGTTGGTTCCACGGAAAGAACCTGATCACCTCACAAAACCAGACCTGCATGTTCAAAACATCAAAAAGGTCATTTTCTCTCATAAAAGTCTCAGAGACAGAAAGTAAAAGAGAGAAAAGTGAGACTACCTCAAGAGCAAAGGAGAAACAATCCATGGAGGCAGCCTTATTCCGGCTGTACAGATCCAGGGAGAAGTATAGCTCCGCTAATCCGACCTCACCCCATGAGACCGTCCCAATCCCATCAACATCCTCCAGAGAGTCGAGGAGGCAAGTCATAGCCGTAGTCCTGCACTGGCAAAGATGGTGACTGACAGCATCAACCACACAAAGGCTCTAGCAAGCTGGTGGGCAGTCACCTCACTAGCAGCAAAATCCCGCATGCAGTTCTGGACTGCCACCTCGACGTTCCTCGTCTCCATTCCGAGCCCCTTGGGAATAAGCTCAAACCCGACCAAAGCCCTGAACTCCTCTGCCGTAATATGGTTCCTCCAGGTTACAGGCCTCCCGGTGAACTGTAAGCCAGTGATGGCAGTGAAATCGGCAGGTGTCACCGTCAGCTCCCCCCAGCTAAGATGAAAGCTGTGGGTGGTGTCCCACCAGAACTCCGAGAGGGCCTGGACCAAGCCCTTGCTCTTGGAGGTAATGTGAATACCTCTGCCGATAGCCTCAATGAACAGATCCAGGCCAGTAGCCCTCACCAGCTGCTTAGGGTTCGCCCCATTCTTCTCAAAATCAGGCATCCTCTGCCATAGCCTGACTGCAATCTCGGAAGGCCCCCTAGACTTGTTCTCCTGTAGACAAGCACAACAAAAGAAATGTGTCAGTCTTTTTCAAAAAAGCATGCATATATTCAAAAGTACACATACTTTCAAAAGAAAAGCATCCAATAAAATCTTTCTAGCATCCTTTGCATGAAAAACGTGTCTTTCATCACTTGAAACACATCGTGTCAAGCACATTGCTGTCCTAAGCACAAAATCACAATTTTCAAAATTACTTGCACATAAGCATTATTTTTTTCTCAAAAATGGCATGCATGAATCCTTTTCATCGTCCAAAATCCCGTTTTCTCATCTATGACCTAGTTCTAGCACATGCAAGAACTCCGTCACCTCTTAGACAATTATCCCTCTTACTTTTATTTTTGAAAAGAAAAAGTGGGTCATTCTCATTATTCTTGTCAAATAAATTGCACATGCATGTTCTTTCATCTTGTTAGCCTCATAGGTTAATCATTAATATTTCAAAATCATCAACAAAAATCCTAGGAAAATTCGAGAAATTCCTAAAACTCGAGTCAATCCCTAGAACCAATCAAAATCCAATCAAAATCGACGGAATTGAGCAAATTAAGAATGCTTACCCCAACCGATTGAGGATTCGTGGATTTGTGCTCCCTCCTACCCGGGTAAAGCTCCGATGGAGGTGTAAGGAAGTCATACTTCCTCTCCGTACGGACAAGATCCTTCCTCCTCCTCCGAGCGGCCTCGGAGATGTTCCTCCTCGCTTGCCTTGGCATTGGATTCCCCTCCGGATTCATTCCAAATCAGTAGAGGCAAAGGGAATTGAAGGATTTTGGAAAAATTCTCTCCCTCCTCTTTCTCTTCCTCGGCAGTCTTGGGCGGCAATAATGCCCAGTCCCCATTCAAATTCTGTTTTAAATAATCTGGAAAAATTAGGCTTCTGGTCGTACGGCTTCTTTTGCCTCCCTCTCATGCCGGGCGGCTTCTTTCGCTCTGAGCAGAAATTACCTCTTTGCCCCTGGACTTTCCACTTGGGCATATAATTCCTGTTATCCTTTAACTAGGATAACGTCGTTTTCAGAAGATATCCCTTATCTCCTTATGCAAATAGACATTCTTCCCCAGTCGCCTTCGTTACCTCCGTTATAACGGGATAACGCTAGGTGACAACCTTCAAATTGTCAGAACTCTAAACTTTAGCTACCTCTATCACGAATAGAGAAGTACGCTCAAGTTCTCCAAACTTTAGCTACCTCTATCTCACAAATAGTGAAGTACGCTCAAGTTCTCTAAACTTAAGCTACCTCTATCACGAATAGAGAAGTACGCTCAAGTTCTCCAAACTTTAGCTACCTCTATCTCACAGATATTGAAGTACGCTCAAGTTCTCCAAACTTAAGCTACCTCTATCACAGGTTGAGAAGTACGCTCAAGTTTTCCTAACTTTAGCTACCTCTATCACAGATAGTGAAGTACGCTCAAGTTCTCCAAACTTTAGCTATCTCTATCACGAATAGATAAGTACGCTCAAGTATCCAATCAGGTGACAACCTCCATTAATTGTCAAAATTTCAAGGATCCTAGACATCGTTCCTAACCTATCTAGTGATGCTTGAACTACGATCAAGGCTTGATTCCTCCGGGATACGTAGGTAGCCTTTCATAAAAGGTCCAGCCATCCGACCGCAGTGGTCACCCTTTTTCCATCATCGCTCCTCAGTGGTGAGGCAGCCTTTCATAAAAGGTCCAGCCATCCGACCGCAGTGGTCACCCTTTTGTCATTCATCACTCCTCAGTGGTGAAATATCCCCTCATAAAGGTCCAGATATCCGATCACATCGGTCACCTCTAGCATATCCCCAGTAGAAACAATTGCTTGACCTCTTAGGTCACTTTCTCTTCTAATTTTCCCCGGCAAGAAACCAGTTTTCTCTCCGCCATTCCCCTGCGGATCTTATTCTGAACTACGGCCTGGCTTGATTTCTCCGGAATACGTAGGTAGTCTTCCAGAGGTTCAGCCACTCGGCCACCTTGGTCACCTAATCCGTCTCGACATTCGCCAGATCGGATCCTTTTCTATCGACAACCCCACTTGCCCTGCAAGTGACGTTGCCGAGGGGCTTCTGTAAGTACCCAAATCTGGCTCATGCCTTCCGGTAAAGTTTCTCGGTAATTTCCCGGACTTTCCTAGAGTTCCGAAATTATTCCGGAACTGTTCCAAAACATTTAAGGGCTGAAGGGAATGCTTGGTAATTAAGAAACACGTTTTTCTTAATCCCAAAAACCTTCTAGAATTGCCACCTTGCATGATTTTAGAAACATGCTGAGTCACACAGGATAATGCCGCACGGCTGCATTAGCCAAGGACCTCTAGCCGCACGGCCTCATTAGCCTTATCCAGACTGCCTATAAATAGAGCCCTCCTCTACCCATTTAACAACAACACAATCAGAAAATTACCAGCATAAAAACTCTCTCTAAGTACTCCACGAAGATCAGGAAGTTGAAGGTGCCAAGAAGCCACCCCCCTCCTCCTTGAAGCCTCCAAAAGTTGGTCCCTTCGCTAGGAAAAACCCCAAGAAGAGGAGGTCACCACCATTGGTAACCTCTCACTCCCTTACCTTGCATGATACTTGTCTATGTGATTTAATTGCTCATTGCATTCATATATTGTCATTATCTTGCTTGGAACTTGGCATTTATCATTAAAGATCCTATCTTCATCATATCCCCCTCCCCCTTTTGCATTATTTGCATGAAATAGACATCATTTGCTCATAAAAATGTGATCTTTAGCATCCTTTGCTCATAAAAATATAATCTTTATGTTAAAGGTGCATCCTTTGCACTTAAAAGCCCTCATTTTATATTCAAAATGCATCCTTTGCACATAAAAATCATGTCTTTACCATAAAAGTGCATCATTTGCACCCTAAAACTCATTTTCATGCATCCTTTGCATCAAAGATCATTCTTTTATCATCAAATTAGCATTCTTTGCATATTAAATACTATTTTCCACCATAAAAATGCATCATTTGCATAAAAATTATGTCTTTATATAAAAATGCATCCTTTGCAAATCAAATGCATCCTTTGCAACCCAAAAATGTCATCTTTTCACTAAAAATGTCATTTTTACATGCATTCCCCCATGTCCCCATTAGCAACCTTGGAACGGACCGGTGTAAAGATCCTATCTTTACATCGTTTCTTCCATTAAAGGTGCCACAATCTCTTTAGAAAGGGATAAACCTTGAACCTATATCTCCGATTATCACTTAAGACGAGCATGAAGCATCCATATAAGCTCAATCGTCTTAAGGTGTAGGATTGATGGGCTAAGGTCACTCATTTCCTAAAGATCCTCATTTTGTACTATAAAAGAGAGTCTTTCTCTCGATCACGCAAGTCCCGAGGTTAAAAAAGCGATGATCACAAGTCCACGATAAGGACGGGATCAAAATCCCGAATACATAAAATCCAAGAAATCCCGAGCGACAACCAATAAATGGTTTGTACGTCCGGAAGACAACTTGGGACATTCCCCCCCCCCCTCTTTTCAAACACATGCACACAAGAAAGCACGCAAGCAAGCACGATAAACGGTATCTAGGGAGACTTGCTACGGCAAGGCACCTTGGGTGAACGACGATCCGTTCTTTCCAAGGGGTAACTTAACCTCCGAACCCATAAAAACCTTTTTTTCAAAGTTTTGAGGAAATCAAAATGGCGTGGCGAATCCGTTTTTCAAATTAAACCGAATGTCTTCAAACTCGCGTGAATCCGATCTAAAAAACACAAAATTTAGAATTTGGGCACACATTCACAACTCCCTCCGTCCCAGCCTAGTGTGAACCAAAATGTTGGGCACACCGATTAAGAAAAAATAAGAGAGAAAAAGTGGAGAGAGAATGTTGTGAGTGTAAAAGTAAAATAGGAGAGAGAATGAGTGGAAGGAATAGTTAGGATAGAAAATGTTGTGAAGTGTAAAAGTAAAATAGGAGAGAGAATGAGTGGGGTAAATAGTGAAGATTCCCTTCCGTTTTGGGCAGTTCACACTCGGCTGAGACGGACCAAAAGGGAAATAAGTGTACACTCGACTGGAATGGAATGAGACGGAGGGAGTATATATATGCAAATTACTAGTGCAATTATTTCTATATATTTAGGTGTTTTAGAGCAATATATGCAAATTTTCCCCATTTATATAAGAAATCGTTCACCATGAATTTATTTTACCACCTTTAGGAAATTTTGACATAAATTTTATGCAGTTTTTTGCCCTCGTTTATACTAAAATTTGGCTCCACCGGTGGTAATGTCTACTCCCTCCGTCTCCTATATAGTAATATGCAAAATCAAAGAAAAATAGTCAATTTAATTGTACTTTGACTAAGAGAAAAATAGTCAACTTTATTGTAATATGACTAAAAACTTATATAACATTTGATTATCCTAATAAAAATATAAAAATTGTTATTAATAATATTTTTAATGTCGAATCAATAACAATAATTCTCATTAGGATAAACAAATTTTCCATACGATCTTAGTCAAATTACAATAAAGTTGACAATTTTTTTTTTTTAATTTTCATATTAATATATAGGGGGGGGGGGAGTATATTACAAAATTACATGTATCTTTATGAGCAGGCGCATGCAATCGAAAAAAGTAAAATGGTGGTACAATCCAAAAGTTGGTGCGTTGTAAGGACAAAGAACCACTTGAAGCAGCAGCCTTTAGACATTTCATTATTCTATTGCGCTCTTTTAGTTTGAAAAAGGGAATGGGTTGAACGTGGGTAATATGATATTTTTGCTCTAGGATTTGACTCAAATATATCCCTGAACTCCATTTTACACAAATAATCCCTAGTATGAATATTTAATTAGGGTAAATATGATCAAAATTAATTTTTCGCCAAATATTTAACATAATTGCTGACTATGATGGTTTTATGATAATTTCACACATACACATTTGTTAGGATCTAACTTTGTGTTTTGATGATGATTGATCATTTAACGAAACAAAGTTAAATGGTCTAAAGAGTCAAGAGAGAAAAGTTACAAAAGTTACATAAATGCCCATTCATGTTTTCCATGTTTTACAACGAAGATTTTCACCTCCTAATGAGTCCCAAAATATTCAATATTGGACTCATTAGAAAGGTAATTCAATGATGTACAAAAGCATACGATTGGATTTTGCATTAGAGCTCCTTGTGAAAAGTTATACCCCAATTACTAAAAGGATCAAACAAGGATAATGAAAGTCAAGGGTTCAATGTAAAAATAGGTTTTTCATCAGCTACATGGAATTACAATTGGAAAGAAAGCCAAGTTACTGGAAAAGAGAAAAACATGTTTGCATAAAAGTCCATTTAATCCTCTAATTGTGAGATACCCAATTCCCTTCTAATACAACGTTAGAAGCTTGAATTCAATGTGGAAAGCTCGCAGTTGGAGATTGGAACACATGTTATTATCTTTCCCAAGGTATGTGTTCGTACACGCAAGTAAAGGTTAGGTTGAAGAATATCTTCTTAATAGTTCCTTTGAAAAATTGCAAATGCAGGTGCAAGATTAAAAGGAACTACCTATGTGGACATGAAGTTTTGCCGCTTCAAGAAGCTAGGACTTGGCTTCCTATATGTTCACTATTGGATATGGACACATGGCTTGTAATAGTGTCAAGGTTAAACAAAGAGAATTGTACTGAACTTATGTGTATAGTATCTTCAGGTATTCATATGAGTTGACGGGTTCAATCGTTACGACACCTCGATTCTCGAGTATTTGAAATGTGTATTATACTAAGATGAAAATTCAATCGCAAGACATTTTCATTTATGCATTCGTTTGTTTCGTTATTTATAAAGTTTAGTAAATCAAAGGATTACACTAAAATGGAGGGGATTTGTTGGTGATTTTGTAATCATCAACTTATTTTATTGTAATGGTGATTTACTAAGAGATCAATGTGATTCGTATTAGACTCGGATACGAGTAAGGGAAAGTGTGGAGTACACACTCGTTTGAGCTAAAACGAAGTCAACCTCGATAAAGAAGTAAAAGTTTAAGGGTAGCACTTTTTGCTGATGTGCTCGGCCGAGCAGAGTCCTTGACTCGGCCGAGCAGAGCATAGCAGATTGTCCAAGTTTCTGGACAGCCTTGCTCGGCCGAGCAGTATGAACAGCACGGCCGTGCAGTTCAAATGACACGGCCGTGCATCTGGGCAAAATGACTTGGGACATCTATGCTCGGCCGAGCGAGTCCCTTGACTCGGCCAAGCAGTTCCTGAACAGGTGCCAGTTCAAAATGAAAAGACACATTGCTTGGCTAAAGTCATGTCTTTTGATTGTACCCTTTAACTAATACCTCTCCATCTGTATATATACAGGGATTGATCTCAGTTGTACATACATGAAAAACACAAGAGTTAATTACAACAATATAACGAAAGCAAACAATTCTCAAGGTTTTGATTTGTTCTCTTTGCCTAGAAAACAAATTGCGTGATTGTCTTATCCCAATAAGGATTTCGTGTAACCCAGGCAATAAGGGTCGAAATACTTTATTCGGAAAGTGGATTATACACGATTCAATCACATATCCGGCCTTAGTATCAAGATCAAGACCCAAGAATTCCCCTACAAACGAATAAAGTATTTGGTGATACTCATGGCGGGTGGAAGTACTTTGAAGGAGATGACGAACAAGTTTGGAAAGCTAGACAAATTTGAAGGACAAGATTTCCGGCGTTGGCAGAAGAAGATGCACTTCCTTTTAACAACATTAAAGGTGGTGTATGTTCTTTCTACCCCTATTCCGGAATTGCTTGAAGATGACAACTTGGAAGAAATCAGACGTAGATCAAAGTGGGAGAACGACGACTACATCTGCAGAGGACACATATTAAACGGTATGTCTGATTCTCTCTTTGACATCTATCAAAATGAGGAGTCTGCTAAAGAGTTATGGGATTCTCTTGAATCCAAGTACATGGCAGAGGATGCTTCTAGTAAGAAGTTCCTTGTGAGTAATTTTAATAATTACAAGATGGTCGATTCAAGACCTGTCATGGAACAGTTCAATGAACTCCTTTGAATCGTTGGACAATATACACAACACGGGTTGAAGATGGATGAGTCAATATCGGTTTCAAGTGTGATTGATAAGTTGCCTCCCTTCTGGAAGGATTTCAAACACACTTTGAAACATGGTAAAGACGATCTATCTTTGGTTCAACTTGGTAGTCACTTGCGCATAGAGGAATCTCTTAGGGCGCAAGAGGATGACAAAGGCAAAGGAAAGGAAGTTCTTTGGACCCTCGGTCAATATGATTGATGAGGGTGGAAACAATAAAAACAAAGGAAAGAAACGTAGTTTCAATGACAATGGTTCTGGTTCCAACAAGAAGCCTAAATTGGCATGTTGGAAGTGTGGCAAATCTGGTCACTTTAAGAAGGATTGTCGTGTTGGAAACAACAAGAAAGGCGCAAGCACAAGTGGTTCGGGAAAGGGGTCTAAGGACCATTCTCAAAACCAAGGTCAGAATTTAATACATAGTTGGAACAGATTTATTAAAAATTACATTTCACTAATTTCGAGGCATTTTATGTGCTGGATGATGCTATTGCGTGGTGGATTGATTCCGGTGCCACAACTCATGTTTGTAAGGATCGTTGTTGGTTTAAGTCATACGAACCAATGGAAGACGGATCTGTCCTTTACATGGGTGATGACCATTCCGCTCCTATTCAAGGAAGAGGAAGTGTGGTGTTGGAATTTAGTTCGGGAAAAACTATTTCTTTGTTTAATGTTTTATATGTACCTAAACTTCGTAAGAATTTAATTTCTGGTCCTGTCTTGAACAAATGTGGATATAAACAAGTGTATGAATCCGATAAGTATATCTTATCGAAGTCTGGTGTATTTGTAGGATTTGGTTATTATAACAATGGAATGTTCATGTTGAATTTAAATAAAATTCCTGTTAACTCTAGTTCTGTTTATATGACTTCCTCTGTTGTTGTTAATTCCTCATTATGGCATGCTCGGTTAGGATATGTGCACTATAAAAGAATACTTGAAATGTCCAAAGATGGTTTGATTCCTGTTATTGATAATAATACGGAAAGGTGTAATACTTGCATGTTAACAAAAATCACTAGGAAACCTTTTAAAAGTGTTACAAGGAATTCTGTAAAACTTGAATTAATACATAGTGATTTATGTGATTTTCATGCAACTCCATCTTTAGGCAATAAAAAGTATATTGTCACTTTTATAGATGATGCTTCTAGGTTTTGCTATATTTATTTGCTGCATACAAAAGATGAAGCCCTAGATAAATTTAAAAATTTATAAAACTGAAGTTGAACTTCAACTTAATGGTTTGATTAAAACCTTACGTACGGATAGAGGTGGTGAATATTATGATCCTAAATATTTCCAATCCGTAGGAATAATTCATGAGACTACGGCTCCTTATGTACCACAACAAAATGGTGTGGCTGAAAGGAAGAATAGAACTCTTGAAGAAATGGTTAACGCCATGTTGTCTTACTCGGGCTTGAGTGACGGGTTTTGGGGTGAAGCCATGTTAACGGCTTGTCATCTATTGAATAGAGTTCCTAATAAAAGGAACAAGATTACCCCATATGAGCTTTGGTATAAGAAAAGACCAAACTTGACATTTTTGCGAGTTTGGGGATGTAGGGCCGTGGTTAGACTTCCGGACCCTAAAAGGAAAAGTTGGGAGAAAAAGGTATTGATTGCATCTTTGTTGGATATGCTGAGCATTCCAAGGCATATAGGTTTTATGTTATAGAACCTAATGAATTCATTTCTATAAACACAATTATAGAATCAAGAGATGCAATCTTTGATGAGAATCGTTTCTCTTTGATACCTAGACCCAAGGATATTATACCAATGTCGGCTGAATCTCAAATGGATGATCATTCAATTGATGTACCAAGTGAGACACCCGAACCTCGTAAGAGTACAAGAGTAAGGAAAGCTAAATCATATGGTTCTGATTTTCAATTATATTTAGTTATGGGATCAAGAGATCAAATTGAATCTCAATACTCTTACTGTTATAGTATAGAGGAGGATCCAAGAACCTATGATGAAGCAATAAAATCTCGAGACGCTGGTTTTTTGGAAAGAAGCCATCGATGATGAGATTGGTTCTATTGTGGAAAATAATACATGGGTCTTGTCTGATTTACCACCAGGCTGTAAACCTTTGGGGTGCAAATGGATCTTCAAAAAGAAGATGAAAGTCGATGGAACTATCGACAAGTTTAAAGCTCGATTGGTAATCCAAGGCTTTAGACAAAAGGAAGGGATCGATTACTTCGATACCTATGCACCGGTTGCTCGTATCACTACTATTAGATTTCTGATAGCTTTGGCAGCTATTCAGAATCTATTGATCCATCAAATGGATGTCAAAACAGCATTCTTAAATGGTGATTTGGAAGAAGAAGTGTATATGAAGCAACCTGAAGGATTTGTTATGCCAGGTAATGAGCATAAGGTATGTAAGTTAATTAAGTCATTGTATGGGCTATAGCAAGCACCTAAGCAGTGGCATCAAAAATTTGATGAGGTTGTTTTGTCGAATGGTTTTGTATTAAATCAATCCGACAAATGTGTATATAGCAGATTTGATGAAACCGGTAAAGGTGTAATCATCTGTCTATATGTAGATGACATGTTGATTTTTGGCACAGACCAAAATGTAGTTGATAAAGCTAAGAAGTTTTTGTCATCAAAGTTTTCTATGAAGGACATGGGAGAAGCCGATGTAATTCTTGGTATAAAGATTAAACGGATGAACAAGGGGATTGCAATTTCACAATCTCATTATATTGAGAAAATTCTCAAGAGGTTTAATTGTGATAATTGTTCTAAAGTTAGTACTCCCATGGATCCTACTGAGAAACTTGTATCAAATACTGGTAAACCTGTGTCACAGCTCGAATACTCAAAAGCCATTGGCAGTTTGATGTATGCTATGACGGGCACTCGACCTGATATTGCTGATGCGGTTGGAAGATTGAGCAGTTCACTAGTAATCCCAGTAAACGGCATTGGCATGCTATAACAAGGGTGTTCAAGTACTTAAAAGGTACTATGGACTATGGTTTGTGTTATAGTGGACATCCTTCTATATTAGAAGGTTATACCGATGCTAGTTGGATCAACCAAGAAGATTCATCTTCTACTAGTGGTTGGGTGTTCTTGCTTGGAGGAGGTGCCATTTCTTGGGCTTCCAAAAAGCAGACTTGTATTACACATTCTACAATGGAATCTGAGTTTGTAGCTTTGGCTGCTGCTGGAAAAGAAGCGGAGTGGCTTCGGAACTTGATATATGAGATTCCATTATGGCCAAAACCGATATCACCAATGTCTATCCATTGTGATAGTGCTGCCACCTTGGCTAGGGCCTATAGTCAGATTTATAATGGCAAGTCTAGACACTTGTGAAATTACCCGGGATCCGGCTCGCGCGCGGAGGCCCCGTGCATCTCGCATTTCGTCGCTGTTCGGGAAGGTCGCCCGGATCCGAGAGGCAGCACAATCGCGCCCCGGCATCTGGCTTATTCCGTTTTAGCGTTTGCGAGGTTGGAGGTGTCTCGCCGTTTTGCTTTCGCATTTTTGTAGAGTCGCCACGCCGTTTTTATTAAGCCCAAAACATTGAAAAAGGGCATCAGTTTAAAGATAAATTTTAAACTGTTTTTGTGTGATGAGATTTTGAGTTCGGAGGTCAGATGACTCCTCGGGAAGAGAATATTAGAATATTAGAGCTCACCCGAGTCGCCTCGTAAAAACGAGTCTTTCGGATACCCCTAATATCCTTTAAAAAGTTGTGTGTGTGTGTGTGCTTTTAAAAATGCATGCTGTATCGGATGTCTACATTGTATTGAAATGTATTGAAATAGAATAGGAAGGAAGCCTTACCAATGTTGGTTCGTGTCTGTCTTCCGCAGGGGAATAGTGTTTGAGGTCGGAGTAGCGTTCCGGATTGCTTCGGGAGATGCCGGTTGTCTGCGGACAGAGTTTCGCGTGAGTTGAAACTGTAGGCTGCGTTTGGGCAGAGGTTCGGCGTGCGTGGGGATCGTCGGGATCACTCGGGCAGAGGTTCGGCGTGCGTTGGAATCGTTGGTTGGATTCGGGCAGAGGTTCGGCAAGGTTTGGGATCGCCGGTTTGACTCGGAAAGAGCCGGGACACCGTGGGAAAGACCAGCAAGGCCTCGGAGTACCACGAGGGGCCTCGCAGTACCTCGAGAGTGCCTCGGGGCAGCGCGGGAGCCGTCTCGGGAGCGCTCGGGAGAGCTTCGGAGCACCTCGAGGGGGCTCGGAAGGCCTCGGAAGGATCCGAAGGGGCCGGGAATGCCTCGAAAGGTCTTAGAAGGGGAGCCAGAAGGCTTAGGGAGGAAGAGAGAAGTGGGAGGTGTGAAAAATGAGGAGGGGAAGCCCTCTATTTATAGTAAAAATTTCGGAGCAAAGAGGTCCGTACGGACCTCTTAGGTAATCCAGAATTTTGGGTTTCCTCGATTTGAGGGAATCTGCAATGATGGAGAATATTCTGGAATGATGATGTCCCCCGTACGCAATAAGGTCCGTACGGACCATCGTGCATGCAAAGAGGTCCGTACGGACCAACTCTGCATGGAAGTCATCATTTCTCCCGGGATTTGAGGGAATATTGTGGACTTTAAGGGGATTTAGTAATCATTGAAACAAAGAGGTCCGTACGGACCTTAATTGCTTTTCGATTCCTGAAAATTCCCAAAAGGTCCTTTTGTCCCTTTTTATCCCAGAAAGGCTCCTCCCCTGGTTTGGTTGGGGGTTTGAGAGGGTTTTGAGAGGGTTTTGAGTGAGAGAGGTCTCCGAGACTGCGTGGATGAGTCTGCGGTGTTTCCCGTGTGTTTGAAAGGGGGTGATCCAGATTGGGGTACTTACAGAAGCCTCGACGTCACTTATGAAAGAAGTGGGGTCGCCGATAAGATAAGGGTCCTAACTGGATCGCGTGTTGGGAGAGGAAGTGACCGTGAGGGTCAAAGTGAGGACGTGGTGGTGTCCTTTTGGGTGACCGTTTAGGTCAATAGGCTGGACCCTGTGATAGGATTCCTACGTATCCCTGGCGGGAATCAAGCCTGGTCGTAGTTCGGGTGTGGGGTGAGTGTTCTGTGAATGCGGGCGTGGTGGTGCCCTGGAGTGTTGTGTGACCGCCGAGGTCAGTGGTAAGGACGTGGTGGCGTCCTGGGTGACCGTATAGGTCGGTGATAAGGACGTGGTGGCGTCCTGGGTGACCGTATAGGTCGGTGGTAAGGACGTGGTGGCGTCCTGGGTGACCGCATAGGTCGGTGATAAGGACGTGGTGGCGTCCTGGTGACCGTATAGGTTGGTGACAAGGACGTGGTGGCGTCCCGGGTGGACCGTATAGGTCGGCGATAAGGACGTGGTGGCGTCCGGGTGACCGCATAAAGTCGGTGGTAAGGGACGTGGTGGCGTCCGGGGTGACCGTATAGGTCGGTGATAAGGACGTGGTGGCGTCCTGGGTGACCGTATAGGTCGGTGATAAGGACGTGGTGGCGTCCTGGGTGACCGCATAGGTCGGTGGTAAGGACGTGGTGGCGTCCGGGGTGACCGTATAGGTCGGTGATAAGGACGTGGTGGCGTCCGGGGTGACCGTATAGGTCGGTGATAAGGACGTGGTGGCGTCCTGGGTGACCGTATAGGTTGGTGACAAGGACGTGGTGGCGTCCTGGGTGACCGTATAGGTCGGTGATAAGGACGTGGTGGCGTCCGGGGTGACCGCATAGGTCGGTGATAAGGACGTGGTGGCGTCCGGGTGCGACCGTATAGGTTGGTGACAAGGACGTGGTGGCGTCCTGGGTGACCGTATAGGTCGGTGATAAGGACGTGGTGGCGTCCGGGGTGACCGTATAGGTCGGTGATAAGGACGTGGTGGCGTCCGGGGTGACCGCATAGGTCGGTGATAAGGACGTGGTGGCGTCCGGGGTGACCGCATAGGTCGGTGATAAGGACGTGGTGGCGTCCTGGGTGACCGTATAGGTCGGTGATAAGGACGTGGTGGCGTCCTGAGTGACCGCATAGGTCGGTGATAAGGACGTGGTGGCGTCCGGGGTGACCGTATAGGTTGGTGACAAGGACGTGGTGGCGTCCGGGGTGACCGTATAGGTCGGTGATAAGGACGTGGTGGCGTCCGGGGTGACCGTATAGGTCGGTGATAAGGACGTGGTGGCGTCCGGGGTGACCGTATAGGTTGGTGACAAGGACGTGGTGGCGTCCGGGGTGACCGTATAGGTCGGTGACAAGGACGTGGTGGCGTCGGGGTGACCGTGATAGGTCGGTGATAAGGACGTGGTGGCGTCCGGGGTGACCGCATAGGTCGGTGATAAGGACGTGGTGGCGTCCGGGGTGACCGCATAGGTCGGTGATAAGGACGTGGTGGCGTCCGGGGTGACCGTATAGGTCGGTGACAAGGACGTGGTGGCGTCCGGGGTGACCGTATAGGTCGGTGATAAGGACGTGGTGGCGTCCGGGGTGACCGTATAGGTCGGTGATAAGGACGTGGTGGCGTCCGGGGTGACCGCATAGGTCGGTGATAAGGACGTGGTGGCGTCCGGGGTGACCGTATAGGTCGGTGATAAGGACGTGGTGGCGTCCGGGGTGACCGTATAGGTCGGTGATAAGGACGTGGTGGCGTCCTGAGTTGAAGCTTAGTTCGGGAGTATGAACCTAAGTTGTGATTTAGTTCAGGAGTATGACCTAAGTTGGGAAGGAGCTCGGGCTTACTTTGATGGCCGGTGATTGAATTGCCGTTGAGGTGGGCGAAGTTCGGGCTTACATCTGACTGCCGGTGCTTGAGCTGCCGTTGAAGTGGGCAAGGATGATGGCCGATGATTGCTTCACCATTTGGCGTTTTGGGAGGCGCTTCGTGCCTTGGGACTTGTACTCGGAGGTGTTGGCTCCTTCGCGTGCTTGTTTTGCCGTTGAGTGGGCAAGGATGATGGTCGGTGCTGGGGATATGCAGTCTTGCATGACTTCTCTTTGACTTGTTGGGGAGGAGCTCGGGCTTACTTTGATGGCCGGTGATTGAATTGCCGTTGAGGTGGGCGAAGTTCGGGCTTACATCTGACTGCCGGTGCTTGAATTGCTGGGGATGCATGACCCTGTAGGGGCCCTTTTCTGTTGGGAAGATGACTTCGGACCTTCAGTGGTTGAGTTGTCGTTGAGCGTTTGGAGGCGTCTTGTGCCTTGATATTCGTGCTGGGAGGTGTTGGCTCCTTCCTGAATTGCCGTTGAGCGGGCGGTGGTTGGATTGCCGTTGGAGTGGGCGAGGACCGGTCTTACGTTGATGGCCGGTGATTGAATTGCCGTTGAAGTGGGCGAGGACCGGTCTTACGCTGACGGCCGGTGATTGAATTGCCGTTGAAGTGGGCGAGGACCGGTCTTACGCTGACGGCCGGTGATTGAATTGCCGTTGAAGTGGGCGAGGACCGGTCTTACGCTGACGGCCGGTGATTGAATTGCCGTTGAAGTGGGCGAGGTCCGGTCTTACGCTGACGGCCGGTGATTGAATTGCCGTTGAAGTGGGCGAGGACCGGTCTTACGTTGATGGCCGGTGATTGAATTGCCGTTGAAGTGGGCGAGGTCCGGTCTTACGCTGGCGGCCGGTGATTGAATTGCCGTTGAAGTGGGCGAGGTCCGGTCTTACGCTGACGGCCGGTGATTGAATTGCCGTTGAAGTGGGCGAGGACCGGTCTTACGCTGGCGGCCGGTGATTGAATTGCCGTTGAAGTGGGCGAGGTCCGGTCTTACGCTGACGGCCGGTGATTGAATTGCCGTTGAAGTGGGCGAGGACCGGTCTTACGCTGGCGGCCGGTGATTGAGTTGCAGGGTTAGGGACCATTCTGCACTTGGATTTGCTGAAAAAGGCCTTAGGACAGCCAGGGGCAAAGTTTGTAAGGGCAGAAAAGTCATTTGGCCACCCCTTGCAAAGAGGTCCGTACGGATTACCCTCGGATGCAAAGAGGTCCGTACGGACCATGCTGACTTTTTACAGTTCCCAGATTTTGACCAGGCGTTAAAACCGAGGCTCCTTCACTTCTTCTTCTTCAGTTTACGAAACAGCCGAGAGAGAGAAGGAGAAAACCTCCATTTTTGCACCAAAATCTTCCATTTTTCCTTTGATTTGCTCGCAATGGCGGAGGGATCTCGAAGGAGCCGTAGACAACGCAGTCAGGAAGTGGTTGAGCAGCGAATGGAGCTTCAAAGGAATTGGACCTCGTTCGTTCCGTCTTCGAAGAACCCGGATGTTTTGTATCCGAATCCGGAGGTGCACAATCGTCGTTCGAGGAACGTCGGGGAGGTAAGAAATCTATTCCGTTTTGATTTCCTGCTCGAGATTTTGAATGCTAAAACTAGAATTTAGTTTTTCGCATATTTGGGTGTTGTGATTTTTCATGCCTTTTTTGTGAAATTCTTGATGAATTGTTGAAAATGGACATGTAAAAATTATGGGTATATGTATTTTGTGCAAAAATGTGTAGATTAGCTCTTATTTGTAAAAATAAAGTGCCTATCTAGTGAATTGCATGCTTTGGTGTTTTGTACCTAATGCTATTTTGTATGTACATTGTGAGAAAATTTGTCGTGTAGTGACAAATTTTGTGAAAAAATATGACATGTGCCGTGCTTTTGTGACGGGTTATATGTGAAAGTGTGTGCCGTGTAGGGACGGACTTTTCTTTTTGAAGATGTGCTATATAGTGTGTGCCGTGTTCATGGGTGACGGACTCTGTGGGGAAAATATGTGCAATATGTGCCGTGTTTTTGTGACGGGTTATATGCATGTGAGAATTATGTGCAAATTATGTGTATAATTATGTGCGATTTATGTGCAATATGTGCCGTGTTTTGTGACGGGTTGTGAGTAGAAATTATATGCATGATATATGTGAAAATTATGTGCAGTATGTGCCGTGTTTTGTGACGGGTTATATGTGCATTATGTGCTTTTGATATTAAGTACTTGTGATTGACGTACCTTTGCTGTGTTTACCTGCAGGATGAGGGTCTTCTGGCTGGGAAAGCCAAGAAGATGAAGACCCGAGGATCGCTTGAGGCTGTTGTTGAGTTGTGGCAGCGGATGCCTGATATGTCTTGGGATGGCGGGCCGAGTCCCAGGAGGCTGGTATATGCTTCTGGCCTAGGTGTGTTTGTGGAGAACCTGGCTGGGATTTCTGATACGAGGAAGAATAAGAGCATCTTCCTGGGACTTTCTGAGTACTGGTGGGATACCACCCACACCTTCCACCTGAGCTGGGGCGAGGTGACAGTGACGCCCACTGATTTTGCTGCGATTACCGGGCTTTCCTTCAAAGGAGAGCCTGTGAGGTGGAGAGATATGATCTCCGATGTTGTGTTGACCGAGCTGCTGGGCTTCGAGCCTCGTCCTCGCAGGGGTCTGGGTATGTTGTACAGCGATGTGGAGCTGAAGATCACGGCCAGTATCGGGGCCTATGTTAGGGGTACCGGCCAGGTGACGGCGGAGCAGCTGGCGCGCTCCTTCTTGTGGTATGCACTCTCCGAGACTCTGTTCTCGAACCATGCGACTGCAGCTCCTTTTGCTCTGTTGGAGAGCTTGACTGATCTGAGTAGGGTTTGCGACATCGCTTGGGGCGAGGCAGGCTTGGCCGAGCTCTACTTTTCTTTGGACCGGTTTAGCCGGGGAGTGGCCAGTTCTTTGGCCTGTTTTGACTTTGCTCTGGAGGTATGAGTTTACCGCCGTTTTGATTTAGCAACTTGTCGTTTCTCCGTTTTCTTTTTTTTTTTTTTTTTTTTTTTGTGCCGAGCTCTTCTCTCGCTTTTGTCGCAGTATGGTTCTACGAGGTCTTTCGGTGCTTCCCGTGGGATAGAGATCCCGGGCCGTTGCCGCGTATCCCGCTATGCTCGGCTGGGCTCGTACGGCCAGGAGGAGGAGGACCAGCAGGGGTAAGCTCACCATTGCCTACGGGGAGGTGCAGAGCGTCTGGAGCGAGATAGCCGTGAGGGGTCTGCCTTGTTCCCATGGGCTCGGTATGAGGGTGATGAGTTTGAGGGGGCCCCTGAGGTGACTGCGCAGCGGAAGATGCTGCGGGGCTTGACCTGTGACGCCATGTACCTGGGGGAGCGAGTCTTCTGGCAGCATGGCCCCGGTGTGCTTCCCGCGGCTCCGAGGGATCCTCCGTTTGGGATGCTTGACTCCCGGGATATGGACGTGCTGGATTTTGAGAGATACCTTGACGGTGTCGGTGCCGAGGAGTTTATTTTGTTTGGTGAGGAGTACGAGACCTTCGTTAGGAGGAAGTTGAGGACGCCGCAGGTAGTGGCGAGGGAGAGAGGCCGGGTCCGCAGCTCCCCTGCAGGTTCCGATGCCGGGCCGGACTTCACATATGTTCGTGGGGACGGATCGAGGAGGAGGGTGTCTGCACCCGTTCTCCCCGAGCAGTGCTCCCCGCCGCGCAGCGGATCCCGATAGATCGGTGAGTGTGCTGACTCTTTTCCATTTTGGCATCTTTTCTGCATTTTTCTCTTTTTGTTGTCGAGTATACTGCATTGATGAGCGTTTCCTTGGCTTCTTGTTGGTGCAGGTCCCGGGGAGAGCCTACGATATGCTGACTCGCCGTTACGTGGCGATGCGCTCCTTCGCTAAGAAGATGGCGTCGAAGGTGTCCTGTCGGTCTTCGCGTCGTGTGCCGGCGTACGAGCCTATGCCTTCGAGGCATTCTGTGGACGTTCCTCCGCCTAGAGCCGAGCCGGAGCCGCAGCAGGAGGGACCTTTGAGGGGGCGGCATAGCATGGATGCCGGGACGTCTTCGGAGCCGCAGTGGCCTTCGAGGGAGCAGCCCTTTTATCGCTCATGCCCCGCATGGCGCATGTGGTGAGGGATCCTCGTAGCCTTCTTTCTTTGATCCTTTCGCCGGATTTGATCCTTCCGAGTACTTCTCGTGGGAGCCTCAGCGGGTGCTCGGTATTCCGACGAGGAGGATGTGACGGCGAGTTCGCCGGATGCCCGACTTTTCTTTGGAGGATCTTGGCGAGGAGGATGATGATGAGGATTCTGAGTAGTATTCATTTGCTTTCCCTCTTTTCATATCCCTCTCTTTTTTTTTTTTGTTTAGCAACAGACATTTTTGGGTACCTGTAATAAAACACATGTATTTGCATGGCAAACAGTATTTTATTTTAAGATGTAATGTCATTTATTTTTGTGATTCCCGGGAATTGTCCTAGAAATTGTTGCTATTATTATTTTTATTTTTGTACATGCCACGTGAGCTGAGAGTGCGTTTGTGGGTAGTGTTGGTTTGCCGGAAATGGCTTTGGCCAGTGTTTGGACTGTTTGGAGCAAGATTTTGCTGGGACAGTGGTTGTTGTACTGTTTGCTGGGAAAAGGGGTCTTGTTTGCAAAGAGGTCCGTACGGACAGACCTATGTTGCAAAGAGGTCCGTACGGACCAACCTTGCTTTTTAGGAGGACTTAAATGCTTTCCAGTGTCTGGACTTTCCCCCATTCCCCATTTGCAGCCATTTTCGAGCTTTCTTCCCCATTTTCTCTAGGAACCTCCATTTTTGCCATGGATTCTTCGCGCGTTCCAAGAATTTTGCCGAGGCTTTCGCAGGAGAGGCAAGCATACTTCCTTGAGCGGCTGAAAATGTGGATGAGACGCCGTATGAGGCATCAGAGACGGGCTTTCGAGGTAAGGTTTCATCTTTGCTCGATTTGGTCTTTTAAGGAGTTGGTTCCTGATTGGGATTTGTTGCGGGCTGCCGCGAAGTTCTGGGATGTTAGGAGGCACGTGTACTGTTTCTCCTATAATGAAATGGTGCCCACTTTTGAAGATTTTCGGGCTTTGATCGGAGGACCGGAGGTGGAGGCCATCTCGCTTCCTTTGGTTGGTGGTGCTGCTGTGAGCGTGAAGCTTGCAGACTTTCTTCGTACTTCGTTGGAAGAAGTGCAGGGCATGATCCTTGATTCGGGTCATATCGACATTTCTGCGCTGCCGGAGCGGTTCATGGTTGATGATGAGAGTGACGTCTCTTGGGATGTATTTGCCTTGTGTACGATAGCGACGCTCTTTCTGGTCAGCTCCCTTGGCATTTGTGATGGCGCTTTGCTAGATGTGGTAGGGCACCGCAGAGCCGGGAGAGGATATTGTCCCGTTGGTGCCGGGGGAGACTCTTCATGGTATCGACCGTCCGGCGACCGGGGATCGTTTTATGAGAGGGGGAAGCCCCGCTTTGCTCACCTTGTGGCTGCGAGAGAGACTCCAGCCATGCCCGAGGCTCCGACGTCGTTTAGCCCGTGGTCATTTGCTCGCCGACCTCTTGTGTTGGATATGGATCACCCGCCCGGGAGAGATGGATGGCACGCTTGGTACGCATCGATCCGCCGTGGGTTCCGCACCGGGAGGATTGAGACCAGGAGGATCTTGCAGAAGGGTCCTACGTTGTCGAGTTCCAGTTTGTCTTGGTCCTCCTTCTATATTCCGTCGCTTGTTTCCCGGCAGCTTGGGATGAAGCAGAGCCTTTGTTGGGCCGGGATGACCTTGCTATCGCGGAGATAGCTCCTCTTTGTATGGCAGCTCCAGGTGCCTTCTTGTATTGTCCGAGGGTATGGAAGTATTCCGCTTTCCCTCCCGTGGTACTCCTTAGACGTCGGGAGAGTGTCGTGTTGACGACTCGCATCCGGCCCGGTATGAGCAACGTGTGGGCGTCCCAAGTGGTCTTGGAGAGCAGGCGTGTAGCGATTCTCGGGATCCGCTGCCGCAAGAGCTATTGCCTTAGGAGTGCCGAAGCCTGGTCCGACCCTTTCGATGTGACGGGAGACGCTTTGTTTGACTACGAGACTAGAGTTGACCGACCGACAGGAGAGGTCCTCTTTGCTGCACTCGCAGGGAGGAGATCCGAGCCGAAGCACGGGCGAATGAAGCCCCGAGAGCTACCGGGTTATTTGACTCTACGGGGAGGACCCCATCTCTGACCGAGAGACGCAGAGTTGGTTCACGTGGAGCGAAAGAAGACTCGCCGGGGACGAGGGAAGAAAGGGAAAGAATGGCGAGGGGACAAGCGCAGATGGCGCGGAATGACCTCCTAGGTATCCATTCATTGCATTGCAAACACATTATTAGTTAAATGTATTAAGTCAGTCTTTTAGCATGTTGTGAACTTGAGAGTAGACCGTGCTTGAACTCATCAAGAAATGTTGTAACCGTTAGTGATTTGTGATTTACTTTTAAAGCTTTGTCGAGACGCAAGATCTTTTGTTTGCCTTTGCTTCGTTGTGCACTTTGTCGGCGTCCATCTTTGGACTTTTCTCGTTGCATCCGCGGACCGAAGTCCGGGCCCCGACGGCAATCCCCTTTGCCGAGGCTTTGTATTTGGCCGAGAGGTTGAATGTTCCCTTGACAAGTTGTTTTGACGGTCTTTTCGTAGATTCCTTGCCTCTTGTTGGCGTCGGGCTCTTGACCTCAATTTCGCAGCCTTCGCTTGAGCTTCTTTTTTTTTTTTTTTTTTTTGTGAGCCCTTGCTCGAGCTCTCTTTTTTTTTTTTTTTTTTTTGAAGCGCGTGAGGGCGAAGACAAGCCCCCGGCTTAGAAGTAGACATGAGTCGGCCGTTTGATGCTGAGTGACCCTCGGATGTCCTTGGATGTTGCCCCCGTCGTTTGACTTGGTCAAGGTGACTGGGGGGGCGTGTTCTTGAAAAGTGCGGAGCTTGATGGAGGTCTTGAGTGACATTCAAACTTTTGACTTTTTTGTGTATTTTTAGACCGGACCAATTAAGGTTGCCTACGTTCCCCTGACTAGAGGGCTCAGTCTCCGCGTAGTTCGACACTACATGGAGTGCCAAGAGATGCACAGCTTGTTCTTCTTCAGGCGAAGTATCTCGCGAAGTTTGCTTCCGTTGACCGGATTCATGAAGGGATTGCCGTCTAGGTCTCGTTAGCTTCATGGCGCCTCCGGAGAAGATCTTTTGAACCACGAAAGGGCCGATCCATGTGGGTTCCCATTTTCCCAAAGGGGTTGGTTCGAGTGGGAGGCTTTTCTTTGAGTACAAGGTCACCTTCCCCGATGTCTCGGGATTTGACTTTCTTGTCGAAAGCTCTAGCCATCCCGCTTTGATAGGCTCCGGACGTGTTCCATGGCCTTTAGTCGTCGCTCGCCTAGCGTGAGCCAATTCGTCATGTCGGCCGAGCCATTCGACTTCGTTGATGTCATTTTCCACAAGACTCGGAGTGAGGGAATTTCTAGCTCGATGGGAAGGACTGCTTCCATCCCGTATGTCGTGGCAAATGGGGTTTCTCCCGTGGTCGTTTCCGACCGATGTGCGGTAGCCCCAAAGTGCAAGGTGCAGCTTCTCGGGCCAATCTCGTCCTCGGGTGGTCATTTTTCGGATGATCCGTTCGAGGGTTTTGTTTGCTGCTTCCACGGCGCCGTTTGTTTGTGGCCGGTAGGGAGAAGATTTGTGGCGTGTGATCTTGAATTCAGCCAACAGCCGTCGAATTCTCCTTCGAAGTGTGAGCCGTTGTCTGATATGACCTCATTTGGGATGCCGTATCGGCATATGATGTTTTCTTTGAGGAAATGTGCGACCTTCTTGGAGGTGAGTACCTTGTAGGACTTGGCTTCGACCCATTTGGTGAAGTAGTCGATGGCTACTAAGATGAACTCGTGACCGTTGTTGCCTGGCGGAGCGATTTTCCCGATGACGTCAATTCCCAAGTGGCAAAGGGCCAAGGTGTTGTCATGCAAGAGAGATCGTGGGGCGGCAGATGATTGAGGTTGGAGAACCGTTGGCACTTGTCGCAGCTCTTCGGACAAAGTGGATGCAATCCGCCTCCATGGAGATCCAAGAGTAGCCCATCCCGAGAATGATTTGCATCGTGGCTCGGCGTTCATGTGGGGACCGCAAGCCCCATTGTGGACTTCGTTCATGAACTTGTTCGCTTCTTCTTGACTGATGCAGCGTAGGAGTGGCCCATGGTAGCGTTTCTTGTATAACATGTCCCCGAGGATGACGAAGTGAGAGGCAAGGCGTTTTAGGGCCATGATGCTCTTGGTTTTGACCCCTTCTGTGTGTGGGTCTTCCTTGTTCATGAAGGCAGTTTCCCCGTTCTTGAGGTATTGGAAGATCTGGTTTGTGCTGGAAATGGCGTCGGACTTGCGTCTCTTTGGCTCTTCAAAGAATCTTGCAAATCGTTGTGATTAAAACCTTCTCGGCAGCTTGGGCCCGGTTTTTCTCTCGTTTGACAACATGCTTAAATGTTTGCTTGATGCATTTATTTAATTAATGTGTTTGCCTTTTGTATAGATGAATTTAACTGTTTTGATTAGTTAATGTCATCATTTGTTAAAGATGCAATGAAATGATTTTTTAGGAAGGTCGGACCTTTTATTGAAAGCGTGAAGGCTGTACATTGTTGATCAAAGATTCACAATCGTCGGGCGTAAAGCCGTCAAAAGACACAAAAGATGTGAATACACGTACAACAAGACTCGAAGCTAGACTATAGGCGACGAGGATTGGACCAGGCTTCATTACTCCCGGATGGCCGTAGCTCTAGAGGGAGTGGTGCCGGTTTAGGTGGCCAATCTTCCCTTGGCATGAGTCCCGGAAAGTAGCTTGCATGCGGTTTGATTTCAAACCAGATCGCGGAGGTTTTTGGCCGCTCCCCGATGATGTCCCTCCATTAGTGTTGCCACCACCCTGGGGGTTTTTGATGATAGAAGTCGCCGAGGGCTACTTCTAGGAGGGCGAAGCATTCGCCGATCTCGGAGTGGATTCTTGCCGATGTTGATCACTTTCATAGAATCTCGCTTCTTTATCTCGGGATCTTTGCTTGGACGACGTTTACAATGTCTCGATTCGAGCGGACATGCTATATCACCTTCCCCGATTAAGCCTTGGAGGAGGTTGCGCCATTGTTCGTCCAAGTCGGACACCGGAATGTTGAATTGAACTAAGCCGTGATGGCCGTCCCCGTAAGATCCGAGAGTGTCGGCCAGGGTTGTCTTGTACCGGAGGATCGGTGATGAGCCGCTTTGCAAGAGGGTTTTCGGCGAAGTAAGGGTCTACTCCTCGATCAATCTCCATTAGGGCATCCATCTCTTGATCCTCTCTCAAGCATTCTTCACACGCATATATCGTAGTTGTCATCCCGACCCATGAGTTCTTCAATTTCCACTCGTCGCTTAGAGCGTGGATGTAAGGATCCACTTCGTAGCGGGACAGGGTAGGAGAATCATCTCGGGGAAGAGTATTCGGTCATGTCGGGACCTTCTTCCGGGTCATAGCTTGCTGGCCAAGCACTTGCCATTGCACCGCTTCCGCGGATCACTTCGATCGCTCCGTTGGCATTGATGAATTTCACGCATTGGTGAAGAGTAGATGATACCGCTTTCATCCGATGTATCCAAGGCCGTCCCAACAAAGCAGAAGGTGGGTTTGATTTCCACGACTTGGAACTCTACCGACTCCGGCTTGTACGTCGAATTGGATCCTCAAGTTGATGACTCCTACGATTGATCGTGCAATGGAGTCGTAGGCTCGGATTACCCGAGGTGAAGGCCTTATCGTAGAACGGTCGATGTGGAGTCGTTTCAAGGTGCTTAAAGCGATGATGTTGATCGCGGAGCCGTTATCAATCAAGACGTTCGGGAGGAAGAAACTCTCTATCTTTATGAGGATGAGGAGGGCTTCGTTGTGCCGATTCTCACATATTGGCAAGTCATCGTCTCGCGAAGGCTAAACCGCTTCCCGTGCTACCGTTGGACTCGCCTCGTCTGGGAACGTTCGATCCAACCATTTGTATGCCTTGGGCCGGGGCAAAGATCGTAGGGAGACAGTGGCCCCGGGGGCGTTCTTGTCGGAATTCCCGATCACGAGACCTTTTGACTCTTGTTTCACGCTCCCAAATATGGCGAGACAAAGCATGTCGACGGTCTCGGAAATTGCAGGAGTCTCGCTCTCGCTTGGGATTTCGTCAATGGCTATTGAGTTTACCCCGTCGTTCGGGGGAATGGATTTCCAATGGTATTGGGACCACGGGGGCGTTCCAATTTTCCCTCCTCAATGAGCCCCCGAATCACCCGCTTGAGTACGAAGCAATTGTCGGTGGTGTGGCCGGGTAGTTATGGAAGGCGCAAAGTGCTTGCTCATATCCATGTTGGGTTTGAGGGTCTTCGGTTGGAAATTCTCGAGTGGTTTGAGAAGATTTCGCTTCACCAAGGCTTCAAATACTTGACCCAAGGGCATTTCCAAAGTTATCAAAATGCCGGAATTGTGGGAAGCGAGGGGGTTGCTATTCTTTGGGGCCGCCCGATCGCGGTTTACTTGAGCTCCGTTCGAATGTAGTGCACTGTTCCGCCGCTTCCTTTCCTTTGGTTGGGGCAGGAGTTGAAGTTGCCAGGTTTGTTCGATAGCGGTAAGACGAGGCAGGGGTGCCGTTGCCTTTTGAAGACTCGTAGTCTTTTCAAACTTTGTCCCGGCGTTGACCATGGCACGGAGATCCTGGATAGAAATGGTGGCCGATCAAAGTCCTCAAAGATGGTTTGAGGCAGAATGGAAAATGTCCATCTCGCTTCTTCCTTGGAAAGTGGATCCATTATCTCGCTTAGCTTCCAGCCCATCTTTTGTAGAATTCGCCCACCGGTTCGTCATCCTTTGTTCGGTGGCTTGCGTGTCATGGCGGTTTGTTTCCCATTCAAGATTGGCGCGGTACTTCTCCAGAAGATTTCACCGATCCGATCCCACGTGGAGCGGTTTTCTCGCCTTCACATTGAGGAACCACCTTAGTGCCGTGGATTTGAGGGAATGCCGAAAATGATCTCGCCATCCGTTGAGGGGTTGCCCCTTTCGCTCTCATACCCGTGACGTAGGTGTCGATGTGGGTTTTTGGGCATTCTGTTCCGTCAAACTTTTCCATTTCCGGCATCCCGAACTTTGGAGGGAGAGGGACCACTTTGTTCGGATCGGTAGGCGTGAGGGAGTCCTTCCGAGAACTAGCTAGCTTGCCTTGCATGTCTTTCATCTGTTCGATCAACCAAGCCATGTGAGGGTCACCGTCTGAGGTGGGTTACCGTTTTCGTGGACGGAAACCGAAGATGGAGGTGGATTGGCCGATGGGATCGCCATTCGGGAGTCTTGGGGAGGTAGTTGAGTGTATACCAACCCATACCCCGGGGTGTTGAAGCCGAGGGCGTGATTGCCTGGTCCGCTAAGGGTTGTGTTTGGGAACCTGGGAAACGATTCGTTAGCCCCAATCGCGTACTTGCCAGTGGCAAACTTGAGATGCCTGGATATCCGCTCGGATGCCCGTCCCCGGTAGACATGGATACTTCGATTATGGCCGCGAGGCTCATATATAGGCAAAGGATTGAACCCCGGGGGATACCGAGATGTATTGGGATCCGCGAGCGGTGCACGTAAGTGTGCCGTTGGTACCGAGCTTGATGTGCGTGAGCCGGAAACCGACCGATCCGAGGCGGGCATGTCTGAGCCGCTTGACCGACGCCCGAGGGGAGCTTTGAGCGAGAGCCGCTTTGCGTTGCCGGGATCTCGTAGCTTGGCGGAGGCGGGACTCGCTGATAGCTTTGAGAAACCGGGGGAGCCGGTATATCTTCGTCTTCTATGAGAACAAAGGTTCCGTCGGGTTGGGGAACTGCAACTGTTCCTCGAAGACGCAAGGTGTCGACGATCCAGGCTTGCTGTTCTTCTTGGCGCTTCTTGATGGCTTCGAAGGCTCGCAGCACCTCCTCCATTGTCTGGAGATTCCTTAGTGGCGGGGTTCCGTTTCCCTCACCGTTATCTCGTTGATCCCGTCATGGGGAGTATTGGACGGTGCGGACCGTTGAACCGGAAGGGCTATCGGACCTTGTGACCTCAATACCGAAAAGGCGGCTTCCTGTGGATTCTCAACCACTCTCGGTTCGCTGGAGGGGGTGACGGGCAAGGTTTAGACACAGGAGTGGCCTAACGGGATAAAAGGGGGAAAGCTCACGTGGCATGCGGTTTCCGTTTCTTTTATTTTTGATTTTTTTTTTTTTGTTGTTTTAATTTACTTAAAACAGTATTTTCTCAGAATCCTAGGTAGGTTGGAAAAGATTGCTCTTCTTTTTCGCAACTATGCTAGATCCTGGGTCGCCGGAGACCATCTCGTGCGGCTATAAGCCCCTCGTTTTGCACCCGTATTTCGACATCCCGGGGTGGACAGCCCTGTGCGAGGGTCCTATAGTGCAAGTGGTTTCCACCGGCCTAAAAGAAAAATCGAACCTAAGGACCGAGCCTGTCATGTTCGTTTTGATGCGTTAGCCATGTGAATAGTGAACCGAGCCGGCCACTGAGTCAAGATCGTGTCAAGAGTTCGGCATGACCTTCTCTTTACCTTGCTTGCGCAAGGGATCTCGTGACGTTAGGCGTTGGGCCGGGTCATATCGTCATGGCCGACGTATCAAAGGCGTGATGACATGGTGTCATGCGAGCATGGATGTATATCCGGACGGAACATTGTCTGGTGTAGCTTCGGAAATCAAGATCGTGTCAAGATTTTAGCATGACCTTTCATCGCTTTGCTTGCGCAAGGGATCTTGAGTTCCGAGCCTTGACTCGTAAAATGGCCGGCATGGTATATGTATCCAGGCCGTATGACACGGACCGGGTAAAACCAACCGAGTCCGGACAGAGTGTGACTCAAGACTCAAACGTGTGGTTGACGCTTGGCTAGGATGGGATGTTTGGAATGATCCCGTGCGCGCCCAAGAGGCCTAGGAAGACCAAACGGATCGCAACCGAGACCACTCCGGTTAAGTGGTTGTAGTGTGCGGTGTATCCGAGGCGAAGTGCGCATAGTGTGCGGTGTAACCGAGGCAAAGAAGCAGAGTAGAGTGCGGTGTAACCGAGGCAGCAGTGCGCGTAGTGTGCGGTCTCTAAAATTCTTTTTCTGAGTAAAATAGAAATTTTTGAAGAATTTTAAATGTATGCACAGATGTATATTGATGCATTTTTTTTGTATTTTTATTTTTTTTTTGTAAAATAAAAACGAAGCACGTGCACACACACACAACAGTTAAAGGAAGGGGTAAAAATGAAAGTTTGACCCTCATCATCGTTTTAAAAATCTTTTGTTTTGTTTAAAAGTTTTTAAAACAAATTTCCCCAGCGGAGTCGCCAACTGAAATTACCCGGGATCCGGCTCGCGCGCGGAGGCCCCGTGCATCTCGCATTTCGTCGCTGTTCGGGAAGGTCGCCCGGATCCGAGAGGCAGCACAATCGCGCCCCGGCATCTGGCTTATTCCGTTTTAGCGTTTGCGAGGTTGGAGGTGTCTCGCCGTTTTGCTTTCGCATTTTTGTAGAGTCGCCACGCCGTTTTTATTAAGCCCAAAACATTGAAAAAGGGCATCAGTTTAAAGATAAATTTTAAACTGTTTTTGTGTGATGAGATTTTGAGTTCGGAGGTCAGATGACTCCTCGGGAAGAGAATATTAGAATATTAGAGCTCACCCGAGTCGCCTCGTAAAAACGAGTCTTTCGGATACCCCTAATATCCTTTAAAAAGTTGTGTGTGTGTGTGTGCTTTTAAAAATGCATGCTGTATCGGATGTCTACATTGTATTGAAATGTATTGAAATAGAATAGGAAGGAAGCCTTACCAATGTTGGTTCGTGTCTGTCTTCCGCAGGGAATAGTGTTTGAGGTCGGAGTAGCGTCCTGATTGCTTCGGGATGCCGGTTGTCCGCGGACAGAGTTTCGGCGTGAGTTGAAACCGTAGGCTGCGTTGGGCGCAGGTTCGGCGTGCGTGGGGATCGTCGGGATCAGTCGGGCAGAGGTTCGGCGTGCGTTGGAATCGTTGGTTGGATTCGGGCAGAGGTTCGGCAAGGTTTGGGATCGCCGGTTTGACTCGGAAAGAGCCAGGACACCGTGGGAAAGACCAGGCAAGGCCTCGGAGTACCACGAGGGGCCTCAGAGTACCTCGAGAGTGCCTCGGGGCAGCGCGGGAGCGTCTCGGGAGCGCTCGGAGAGGCTTCGGAGCACCTCGAGGGGGCTCGGAAGGCCTCGGAAGGATCCGAAGGGGCCGGGAATGCCTCGAAAGGTCTTAGAAGGGGAGCCAGAAGGCTTAGGGAGGAAGAGAGAAGTGGGAGGTGTGAAAAAATGAGGAGGGGAAGCCCTCTATTTATAGTAAAAATTTCGGAGCAAAGAGGTCCGTACGGACCTCTTAGGTAATCCAGAATTTTGGATTTCCTCGATTTGAGGGAATCTGCAATGATGGAGAATATTCTGGAATGATGATGTCCCCCATGCAATAAGGTCCGTACGGACCATCGTGCATGCAAAGAGGTCCGTACGGACCAACTCTGCATGGAAGTCATCATTTCTCCCGGGATTTGAGGGAATATTGTGGACTTTAAGGGGATTTAGTAATCATTGAAACAAAGAGGTCCGTACGGACCTTAATTGCTTTTCTGATTTCCTGAAAATTCCCAAAAGGTCCTTTTGTCCCTTTTTATCCCAGAAAGGCTCCTCCCCTGGTTTGGTTGGGGGTTTGAGAGGGTTTTGAGAGGGTTTTGAGTGAGAGAGGTCTCCGAGACTGCGTGGATGAGTCTGCGGTGTTTCCCGTGTGTTTGAAAGGGGGTGATCCAGATTGGGGTACTTACAACTTGGGTGTCAGACATAGTATGATTCGGGAGTTAATCATGAATGGTGTGATATCAGTTGAGTTTGTTCGGTCGCAACAAAATTTGGCTGACCACTTGACGAAGGGGTTAGCCAGAGACTTGGTAAATAAGTCTGCAATGGAAATGGGATTAAAGTCCATTTAATCCTCTAATTGTGAGATACCCAATTCCCTTCTAATACAACGTTAGAAGCTTGAATTCAATGTGGAAAGCTCGCAGTTGGAGATTGGAACACATGTTATTATCTTTCCCAAGGTATGTGTTCAGACCTGCAAGTAAAGGTTAGGTTGAAGAATATCTTCTTAATAGTTCCTTTGAAAAATTGCAAATGCAGGTGCAAGATTAAAAGGAACTACCTATGTGGACATGAAGTTTTGCCGCTTCAAGAAGCTAGGACTTGGCTTCCTATATGTTCACTATTGGATATGGACACATGGCTTGTAATAGTGTCAAGGTTAAACAAAGAGAATTGTACTGAACTTATGTGTATAGTATCTTCAGGTATTCATATGAGTTGACGGGTTCAATCGTTACGACACCTCGATTCTCGAGTATTTGAAATGTGTATTATACTAAGATGAAAATTCAATCGCAAGACATTTTCATTTATGCATTCGTTTGTTTCGTTATTTATAAAGTTTAGTAAATCAAAGGATTACACTAAAATGGAGGGGATTTGTTGGTGATTTTGTAATCATCAACTTATTTTATTGTAATGGTGATTTACTAAGTGATCAATGTGATTCGTATTAGACTCGGATACGAGTAAGGGAAAGTGTGGAGTACACACTCGTTTGAGCTAAAACGAAGTCAACCTCGATAAAGAAGTAAAAGTTAAAGGGTAGCACTTTTTGCTGATGTGCTCGGTCGAGCAGAGACCTTGACTCGGCCGAGCAGAGCATAGCAGATTGTCCAAGTTTCTGGACAGCCTTGCTCGGCCGAGGCATATGCCTTGCTCGGCCGAGCGATGACAAAGACGGCCGTGCAGTTCAAATGACACGGCCGTGCATCTGGGCAAAATGACTTGGGACATCTATGCTCGGCTGAGCGAGTCCCTTGACTCGGCCGAGCAGTTCCTGAACAGGTGCCAGTTCAAAATGAAAAGACACATTGCTTGGCTAAAGTCATGTCTTTTGATTGTACCCTTTAACTAATACCTCTCCATCTGTATATATACAGGGATTGATCTCAGTTGTACATACATGAAAAACACAAGAGCGAATTACAACAATATAACGAAAGCAAACAATTCTCAAGGTTTTGATTTGTTCTCTTTGCCTAGAAAACAAATTGCGTGATTGTCTTATCCCAATAAGTATTTCGTGTAACCCAGGCAATAAGGGTCGAAATACTTTATTCGGAAAGTGGATTATACACGATTCAATCACATATCCGGCCTTAGTATCAAGATCAAGACCCAAGAATTCCCCAACATAAAATTGATAAAGAGATTAGGAATACATATGTTAGACAACATCTTTAAGGCCATAGAAAATATCCATTCCGCTGCGCATATACTTCCTATCTTTTTGACCTTGAGAGCGTTTGAAGAAATTTAGAATATCTGACAGCTAAGGATCTTAGCTGCCAAAGCAAACGGGTCCTTTCAATTGGTATCAAAGCAAGGTTCTTAGAGACTTTAGTGTCTCCGAGCTTAACATCTCGTGAAGATCCATGCTTATATGTCTAACATATTTTCTGTGCTTGACCTTATTTGATCATCTTGGATCATGACCCAAACACCCCTTGTGCTTAAATGGCTTCTTTGATCATTTTAGGATCATTGCCTTTGTAGATTTTCTTGTGGTGAAACAAAGCAAGGTCACGAGTTAGAGACTCCTAGGGTAGTTGCTAGGGGAAAGATAGATCATCTTTCTTGGGCTCGATGGTAGTGACCGACCGACTCGATGGCATCTCTTTTGATGCAGCCCCTTATGCCCATCGACTGCTTATGTTGTGCTTTGAATTGCTACTTATAGGAAATTTTATGTGCTTCATTTTTATATCTGATTATTTAGATTCATATGTGCTTATATTTATTTATTTGATTATAAAGAATCATTTACTTTTTCTCCTTTGTAATGTTAGGAGATGAACCTTGGATGCTCGACGGAAAAGTGCATATCTTGAAGAAATCAAAGTCAAAGCAAAGCTTGGATGCAATCAACAACACACCTTGCATCAAGAAAATTTTGGAGCACAAACCTTCCAACCCCATTCTTCCTTCTAGAAACCATAACACCATTTGAGGGGGAACCAAATTCCAAAACACCATCAAAACCAGCCAAGAACAGCCTTGTTGAAACAGAAAAAGTTGCTGGAAATCTGAAAATCAGACTTGACACTCTTCACGGAAATTGCAATATCTGTCTCTCAGCAGCACGAAACTGCAATCCGATTTTTTGTGAGTAAATTAGACTCACATACCTTTCCAGAAAGCATATACATATAGCCTACAACCTTGTGAGTCAATACCAGACTTCATCTGAAGTTGCTGTCCAACAGGCTGATCGTTATCTCTGACAGCTATGTTTTCTTTCTAATAGCTAAGCCTTTGAAAACCAATCTCCTTGACAAATGTTGGATATGATGGCTCGATGTCCTAGCAAAGGGTCCAGCAAGTCATGCGGTCGTGCAATTGTGGTTTGCGGTTGGTCTCCTATGCGGTCAGCCGTGTTGTGCAGTTGACCGCATGTCCAAGCAGCTCCAACGCGGTTTTGAATTCTATGGGGTCTGCCATAGATGATGCGGTCGACCGCATGGTGGTGGGCCAGGCCTGACAGACGTGTAGACTGGTAACGAGCCTCAAGGGGGGGTGCGAGAGGCGGAGCCTCTCGTGGTATGGATTACGGGCTTTTCTATATTCGTTTATCTTAGTTGTTGGGCTAGGGTTTTGTCTCATATATATATATATATATATATATATATATATATATATATATATATATATATATATATATATATATATATATATATATATATATATATATATATATATATTTGTAACCTATGTAAACATACAGATTATTGCACAGAGTAATAGAAAAAGCGGCCGAAATTCATAACCCCAATTACATCTCTTTCTCTTTCGATTTTCCAATTGTGTTCTTGGTTATTGTTCAATTGGCTTCCGCTGCGATTGCACAACAACTGGTATCAGAGCCTGGTTGCGATGGCTGGGGTTAATTCTATCACCGTGAAGTCCGATGTTCAGAAGTTTGATGGGCATGGAAACTTTGCGTTGTGGCAAAGGAGGGTGAAGGATTTTCTGGTTCAAGCAGGCTTGGGAAAGGTTCTTCGATCTTCAGATAAACCTGATGATATCGAAGAAGGTCCATGGAAGGAGTTACAAGAGCGGGCTGTATCTTCTATACGGCAGTGCCTTGGGGATGAGGTGGTGTATCACGTGATCGATGAGGAATCACCGACGAAGGATTGGGAGATTTTGGAGGCTAGGTATTTGTCGAAATCCATCTCGAACAAATTGCTTCTTAAGCAACGGCTGTATGGGCTTAAGATGGCAGAGGGTTCTGACCTAGAATCTCATATACACACGTTTAATCAAATTCTCAACGATTTGGTTAGGGTGGAGGTAAAGTTCGAGGATGAGGACAAGGCGTTGATGCTGTTGAATTCGTTGCCCAATTCTTGAACATATGAAAACCTTGTTACTACGTTGACGTGGGGGAAGGAGACTGTGGAATTGCAACTGGTCACAGAAGCTCTTCTAGCTTTTCATAAACGGAAGAAGTTCGTTGATGAACCTGCGGGAGAGGGGTTATTTGTGTAGGAAAATCAGGAACGTGGGAGATCCCAGTTCCAGGATAACTCGCAGAGGCAGAATTCTCGTTCTCAGTCAAGGAAGAAGTACAAGGGGAATTGTTTCAAGTGTGGGCAGAAGGGGCACAAGAGGCAAAATTGTCCGGAGAAGGGGAACGGTAAAGGCAAAGAAGGATCTTCAAAGTCAGTTAATGTGGTTGAAGATTGCTCAGAGGATGTGGATGGAGATATTCTCACGACTTCATCAGCTGTGGAGCACCCGACATATGGCTGGATTCTGGATTCAGCATGTTCATTTCATGTAACAACGAATCGTGATTGGTTCGATACCTACAGGTCAGTTAATTCTGGTATAGTTACTATGGGTAATGGTGCTACTTGTAAAATTGCTGGCATAGGAACTATAAGAATTAAGATGTATGATGGTGTAGTTAGAACATTATGTGATGTTAGACATGTTCCGGAGGTTTCTAAAAATCTGATTTCATTGGGTACCTTAGATGCAAACGGTATGTCCTATAAAGCACAAGGTGGGGTAGTGAAAGTAGTGAAGGGTGCTATAGTTGTGATGAAGGGTGAGAAGGGCTCTAAGAACATTTACAAGTTGCTAGGGAGCACGATTGTAGGTGGAGTCACATCCGTTGAGTCTGAGGTTGATACTGATGCCCTTCCATGGCATATGAGGCTTGGTCACATGGGTGAAAGGGGAATGCGGGAACTTCATAAACGAAAGTTGTTGAAGGGTGTGAAGACTTGTAAACTTGAGTTTTGCAAGTTTTGTGTTCTTGGAAAGCAGAATAAGGTGCAGTTTAAGACGGGTAAGCATACAACAAAGGGCATTCTCGATTATGTTCATTCAGATGTGTGGGGGCCGGTCAGAACAGAATCTAGAGGAGGACATTATTACTTCGTAACGTTTATTGATGATTTTTAGAAGAAGGTTTGGGTTTACTTCATGAGGCACAAGTCAGAAACTTTTGAGAAGTACAAGGTGTGGAAAGATGAAGTGAAAAACCAAACGGGGCGAAAAATCAAGTGTTTGAGGAGAGATAATGGGACAGAGTACACAGATGGCGAGTTCAAGAAGTTCTGTAGAGAGCATGAAATCAAGAGGCACTACACAGTACGCAAGACACCACAACAAAATGGTGTGGCTGAAAGGATGAATAGAACTATTGCGGAAAGGGCTAGGTGTCTACGATTCAATGCGGGGTTGGCGAAGAATTTTTGGGCTGATGTAGTGAGTATGGCATGTTTTTTGATTAACAGATCACCTAGAGTCTCTTTGGATAACAGGTTTGCGGAGGAGGTATGGACGGGTAATGAGGTAGACTTCTCCGATATCCGGGTGTTTGGGTGTCCATCCTATGTGCACATTCCTGGTGAAGAGCGGTCGAAGCTTGACCCAAAGTCAAAACAGTGTGTCTTTCTCGGATATGAAACAGGTGTGAAAGGATACAAGCTTTGGGATCCTAAGTCAAGCAAGGTGGTGATTAGTAAGAATGTAGTCTTTGATGAAAAGGCTATGTTGAAGTGTACTCAATATGATAATGAGAAGGTGCCAGAAAGCAAAGAGAGCGAGAAGCAAGTTATTGAGGTGGAGCTACTTGAGGATGATACTGATGCGGATCTCACTCTTCCGGATTCAGAAACAACTACACAGGAAGTGGCTAGTACTTCAGTTGGGAGACCTAAGAGAGTAATCAAGCCACCGATCAGGGTATGGGTTTGAAGACATGGCTTCGTACGTTCTTGTTCTTAGTAGTAGAGACCCGAGTACTTTTATGGAGGCTATAAACAGTCCGGAAAAGGATAAGTGGGTAACTGCTATGGCGGAGGAGATGGAGTCATTGTACAAGAATGATACATGGGATTTGGTGGAGCTTCCTAAAGGGAAGCGTGCTATTGGTTGCAAGTGTGTTTTCAAGCACAAGGAAGCAATATCAGAAAAAGAGGGGGAAAAGTTCAAGGCTCGATTGGTAGCAAAGGGGTACTCACAGCGAGAGGGGGTGGATTATAATGAGATTTTTTCGCCTGTTGTGAGACATACTTCCATTCGGATTGTGTTGGGTCTTGTAGCGCACTATGATTTGGAGTTGGAGCAGATGGATGTGAAAACTGCATTTCTACATGGTGAGTTGGATGAGCAGATTTTCATGGAGCAACCACATGGGTTCACGGAGCCCGGGCAGGAGCGTTTGGTTTGTAGATTGAAGAAGTCACTTTATGGGCTGAAGCAGTCTCCGAGGCAGTGGTATACGAGGTTTGACTCCTACATGGTACGTATTGGCTACAAGCGTTGTGAGTATGATTGCTGCGTGTATGTGAAGAGCCTCGATGATGGTTCCTTTATTTTTCTGTTACTGTATGTGGATGATATGCTTATCGCGGGTAGGAGTAAGAACGAGGTCAATCAGTTAAAGGCCTTGTTGAGTACAGAATTTAACATGAAGGACTTGGGGGAAGCCAAGAAGATTCTTGGAATGGAGATTCGCCGAGACAGGAAATCTAGGAGAATGTGGTTGTCTCAAGCCGGCTATGTGGAGAAGGTGTTGGAGAGGTTCAATATGCGGGATGCAAAACCTGTGAAGACACCATTGGCGAGTCATTTTAATTTATCTGCCTCAGATTCCCCGAGTTCTACTGAAGAGATTCAGAGTATGTCAAAGGTTCCCTATGTAAGTGCAGTGGGATGTCTCATGTATGCTATGGTTTGCACTAGGCCAGATTTGGCGCAAGCCATTAGTGTGGTTAGCAAGTATATGGCGAATCCGGGTAAACAGCATTGGAAAGCAGTCAAGTGGATTCTCAGATATTTGAAGGGCACTATGGATTATGGCATCATGTTTGGAGGTAAGAGTGAGGAGCTTTCTGTTGTGGGGTATGTTGATTCAGATTATGCGGGTGACTTAGATCGGAGAAGGTCGACTACGGGATATGCATTTACTCTTGCAGGTGGTCCTATATGTTGGAGATTTATGATTCAGTCGATTATTGCATTGTCTACAACGGAAGCAGAGTACATGGCAGCGGTTGAAGCTGCAAAGGAAGCATTACGGCTTCGGGGTTTGGTTAACAAATTGGGCATTCAGCAAGGTGGAGTGAAGTTGCTTTGTGACAGTCAAAGCGCGATTTTTCTAGCAAAGAATCATATTTATCATCAACGGACGAAGCACATTGACGTTCGGTTTCACAAGATTCGGGAGTTGATTGATATGGGTGAGGTTCTGCTAGAGAAGGTTCACACTACGGAGAATGCTGCTGATATGTTAACAAAGCCGGTTACTACTGACAAGTTCAAGCATTGTTTGGACTTGTTGCACATCTCTAGCTGTTAGAGATGGGGAGGTTCGATGTCTATACGGGGTGGTTCGGGTATTGGTTCCTTGTATCTTCTGTTGGGTTGAGTGAATGCTCGCCAAGGTGGAGATTGTTGGATGTGATGGCTCGATGTCCTAGCAAAGGGTCCAGCAAGTCATGCGGTCTTGCGGTTGTGGTTTGCGATTGGTCTCCTATGCGGTCAGCCGTGTTGTGCGGTTGACCGCATGTCCAAGCAGCTCCAACGCGGTTTTGAATTCTATGGGGTCTGCCATAGATGATGCGGTCGACCGCATGGTGGTGGGCCGGGCCTGACAGACGTGTAGACTGGTAACGGGCCTCAAGGGGGGGTGCGTGAGGCGGAGCCTCTCGTGGTATGGATTACGGGCTTTTCTATATTCGTTTATCTTAGTTGTTGGGCTAGGGTTTTGTCTCATATATATATATATATATATATATATATATATATATATATATATATATGATTGTAACCTATGTAAACATACAGATTATTGCACAGAGTAATAGAAAAAGCGGCCAAAATTCATAACCCCAATTACATCTCTTTCTCTTTCGATTTCTCAATTGTGTTCTTGGTTATTGTTCAATTGGCTTCCACTGCGATTGCACAACAACAACAAACCCTTTTCAACAAATCCCCATACATCAAGCTTCACACAGTAAACTCTTACTCAACAAATCCCAAAAATTAATCACCTACACTCTTGACAGTAGACCCCAAAACCTTGACAGCAAACCCCGAATTTCTGACAGCTAAGAATCATAGCTGTCAGATCAAAACTGCAATATCTTTCTCTGTGGGTAACCAAATTGCAATTCGATTTTTTATGTGTAAAGTAGACACATAGAGCTTTTCAACAAGCCTAAACCCACATTCTGATTCATTATGAGCAAAAATTGGCACCAGTTTGAAGTTGGCAGCAAACTCAGACTTTAATAGACCAAAAAACTGGTTCCACCCCTTGCACGAGAATTGCATTATCTCCCTCTCCCGACATCGAAACCCCAAACCTATTTTTTCTGTGTAAATTAGACACATAGAGTTTTCCATCAAGTCTAATACCACAAGCTGAATCCTTTTGAGCAAAATTTGGTACCTATCTGAAGTAGGCAGCAGTCCCCAAATATCCTGACAGCAGAGAAAATTTTGTCAAGACTCCTCTCACCAAAAATCCAATATCTATCTCTCCAAAGCTCATAACCACACACCGTTTTCTCCCACATAAATAACACTCATATACCTCTCCAAAAATTATAGCCTCACACCCTGGAGCTTATTGAGTCAACACAGAAAAATCCGTGAAGTTGACCAATAATCTGCTCAAATTTTCTTAAGAGCAAATGTCTTCTGGTCATCTCTTTCTGCTTATGGAGATATGAAGCAAGTCATTAAGAGTTTAAAATGACCAATCATTCACCAAAAAGGGGGAAATTGTTAGGACCTAACTTTGTGTTTTGATGATGATTGATCATTTAACGGGACGAAATTAAATGGTCTAAAGTGTCAAGAGAGGAAAGTTACAAAAGTTACACAAATACCCATTCATGTTTTCCATGTTTCACAACGAAGATTTTCACCTCCTAATGAGTCCCAAAATACTCAATATTGGACTCATTAGAAAGGTAATTCAATGATGTACAAAAGCATACGATTGGATTTTGCATTAGAGCTCCTTGTGAAAAGTTATACCCCAATTACTAAAAGGATCAAACAAGGATAATGAAAGTCAAGGATTCAATGTGAAAATAGGTTTTTCATCAGCTACATGAAATTACAATTGGAAAGAAAGCCAAGTTAGTCTACTGGAAAAGAGAAAAACATGTTTGCATAAAACATGGAATTTATGACAACCACTTTGAGTCAAGTGCTTTGAATACTCCTCAAACGGCTACTTCCTCAAAGTCTTGTGTTCACACAGGAAAAGAAGAAAACATGTTTGCTTAAAACATGGAAATTATGACAACAACAATGAAGACTCCCATTGAAGACAACCTTGACCATGTACCCTCCTCTCCAACGGCTCTTTCCATTTTCTCCCTATAAATTGGAATCAAGCCCTCCTATTCTCAGTGTGCTTGCACCAACACACCATACCCATTTCTCTCTCCCCCAAGTATGTCTCCCACACCCCTTCATCAATGGCCTCAGTGTGTGCAACAAAAACCCATTGCACACACTGATATTGATACAACACCCTTCACCTTTTACACCCATTTAACCCCCACCCTTTATCTGTGTATACAATAAACACCCACTATACATACATGGCCATGGCAGTCCACCAATGCTCCATGTTGCCAATTAACCATTCAACCTTAAACCCTTCACCTTTCAATCTTTCACCCATTTCACTTGTTACAATCAACCAAACCAAACGATGAAAACATTAAGGGTGAACACCAATGAGCCAAATCATTACTTTCATTCGACAACTCAAGTGTCAATTCAAGAAAGAACTTCGAGCCAAATCATTGCTTTCATTCAACAACTCAAGTGTTAATTCAAGAAAGAACTACATATGCTATGTGTCTAGCATTCCTAATTGACTTTACTAATTAGGACCCTAATTGACCGTACTAATTAGGAAGAGGGGGTTTGAGGAACTTGCCTTATCAATCCATGTAATTCTTAAAGCGACCTAGATTATAGTGGATTGATCTCACTGGTCTGGCACATGACAGTGGGGGTGGATGTAGGAGGAGTGAACTCTGAACCACCTTAAAAATTCTCGTCTCTTGTCTCTTTTAATTTCTTGTCTTGCACTTTAATTTTCATTTCATTTATGCTTTTATCTGATAGCTAAGATTTCTGACAGCTAAGGTTCAATCTTAGCTGTCCAAGCTTAGCTGCCTATTTCTTGATTTGATATATTCTTGCTTGATCATAGAGACAAGTTAAAATTGATAAAGAGATTAGGAATACATATTTTAGACAACATCTTTAAGGAAATAGAAAATATCCATTCCGCTGCGCATATACTTCCTATGTTTTTGGCCTTGAGAGCGTTTGAAGAAAATTAGAATATCTGACAGCTAAGAATCTTAGCTGCCCACTACCAGAAAAAAGCCTTTTACCGACGGAAATTTCCGTCCGTAATTCTCCATATCCGTCGGTAAATGGACATTTTCGACGGAATTCGTCCGTCGGGTTCCGTCGGAAATAATTGGTTGGTAATACCGACGGACAAATTCCGTCGGTATTTTCGACGGATTGTCAGCCGGAAAATCCAAAATTCCGCCGGAAACCGTCCGTCGGAAATTAGGTACGCCGGCCGATTTACCGGAGCCTTTGCCGGAGGTTACCGACGGAAATATCCATCGGTGAATATTAAAAAAATAAATAAATAAAATCCATTACCGACGGTTAGAGCCGTCGGAAACCATAAATTTTATAGGCGGATATGTCCGTCGGAAATCTAAACCCTAAACCGACGGATATGTTCGTCGGTAATGCGTTTTATTTTTTTTTAACTTTTATTATTTTCCGATTGATATTTCCGTCGGTAATTAGATTTTTTTTTTTTGATTTATTTATCGACGGAAATTTCCGTCGGTAATCTGTCCAGATTTTAAAAAAAAAATTCCGTTTTATCATTAAACCACCTGTAAAAGGCTGTAAACCTGTTCAAACAACCTGTTTTAAACAAATACAATTACAAACTACAAACAAACACAAACAACCTGTATCGCTTGTAAATCAAATAAAATACATATGTTTGTCCAAATCAAGCGACAGGGGAAAGGGAAAGGGAAAGGGGAAAGGGGAAACGACCGGGGAAAGGGGGAAAGGGAAAGGGGAAACGGGAAACGGGGAAAAGGGGAAAGGGGAAGGGGAAACGGCCGGGGAAAGGGAAAGGGGGAAAGGTCGGGGAAAAGGGGAAAGGGAAAGAGAAACTACATATGTTTGTTTGTTTGATTACATGTCAATTAAAATTCATGTTTAACAACCACGAGCGCTGCCGCTACCGCTACCACCACCATGCATGTATAAATCTATCAAGATATTAATTAAAAAACAATATATCAATATATATACAAATAAAAAGACAATAATAAAATGTAAACATTATATATATGACATTTACAATTAAATAATACTTACTGGCCACTGGGAGAGATAGATATTTCAATTTTTCCTTATTAATAATTGCGTCCAAATTAACCCGCCCGGATGGTTCACTAACAGGAACACTAGAGCTATCAATACCTGAACTGCTCAAATCATCATCACTACGTCCAGAACCAGAAGTAGAGCCCCTCCCTCCCGTCCTTGGTGAAACAAGACGATGGACAAAACCCGCAACCTTCCCTCTCTTTGAACGATTGCCACCTCGACCCGACATATCTAAACTAGTATATTATATATGTAGACAGAAAATATTATCAAGTAGAACAAAATTTAAATAGTAGGAAGCATTCAAAATAATGACTACATGTCCAAGCAAATTATGGAGTAAGATGTTTGCAGTTTGCATTTAAAAAGTAACCAAGTAAAATTGAAAATCATGATATAGATATAATATTACAGTGATAAGTGATATAAAATATAAACATTATATACATAACATTATCTGAATTAAAACTAAACTGATTCATTCACTACAATCTTGATCACTATCACTACAAAATTCAATTTCTTCTTCACTAGTTTCCTCGTCGTCGTCTTCTTCCCCATCTTCATCATCGGACCCAGATATATACCCTTCTCCTTCCTTATCCTCCACATTGTCATACACGATTTCATTGAAAGTGACTTCCTCCCCTAGTGGACGGGTGTTTTGGGAATTTCCTCTTTCTAATAACAATCATTTAATGATGAATCAATATTTGAAGTAGACGTTTTTGCACGCAATGGTATATCAAAAGTGCTTCTTGCTTTGGTTTTCCATACGGCCCACCATCCGCTAGACTCTCTTCGTCGATGGGGGTAGGGGGTCATATACACCTGTTGTGCTTGAGATGCAAGAATGAACACATCATCACCATTATGCCTAGAAGAATGCTTTAAGTCAACGAGATCAAAAGTGCCATGTTTTGTAATGCCTCGCTCAGCGTCCCGCCACTCACAATTGAAAAGAACTACAGAATTTCCAAGCAAGTACTCCAATTCAATAACTTTTTTCAATACGCCATAATAATCGAGATTTCCCTTGAGATTGACCCCGCTATTCCAATTTGATTTCGTTTGGCCATATTTTTCGGTGTGGAATACGTAGCCATTGACAAAATATCCCTTATATACATTCACTCTTAAGGACGGACCGTGTGCTAATGCTTGTAATCTCGCAGCTTTTGCATCTCCACGGTTGTTCAAAATCTAAATAAAAACACATAGATAGTAAAAAACTCATACTTCAAATTCTATTAAAAACATTGAATTAATGAATTGGCATTTACATAATTATTAAACCAGGAGGGAAATTCGTTGTCTGTCCTTATTGAAATCAATTTAGGCGCAATGTCTCCAGCCTGTTCTTCGAACATACTGCATTCAAGGAGAACATAAAGTTGCTTGGTTCGTATTAAAGTTATTAGGATTAACATTACTTAATAACAAACGAATAATGCTTACTTAAAGTAGTCCTCGACCTCAGCACAGTTAAAGAGAATATAGAGTTTAGCCGCTTCTAATTCTTTTCTGCTTAGCATGCGCGTGCACTTTCTATTGCCAAGGAATCGACCAGGAGAAGAAAAAACTGAAATTTTTCCATCAGGATCAGTGACTCCCCCATCATAATTGCGTCCCACTTTATTGAACCTTGTCTCAATGTCTGGGTGAAAATATGTTGAAACAAACGACACAATTTCATCGACAATCACTGATTCAGACATATATGCCTCAACTTTTGCTCTATTGCTCATTTTCTTTTTCAAACTCCCCAAAAATCGTTCAAATGGATATATCCATCTGTACTGAACAGGTCCTCCAACTCTAGCTTCATAAGCTAGGTGAATTGGTAAATGCTCCATTGAATCAAAGAAAGATGGCGGAAATATCTTTTCAAGCTTGCATATTGTCACCACAATGCTCTCTTCGAGTCTTCTCATATCCTCAACGCGAAGAGTGCTGGAAGTCAATGCTCTGAAGAATTCACTCAATTCTGTTAGGGCAACCCATATTTCATTAGGGAGAATGTCTCTAAATGCAATGGGTAGCAACCTATCCAATAATACGTGACAATCATGACTTTTCAACCCATATACCGTCCCTTCTTCCACATTCACACAGTTGCCAATATTAGATGCATACCCATCAGGAAGTTTCAAATCTTTCAACCACTGCAGAACACGTTGCTTATCCTCTCCTGACCGAACAAAGGGAGTAGCTGGTTTGAAATCTTTTCCATTAACTTTAACAATGTTGAGATCTTTACGATTGCAAATCGCTTCAAGGTCTAGCCGACCCTTGTCTGTGTCCTTCGTTGAGGCCTTAAAACCCATCACTGTATTGAAAATATTGTCAAACACATTTTTTCAATATGCATGACATCAAGGTTATGTCTTATCAAGTTCGTCTTCCAATAAGGTAACTCCCAAAATATACTCTTTTTAATCCAGTTATGGTCTTTACCAAATCCGTCTGGTCTATACTTTGAAAACATCTTTCCCCACCCGACATCAGACACCTCAGACACCTGCTCAAAAATATCCTCGCCACTCAGACAAGGAGGGGGGCCCCGATGCTCAACTCTATTTTTGGTGAAAGCATTCCTCTGTTTACGAAATGGATGGTCACTAGGAAGAAACCGTCTGTGGCAATCAAACCAACACTGCTTCTTGTAATGCTGAAGTGTGAATGCATCTGTATTTTCCATACAATACGGACAGGCCAATCTCCCATGTTTTCTCCATCCCGACATCATACCATAAGCAGGAAAGTCATTAATTGTCCACATCACTGCAGCCTCATGTTAAAATTTTGCAACTTGAAAGCATCCCATGTCTGGACACCATCATTCCACAGTTGTTTGAGTTCATCCATCAGAGGTCGAAGATACACATCAATGTTTTTGCCTGGATTCGAAGGCCCGGGAATGAACAAACTCAAATACATATAAGGATCAGTCATACATAACCACGGGGGAAGATTATACACTGTGACTATAACATGCCAACATGAATAAGATTTTGCCCCTGGTCCAAATGGAGAAAACCCATCTGTACATATCCCCAGCAAAATCAGGGTAAGTGGCATCAAAATGTTTCCATGCTTCACCGTCAGAAGGATGAGTCATCACACCCTCTTCACGAGGACACTCTTTGTGCCAACGCATGGCTTCTGAGCTTTCTTTTAATGCGTAAATTCGTTGCAACCTGGGAATTAGCGGCATATAACGCAACTACGCCCGAGGCACGTTTTTCTTGTGCTTGGCACTACCACGGCGTTGTGGCTTATACCTACTAAGTCCACATATTGAACATGAATCGAGGCCCTCATTTTCCTTATAAAAAAGCATGCACTGATTTTTGCAAGCATCAATTTTAACATACCCAAGACCGATCTGCCCCATCAACTTTTTCGTCTCATAAAAATTGTGAACCATATTATTTTCTTCGGGTAGCATCCGTTGTCCCCATGACATGATACGATCGTAAGTATGCTGGCTCATATTTGTATCAGCCTTGATAGTTAGAAGCTCAGTCACTTGCTCTAACACTGTAGCCTTTGCACCAGGATGAATTTTCTCATTTGCAGAGTCCATTAAATCTATAAACTTCTTAGCAACGGGATTTGGTGCCTCTGTTGGATTAGGGTTCCAATCAAACTCTGGGCCAGCCGCATTTCGAACCATATCATCCAATCCGACAGACGGCTCCTCTTCATCAATCAAATGTTCAGGTTCCCTTGGCGGACCACGTGATACATTAGGATGATTGCGAACACTTGTTTCAACCACATAACGCTCCCCGTGCGCTACCCATACCTTGTAACCATCAACAAATCCTACCTCTAAAACATGTTTCTTTACCCATCCAACACTCAGATATTTTCTATTCTTACACTTTTTACAAGGACACCTAATCTTATCACCACGCATGCACTAGGGATGTGCTCTAGCAAACTCCACGAAATGTTCTAAACCTTCTAAGAATTGAGGTCTGACACCCCTTCTATCGGGATTACTACGATTATCCATCCAACTACGATCTTCTCCAGACATAATTAACTCCTGCATTTCATAATGTATTAACAGTTTAGATGTAATTAACGCATTAAAATTCCCTAAATTAGGATTACAAACTTAAAAGCAACAAGACATGTTTCTTTAGGTTTAGAATTGGGATTGGCTTCTATCGCACACATCTATCGCATTTTTTTTATTATTAATATTTTGAATAATTTTAAATATTAATATTTAATTCTTTGTTGTAAAGTATATCATTCCCTATGATGAAAGGACAATTCATGTCCATTAGGTTTAGAATTGGGTTGGCTTCTATCCCATCCCGAAATACACGTATGAATTGCAAATATCACCTTGTCTACTTTCTTTATAATCGAAAATCAAGAAATTTCGGCAGCATAACCCCATGGTCTCCAAGTGCACGACGTAGACTAGGTCAATCAAACACTATCGATTAGAATCGACAGTGTGTAATCAACCATATATGTCTAGTATACACTCAGAGAACAATAGGATTAATGCAACCGAAATATCTCAACTATCGACTATTCAAGCAATTTTAATAGACAATGATGATATTTACAAAATCATATAATCGTGCATTTCAAGACTGTCCACATGGACAATTTAAGAATCGATGACTACATGTTGACCTCAACATGATAAGTTAAAGATTCTTAAATGGGTTTCTAAGCTTTTGTGTTTCAACCGTCACAACGTCATATCGTAACATTAATTTTTATTCATTACCGTAAAATGCATAATTTTACAATAATGAATTAACACACACATTTATCATATTTTTTAAATTATTAATATTGTGAATAATTTTAAATATTAATTCTTTGTGTTTCAACCGTCACAACGTCACGTCGTAACATTAATTTTTATTCATTACCGTAAAATGCATAATTTTACAATAATGAATTTTACAATGATGAATTAAATTAACATTTATAAAGAAGATAAGAGTCGTTCTCATCCACAACTATCAAAAGTCTATCTCATCTTAGACCAAGAAAGACAGAGCAAACAAGTTCATTACCGTTTGAGCAAAGGATTTTCTGTTTAATAAGAGTTTTTCCAGTTTCACTGTCCTCCTCTCTAAGGATCTCAAGTGATGTTTGAGATCCTTAGAGAGAAAGAGGAAACTGAAACTGGAAAAACTCTTATTAAACAGAAAATCCTTTGCTCAAACGGTAGAGAACTTATTTGCTCTATCTTTCTTGATCAAAGATAGACGGATTTTGATAGCTGTGGGTGAAAAAGGCTCTCATCTTATTTATATTTTAAGATGTTAACCACCAACCACAATACCCTATAAGCAGTGCCACTAAGAGTTTTCTTCCTAATTTTAGTCAATGATTAGGAGTCTAATTCCTTAACAATGCTTCCATCCAAGTCTTCCTAATTTTAGACATTCACCCCTCTCCCTCCCCCTTTGACTTTACACAAGCCATCTAATACAAATTAAGAGTAAACAGTTGACTGCTTGATCAAAAAGGGTGATCCGACCTAAGGTGCATCTAGGTTAATTAAACGAAACCAAAGACACTGAAGAACTAAAGAATCATAACTTCAACCAAAAATAAAATGTTCGCAAGAATCAATTCATTGGATTTATATGACTTATTATTCATCTAAAAAATGCTATGGATCTTCATATTACTCCCTTCCTTCCACTTATCTTTCCACTTTCTCTTTCTAGAATGTCACAGAGCATCCCGTTTCAAAACTTAATTAACCAGTCAAAGCAGAAGCTGAAAAACAACACTGAAGTAACACTAACTTACAAAATTGCAACAATTCCTCAAATAGAGTGATTTACAACAACAATTAGGCATACAATAACAAACAATCTACTTCCCTGTGTTAACTAGATCTAAGCAAATCAACTTAGCAGAGGTGAGTAAGAAATTGCAACACTGATACGATCTACTAGTAAACAAACAAGATCCAGAACTCAACAATTTCGCAAACTAACCTTATTAAACCAGGGATTATAAATAGAAAATTTTTATCAAAAAATCAAACCAAATAAGAAGGAATGAACCAAGTTTTTATCAAAAAATCAAACCAAATCGAATTTCAGCCTTATGTCTCGAAATGAAAAAATATTTTGCTAAATTGAGCAAATCATAACCTGAGAGCGGAACGGCGACGGCGATGAACGGCGAGCGAGACTGGGCGAGGAACGGCTCTGAACGGGGACTACGACTGTAACTAATGAGAGAGATGAGAGAGAGAGAGAGAAAGCGAGTGAGAGAGAGAGAGAGAGAGAGAGAGCGATTGAGAGAGAGAAAGCGAGTGAGAGAGAGAAGTTACCGGCGGCGAACGGCGAACGGCGAGGCGAGGCGACGGCGTTGCTTCAAGCTTCAAGGGTTTCGGCGATTTGCGGGCGATTTGGGTACGTATTTGATTTAGTTGAGAGCGTAAATGGCTGAGGAAGGGGAAGGGATTCTATTTATACCTACTTTTACCGACGAACGACATCCGTCGGTATTCCCGGCGGACATAGTCCGTCGGTATTACCGACGGAAATAAAAGCCTTACCGACGGACTAAACGAAATTTAAAAAAAAAAAATCCCGGCAAATGAAATTTAATTTCCGTCGGTAAATGAATTTTTTCCGTCAGTAAATGCCCTGTTTCTAGTAGTGGCCAAAGCAAACGGGTCCTTTCAACATTGAACAATTATATCCCCGTTGACACAGTTGATGTAAACGTGAAAATATAGGAGGTAAATTTGTATATTACCAAAGTATAGACCTTAAAAACTGAAATGTTAAGTTGCACACACACACCCCCATCTTTTATAAACATTAACATCAATTCAGAATAAAAAAATCCCTCCTTCTTTATTACCTCCATCTCCGCCCCACCACCACCCTCACCCCCACACCGACCATTATTCCCCATCCCTGCCCACCTACGTGCCAACCCCCCACTCCAGTCCTCCCTTCCAGGTCACCCCTCCCTTTATCGTTAAAACCCACACTATCCCCAACTCTATGGTCGTCGTCGCCGCCCCCTCCTCTTCCCCCACACCGCCATTTTCGCTTGTTATTCGTCCCCACGCATCCCACACAACCAACTCTTTTCGACTCTTTCTCCCTCCCCAGTCGTATCTCTTCCTCTAGCCCATTCCATTTTCAGATCTAGATATCCCCCCCCTTCCAAGATCCAAATCTAAATATTTTGATAAATGAGTATCGAATTTTATTGAATATGTTTGTCACTTAAGAAAAAAAAAACTTTCTTTATTTGCTTATTTGATGATCAGGGTTTTCTATTGCTTGTTCGAATTTCTTGATCTTTCTCTTTCTTTAATTTCGAATTTCATGAATTTTCTTTCATATGCGAGATTTGATAAGATAAGGTTGCGAATTTGTAGATAGATTAATTGGTCTATTTCATGATGATAGTGAATTTATGATCTTTGTTTATAGCTTTAAGTGACAATTTCTTATGCTTTATGGTGGTGGCAGCACGGTGGTAGTGGTGGTGGTTGGTTGTGTATAAGGTTGAAGATGAAGGGGATATTCAAAAGAGGAGGATTTACTTTATAAAATAATTATTCATATTTTAGTGGATTAAGTTTCATTTTGTACACTTTTATTCCCTATATTTTCACGTATATATCAAGTATGTCAACTGGGCTATAATTGTTTCACGTGTATGCGTAAAATTACCATAAAACCATCTTAGTCAGCAATTATGTTAAGTATTTGATGAAAAGTTAGTTTTGGTCATATTTCCCCTAATTAAATGTTCTTACGAGGTCATATGTGCGTAAAATGGAGTTGAGGGGCATATCTACGTACAATCCCTAAGTACGAGGGGAAAAATTTCATATTACACGTTAATAATCACACCCTCAAGAACCATTTTTGTCCATCAAAACCCTCTAATTTTCACATGACATGCAATCAAGTTCAAGAAGCCTCTAACCTGGATGAACAATAAATTCTCTATCGGTTTATTGTTTTATTTTTTTCTTTTATTTTTATTTTTGTTCCATTGAACTTGAATGTACCACTATCTTAGTTAACCCTCATGAGTCATGACATTTCAAAAATATACTTCGCGTGCCAGACATATATATGTATATCTAAGGATTATATTCATGAATTCTAGCACTAAAATAATGAAGCAAATCCAGCCCTTATCAACGATATGTACAAAGCTATAATCAAGTCATATTGATGCTTGAGGTGTGAATGTTATTCATTAGATGATGGTAAAATGTAAGTTTTTACCTTTAACATTACTTGCTAAAAAGCAAAATGTTGAATCTTATCTCTTTAAAGAAAAAGTTGGAAATCAACTTAATAAAGAGGTAGTAATAAAACACAACTAAATATAGTTTGTGTATATGTTATACTAAATACTATTGATTGCATATGTGTTGGGTATGCTTACAATAGTTGTGATTAGAGAATTCTTGTTTATGAATTCAAGATTCAATAATGGAATCATGAAGCGTTTCTTTCTTTAAGAATATGTTTTCGTATAAATTGAGAGATGAGGCAATCTCATTTAAACGGATTCATGAAGAAGAAGAAACTTATCATGAGAAAATGTTGAAGAAGAGGCATGACCTTGACATAGCAAATGAGGTAGGATAAGAAAATTTTATGGCCCGGATTTTCTAACCTCCATGCTAGAAAGTGAATCACAAAGTTATAAAAACATTGAGCTCTTTGGAATGATCTTTGTGGAAAGAGACCATTAAAAGTGAGATTGATTCCATCTTAAAAAATCACACTTGGAAACTAGTGGATTTACCTTCTAGTAGTAAATCACTAGCATATAAGTGAATTTTTTAAAAAGGAAATGAAGACCGATGGAACAATCAATGAGTACAAGGCTAGACTTGTAATTGAGGAATACACGAAAAATGAAGACCTTAATTACTTTTATACTTATTCTCTCATCACGAGAATAAAAATTTGTATTTGCAATTGCTGCATAGCAGAATTTGAAATACATCAAATGGATGTAAATAACCTTTCTAAATGTCGATTTAGAAGAGAAAATTTACATAGAACAACCCGGGGGGTTTGTTGTATATGAGCAATGAAACAAAGTGTCCACAATGTACATGCATAGCAGAATTTAAAATACATCAAATGAATGTAAATAACTTTTCTAAATGTAAATTTAGAAGGGAAACTTTACATATAACAACCCGAGGGGTTTGTTGTACATGAGCAATGAAACAAAGTGTCCACAATGTACACCATGATCAACTGATGTTAATAATGAAAATTGGCATTATTGCTAATTTTGGGACTACTCTGAAAATGTGGGAGTGAGTATACTTTGAAAAATATTTACCTTTTGGAGGGTTTTCCCAAGAAAACAATGAGATGTCCATATGAAGTATGGAAACGTAGGCCTACGTACACTTGTGAATGTGGGGTGTTTCGCAAAGTAGCAAGTCCAATTACCAAAGAAATTGAATTTGGTTACTAAATGGTGGATTATGTTTCAAGAGTTATGTTCATAACAATTGTGCATATTGGTTTGTTATATATGATTCAATAAGTTTGAATATATATAAAAATCAAAAGAAAATAAAATCAATGAAAATCAAGTATTGATGTCAAATTCATGGAAGTGAATATATGATACTTTGAATGAAATAGATCAAAGTGTTGAAACGGTTCAAGAAATGGAACCTAGAAGAAAATGTGCTAGTTTGTAAAGTCATTGTATGACTTGAGACAAGTACAAAGTTAATGACATCAAAGGTTTGATTGTGTGGATTTAAACAAGAGTGACTATATCACTTTGTTTATTAAATTCAAAAAAAAATGATATGTTAACTAAGGAAAATTCTAGTCAATTTGATCCGTTGATTAAAATTCAAGGAAAACTAATGGACTCGCTGTTAAACAAGTCATTAGGTGGATATTCTTGAAATTTTTGAAATGATCAATATGGAATAGCTGGGATTTAAATGAATTTGAGTTAACAATTATCAAATGGATAGAGCATGTGTTAGCAAGATGGTATATTGCTAAAGTCAATTTATGATTGAAAAGACGTCTATAGCAATATGTGTAAAATGGTAGTCTAGACATATATGTCTAAAACATAATACCATTTGAGAACTACTCTCAATTAATTTGACTATGTGAAGTCAAATGATAAACGGATCCGTTAACCAAATGGTTAAATCGAGAGTTAGTTGTAAATTCGGAGGGAAATGGGACTTGAGCCTCTTAAAAGTTAAACACAGCGGAAAACCCAATCTAGATGACTTGAGATCCCAAGAACTAGATTCAATGGAACCACCTAACTGTTAAAAGACTTGTAGCGTCACTGTGTGGGAACTAACCCCAAGTCCATTCCTATTAGTGACATCCCGAAAGGACAAGGATAAGCATATGACTTTTAATGATTCTTACGCATTGAAAATTTGAGCGGGGTAATACGGTTTACCTTTAAGAAATGTGAGAGAGAAGTGGGGCCGCTTCGAGGAGAATTGTGTGAGGCTCAATTCTTAGAACCTCTCACAGAACCAGGCAAAATGTTTAGGGCCATGAATGAACATAGCTATGAGAATTGAACTATGTTAGGACGATACTTGTGTCAAGCATATGATCGGCTACACAAAAAGCATAACGATTCAAGGACATCGCGTCTATCGACTTGCGAGTAGAGTAAATATGTTTGTATAAGCGAAGGTTCAATGGGCATTCCCACACCTATCGTATGCAGGTTTTCGTCTGCCGGACTCTATCACCAAACTCGTCATCAATTTTCTTCATGTGGGGGATTGTTGGAAAAATGTTATTGTGTGAAGAAAATTGTGCACGTTTCCTTTATATTATTAACATATAGAAATTGTGGTTTATATTTGTCCAAATTGATATTTGGAAAATAAAAATATTAAGGCTTAATAAGTGAGTAAAATTGGAACATTAAGCAAAAATGATTTCTATAAAAGTCATTTCTATAGGTAGACTTCCCGTTAAACTTACTGCTCGAGATATAGACTACTTGAGAGAGGCGGGTTTCATAGAAGGAGGTTGACCTATCGGGGGATAGACTTTGTGGAAGTTGATTTTGTTGTAGACAATTTGCTAAAGGCAAAGTTGGTGTCTAGTAAATGTTCAACTAATGAGTATGGATTGTAACATCCATTAGCCTTAATAAAACACATAATGGATGACATTAATATGGTTAAAAATTGTAACTACCTAATATTTACTACCAAGGTTAGTAGCCTTATTGAATTGGTGAGTAATGGGATATATGTTACAATTGTGAGAATATAAACTATCATCCACAATTTACTAAAGAGAAGAGATTAGGAAAATTCGCCGGAAAGCTTAAGTGCAAAGTTGTTCCGGTTCATCCGTTCTATCCTGGGAGACTAACGACCATTGAAGACCTCTAGCACTCATAGTGAGGGGGCGAATTAGTATTAAGGAGAGTGTCTAACACGGCTCGGATTCAAGCAAATTCAAGACGACGACTTACGGTTTTTCCTTTGTTAATTTTTATGTTGTATATTGTATTTCAATTTTATTGTAATTCTTTTTCTTTTGTGCTCGATTGTTTAGATTTGTCTAACAATCTTTGTGACTTTTGTCACTATTGACAATAATAGGCTTTAACAACTTCTTTCGAGAAAATCTATCATCTTTGTCAATACATCGTATAAAAAATGCAACGTTAAAGACTACATCTTTATCAGTTCATCTTCTCAACTTAGTTCAATGAACTATTCAATTTTTCTCAACATAATTCTTGTGAATCATAAGAACGTTAAATACGACATCTTTAACCGTTCATTTTCTCAATTTAGTTCAATCGAACTTTTCAATTTTCTCACTATGATTTTCATGAACCATAGGAGATCTATCATTCATTATATAAACACTAGAAGTGACATCACCACAACTATTTTACACAATCATTGTAACATCCTTGATGTTCATCCGTAAGTCAACACATCATTACTTCTTTCAGAACATGTTCTGTTCCGAAATTTATATATTAATATCTACATAATAAAATCCGATCTCCACTGTTCAGAATCTTCTCCTATGAGTCGCTTCCTTGATTTTAAATAGTGAACTCCATAAATGAATTAAAAATCATATGGAAGAAGTGGAAATAGTATTCCATAAAAACAATGTTGAGTGGATGGTGTTGAGTAAAATTTTCAAGTGAGGACAATAATTGAGAAATTGCTTCCCACTTGAAGATATTTTAAAATCACCTCAAACATAAATGAATAGAAATGAATGTTGAGGTGTGTGATATTCGTCTGTGTGTTGAAAAAGAGAGTATAACTTTGGAGAAAAAATTGTCTAACATTTCTTGTGACGAAAGCAAATGTGATGAAGCATGCCGAAATACTTAATACAAAAACAAAGTTGGTCAAACTTGTTTGAAATGTCAAAATCGTTTGAAAAGTCAAACGTGATTAAAAAGTCAAACTTGTTTGAAAAATTCAAACATATACCTTGTGTCTTGAGTGGCAATTGTGATGTCATCAAGAATTTAATTCATGATGTTTGAATGAATGAATTGAAAGGGTATTCAAATGATTAATAATGAGAATGAATCTCTTTATATGGTCAAAATAAATTCAAACAAGACTTATCAATGATATGTACAAAGCTATAATCAAGTTATATTGATGCTTGAGGTGTGAATGTTATTCATTAGATGATGGTAAAATGTAAGTTTTTACCTTTAACATTGCTTGCTAAAAAGCAAAATGTTGAATCTTATCTCTTTAAAGAAAAAGTTGGAAATCAACTTAATAAAGAGGTAGTAATAAAACACAACTAAATATAGTTTGTGTATATGTTATACTAAATACTATTGATTGCATATGTGTTGGGTATGCTTACAATAGTTATGATTATAGAATTCTTGTTTATGAATTCAAGATTCAATAATGGAATCATGAAGCGTTTCTTTCTTTAAGAATATGTTTTCGTATAAATTGAGAGATGAGGCAAACTCATTTAAACGGATTCATGAAGAAGAAGAAACTTATCATGAGAAAATGATAAAGAAGAGGCATGACCTCGACATAGCAAATGAGGTAGGATAAGGAAATTCTATGGCCCGAATTTTCTAACCTCCATGCTAGAAATCACAAAGTTATAAAGATATTGAGGTCTTTGGAATAATATTTGTGGAAAGAGGCCATTAAAACTGAGATTGATTCCATCTTGAAAAATCACACTTGGAAACTAGTGGATTTACCTTCGAGTAGTAAATCACTAGCATATAAGTGAATTTTCAAAAAGGAAATGAAGACCGATGGAACAATCAATGAGTACAAGGCTAGACTTGTAATTGAGGATTACACGAAAAATGAAGACATTGATTACACTACAAAAAAATGAGATTTTGCTACGAAAAAATTTGTAGCAAAATGTTAAGATTTCGTAGCTAATGGGTATTGGCGACGAACTTGTTTTCGTCGCAATTTCGTCGCCTATGCGACGTCGCTAAAGGGTATTGGCGACGAAATAATATTCGTAGTCGTAGGTATATTTTTTAACTACGAAAAATAAATTTTGTCGCCAAATAGTTTTTGCGACAAAATATAAAATCGTCGCTAAAGGGTATTTTTGTAGCCAAAAGAATTCTTTTAGCGACGAATTAATTCGTCCCAAATTATCCGATCTTATACTACAAAATATTTTCGTCACCGAATGTTACTGTCTTGCTATGAAACATTTTCATAGCTATAAATACATTCTTCTACTACAAAATATTTTCGTCGCCGAATATTACTGTCTTGCTATGAAACATTTTCATAGCGTAGCCATCTTTTTTACTACGAAATATTGTGTTGCAAAATGTGATTTTAATCTAATTGCTGCTCCAAGAAAAAACAATATATATGTGAAAATATTATATTTATCAAAATACTACACGTTATCAAATTATAATTAATTAGCATTAAAATTGTCGGTACATTCTCAAATAACGAAGGCAAAAAAATACATGTCTCCAATATCTCAGTTGAAGTGACAAAAACATATCTTTTCTATTTCAAATCTTCACTATCTGAATGTAGTTGAAGCGACAAAAACATATCTTCACTATCTCAAATCTTCACAATTTCAATGTCCAACTATATAAATTTTCTTTCCATAAGTAATTACGTAGTAGCTCTAGCCAAATGACTGTACAGAATAATAATGATAAGCTGCAATATTAAAAAATAGATAATAAGTTAATAACATTCCATGGAGGTGATCACAATGAGCAATAACATTCACGCTATATAACATATAAAACTTACAATATTTTGATGTGTAGACTTCGTTCTACGTACCCACTAAGATTCACCTGCACCCATATGATACACAAAAAGAGAAAAAATTGAGTATATAGTTCTTCACGTTTAGGCCAGCGTGATAATTCATATCTGTAATGTCTATTTGTTCTTATAAAGTAGCAATCAACTACCTAGAGTGATAAAATTTTGGAACTTTTCAAGAGAAAACATAAATGTGTCATGTGCTTTCACTTGAAGATGCCACTACCAGATCTTTGGACAGGCTCGACGAGTAAACACTAAATGCGAAAATGATGACAATGACTGATTCACGGTGAGTAAACAATCAAGGTGTATCGGTTAACTAATGTGCATGACGAGAAAATTTAAGCTTCACACAAGCCGGAAATGAGGGGATAAAACATACCCTTTTAGATGCCTTGTGAACCAAATTTGTCTCTTGCAATGTCTCTGCAACCTGTTAAACAGGATCATTTAGATGCCCTGATGTAGTTCAGATCAGACAAGAGAGTTGATGAATTCTATAAGATAACAACTAGTCAAGGTTGATGAAATTTTGGTTTCAGATGTTCAAACTAAATGCTTAAGGACACTTTCTGCAATATGGTTTTTCACAATAACATATGCTTATAATCTGAACAAAGGTTCTAGCAGAAGGAGGTTACGAAAAGATTTTCCGACAGACATTTGAGACTGTATTGTTTCATCCACACTAGGCTCAGGTAGTCAGGTACCTTAACTGGCTCGAATCGCCTCTTCGGTGCAGGATCCTTCTCAATATGCTTTTGGTAATCATCGAGCGTGGTAGCCCCAATACGCTAGAAATAAGACGCGAGTAATTGTTCCCAGTTAGTGAACAGATTAGTATTAAACATCAAATTACACTAATAGCTATTGTACAAAAGAAATAAATGATTAAAAGACTCAACTACTGACTAATCCTAATACAAGTTAAATTATATTACACTTAGTTATAATGAGATGAACTAGTAAATTTAAATCTAAATAGGATCAGATTGGTTTCTTGGAAATAAGATACCAGGGAACCCATCAGGGCTAATATTTAGAAGGAAGCTTATATGTACATGACTTAAAGATTTGATATCAGCATGCATTGAATGTAAATTGAAAATAAAGTCTCAGAAATATGACTAACATTTGTTACCACTTATATTTCCCAAGAAGCAACCAGAGTAAGAACCTTCTACAGTCTAAGCTTAAAGGATATTCTAAAGAAGAGGAGAGCCAATAGAAGGGGCTATACAATGGTAAGGATCTGTGACATGTTTCTAGCTTACCTGTAGTTCACCTCTAGCAAGCGAGCGCATGCTACAAGATGTTAGCAGCATCAATAACCCCCTCTGCTGCTCTTACTTCAATTAAGGTGTGCACCTCATCAATAAACAATATAATTTCATGACTCTGCTTAATCTCCTCCATCAGCTTCATCAGCCTCTCTTCAAATTCTCCACGATACTTGGTGTCGGCATCAAGAAGACCCATATCAAGGGTGATAACCTGAATAACAAAAAATGGATTACAATAAATGTTGGTTGTCCTTCTACTACAAGAACAGAACCACTTACTTAGTGCACCACTCGACAAAACAAGTAAGCCATAAACAAGGGGAAGAAACAAAAAAGAAGCGAAACCCATAAATCAGCTTGTATTGTCTTCTCCAACTGCATTAACACAACTCACAAGGCAATATTTCACTTTATGTTCTTTTGACATTATAGATAAGTTACCCAAGTGAATCCTCCAAATTGGATCAATTCAAAAGGTATTCATATTCAAATGTGCTAATCTTCCTTGTCATGACACTTAGTGCTGACTTTTGACTTATATTATGATATGTATTTTGATACAATCAAGACCATTCGATGTAGCAAATGTGCAAGCCAACTAGTACATCACAAGAAAAGCATAAAGGTCCTTAAAACAAAAATACATCTCTTAGCAGAGGAAGATACATAACATCCACAATCTGGATGTATGACTGACCTTTTTCCCTCAAGGGTTTCTAGGACATCACCACTTGCTATTCTTTGAGCAAGGCCCTCAGCAATAGCCGTTTTCCCAACATCGGCTCCACGATGAGACAGGGGTTATTTTTTATACGCCGGCCCAAAATTTGAGTGACACGCTCAATTTGATCTGCCCTTCCAACAACAGGATCCAGTTTACCCTTTAGAATGAAAGACAACACTATTAATGAAGCTTTCCATACACCCATCAATCAGAGAAATCTACAAACAAATTACCTCCTCCGCTAACTTGGTCAAATTAGTGTCATACTCTTCCAGTGTCGGCATCTTGGTGCTCGAGGTTCCACCTCCAACTCCAGCACCAACAGCTCCTGCACTCTCACCAACCATCCGTATAGCCTACTTGACCAATGAAGCAAAATCAAATTCTCATTATAAAATAAAGTTAAGCCAGATTCACGGCACAAAGAGCACAAGATTTTAATGATTGCCTGTGTCCGAATGTTATTTGGGTCAGCGCCCAAATTTTCAAGAACACGCCCTGCTACACCTTCACCCTCACGAAGCAAACCAAGAAACAAATGCTCGGATCCAATATAGCTATGGCCTGAAAATCAAGTAATGGAATTAACTTTATAGACTTCTACTGCAAACCTACAGTCATTTAAAGATATACACATGAAAATAGAGTCAAGTTGTTTAACATGATTCCATAGAGTTCATTGATGTGTGGATGGGGTGGATGGGAGTGAAAGGTGGGTTGAAGTATATTACTACTCGTAAGTTGAAAACACACAGACATAAGGAAATCAAACACGAAATTAATTAGAATGGCGAATTGACTGAAAGAAAATTAGATTTAACAAACTCAAAAAATATTTTGACGGGTTAAAATTACAGTACTTGAGCAGCAATTGAGAGCGTACCTGGTAATTAGGGTTTTTGTTGATTAGATTGGTGAGCGATGAACAACGGAGGCTGAGGGTTCCGTCGGTTGCTGCTGATGTATTGCGCCTACTCTCAAGCCGTCCGGATCGTCACTCAATGCCGCAGTTACTTCTCTTTCTCTCTCAATGGCCGCAGTTACTTCTCTCTCTCAATGGCCGCAGTTAAAGAGGGCGACGATGAGTTTAATATAATTGAGATTTATCATAATACCCGTTGAATCGATTGAGAGCGTACACAGGAATTAGGTTACCGCCGGTTCTTTGCTGGCGATGTGGGTTGCGGCAGGTTAAGAGCGCACGTCTTTGTCTACTCTCAAGCCGTCCGGATCGTCTCTCAATCGCCGTTGTTACCTCTCTGTTGCTGTTGGCCGCAGTTAACATAAAAGGGTAAGCGATATAGAGAATCAGGGGAGGAAAAGGAATAGTAGGTTTTAAATTGAGGTCGGCTAATGGCACTTCTATGTTTGTATATTTGATAAGCTAACCCACATAATGAATAAATAGATTGTAATATATGCACTATGGAATGTACTCAAATTTTAGGGGTGATTTTAGCATAATGTTATGGGTGATTTTAAGGGTGATTTGGCTATGAAATAATTTCATAGCAAATGATTTATATTTTTGTAGCTAAATCTTATTTACATTTTGACTAGCGCGGGAAATTTAGTGCGCCAAAAAATTTGTCTGGGACCAAAATTTTAGCAATGCATTCAACGACAAATATTTTTGTTTTATTTTCTTAGACTAGCATTTGGCTACAAAACTAATATTGTCGCAAAAACAAAGAGATTTGTCTACGAATAAATAATTCATCACTAATGCAAATCTTTGAACTACAAAATATTTTTGTAGCTAAAAAATTTGTAGCTAAATTCTCATTTTTTTGTAGTGTTACTTTTATACTTATTCTCTCATCACGAGAATAAAGATTTGTATTTGCAATTGCTGCATAGCAGAATTTGAAATACATCAAATGAATGTAAATAACCTTTCTAAATGTCGATTTAGAAGAGAAAATTTACATAAAACAACCCAGGGTTTGTTGTACATGAGCAATGAAACAAAGTGTCCACAATGTACACGCATAGAAGAATTTGAAATACATCAAATGAATGTAAATAACATTTCTAAATGTCGATTTAGAAGAGAAAATTTACATATAACAACCCGGGGGTTTGTTGTACATGAGCAATGAAACAAAGTGTCCACAATGTACACCATGATCAACTGGTGTTAATAATGAAAATTGGCATTATTGCTAATTTTGAGACTACTCCGAAAATGTGAGGGTGAGTATACTTTGAAAAATAATTACCTTTTGGAGAGGTTTTCCCAAGAAAACAATGAGATGTCCATATGAAGTATGGAAACGTAGGCCTACATACACTTGTGAATGTGGGATGTTTCGCAAAGTAGCAAGTCCAATTACCAAAGAAATTGAATTTGGTTACTAAATGGTGGATTATGTTTCAAGAGTTATATTCATAACAATTGTGCATATTGGTTTGTTATATACTCCCTCCGTCCCACTATAGTTGACACCCAAGGAGTGGGCACGGGAACTAAGAAGAAACAATTAAATAAAGAAAATGTGTGGTAGAAAATGAAGAGAGAGAATGAGTGGGATAAATAATAGTGTTGGTTGAATAAATTGAGTGTTGGAAAATGAAGAGAGGGAATGAGTGGTGGGGTCCATTAATATAAAAATATAAAAACTTGGTTATTTTTGGAAGGTGTCAAGTGAAGTGGGACGGCCCAAAATGGAAAGAAGTGTCAAGTATAGTGGGACGGAGGGAGTATGATTCAATAAGTTTGAATATATATAAAAATCAAAAGAAAATAAAATCAATGAAAATCAAGTATTGATGTCAGATTCATGGAAGTGAATATATGATACTTTGAATAAAATAGATCAAAGTGTTGAAACGGTTCAAGAAATGGAACCTAGAAGAAAATGTGCTAGTTTGTAAAGTCATTGTATAGCTTGAGACAAGTACAAAGATAATGACATGAAAGGTTTGATTCTGTGGATTTAAACAAGAGTGACTACATCACTTTGTTTATTAAATTCAAAAAAAAAAAAGATATGTTAACTAAGGAAAATTCTAGTCAATTTGATCCGTTGATTCAAATTCAAGAAAAACTAATGGACTCACTGTTAAACAAGTCATTAGGTGGATATTCTTGAAATTTTTGATATGATCAATATGGAATAGCTGGGATTTAAATGAATTTGAGTTAACAATTATCAAATGGATAAAGCTTGTGTTAGCAAGATGGTATATTGCTAAAGTCAATTTATGATTGAAAAGACATATAGCAATATGTGTAAAATGGTAGTCTAGACATATATTGAAAGGTCCTGTTTGCTTAGATCAAATTAAAGGTTAGGCAGTTAAGGTTTGACAGCTGAGGTGAAATCTTAGCTGTCAGAGGTTAACTGGTTTTAAAGATTGGAGTTAAATGTGCAGCGGAATAAAAGTGTTTGAAATAATGTAAAGACAAGTGAATAGTGTATGTGTGTGTATATGTGTGTGTGTGTTGTGTGATAATACCAATTGAACACAAGGAATTTTAAGGTGGTTCAGAGTTCACTCCTCCTACGTCCACCCTCACTGTCAACCTTGACAAGTGAGATCAATCCACTTAAATCTAGTTCCCGTTAAGATTTACAAAGGATTGGATAGGCAAGTTCCTTGAACTTCCTCTTCCTAATAAGTACAAATTTATTAGGGATCAAGCTCTAATCTCGAGCTATTCACACTACCCACTTAAAGTCGCCTTAAGGGGTTCTTACAAACCGCCTTATACACCTGAGATCAGTTACAAGTGTCTTAATATTGTTTTGATTATTGGTTGCAGGTTGAGAAGGTTTGGATGCAAGGTTTGTAGAAGTTGTGTGTGGAAAAGGGGTGGTGTGTCTTCAGTCTTGGAGAGTTCCTTTTATAAGCTAGGAAATAGCCGTTGGAGGAGACAAGGAGACAAGGGAGTGAATGCATGTTGGAGTTGCATTTAGAGCCTTTGTTGACTGGAGAATAAAATAGCCGGAATCGCAACCGGGCATGTGATCTTTATGGAGATGAGCCGGCAACATCCGTATGGAGAGATTTGGACAAGGCATATCTTGGTCATCACAGATTTCTTCATAGCCGTTGATGTTGAAGATCATAGTCGCTGAGGAGAGAAACCTTTCTTTGTGAGAGAACCTTAGCCGTCGAGCTAAGTTCGATCTAGAAGGTTTAGGCATTATGTAATACATCATACTACACATGTAATTTAGATGCATTAATGTATATGAGAGGTTTTGAGTGATATCTTAGAGAGATGTTTTGAATCATAGTCATCCGCCTTGATATATATATATAGGAGTGCAGATTGAAGTTGATGGCTTAGTGTCCAAGGTCATATGTTATCTTGGGCCGTCGATAACATATGATATATTTCTTTGTCAAAACCTATGGTAACTATGTGGCTTACATAGTTAGGTCCTAACAATTTCCCCCTTTTTGGCAAAGTAATATATCTAATAAAGATATAACCTGCAAGATACTCAAGAATGAATATACCAATGAAGATGAGAACAATCTTCTTGATTCAATCAACGGAGTTTTTAAAACAAAACATATTATCCAAAATAAACAATGTTTTTAAAAGCAGGAATTAAAGGTAGGGATTAAAAGAGGACTTATCCAAAAAGACATAACATTTTCTTAAGAAAATTCATCTCTTTCTCTTCTTGCTGCAAGGATCTCCTCTCTTTCTGCAAGTAGCACTCTCTTCATCTTGTCCTCAACACCTCTGTAGTACATCTCATTGTTCCATTCCCACTTTCATCTCATCATCATAGGTGAAGGTTTGGTTTTGCCTTTCCTTGAGAACAGCTTTGGACAGAGGCTCTTCATCATTTCTCAATCTCATAGTACCCCATAAGGGAGCCTTCTTTGGTTTTGAGCTTTGACCCCTTGTTCCTGCAAATAGGTTAGAAAAGAAGGGGTTTGATTGAAGAGAGATGGGTTGTTGAGTTTGATGTAGAGGTGGATCGGTTGAGACAGTGAGAACAAGAGAGGTTGAGAGTTGATGCCGGTTTCATCACAGAGCACTATCTTCATCATCACTTGACACAATAACATTTGGAGCAGCACCAGAGGCTCTTTTTCCCAGGTTCACAGCCTTCTTCATCGATTCAATGGCCTTTCCTTTGGAGGCCTTCCTCTCGCATTTTGACACACTGAGACTTCCAAAATGTGTCTCATCTTGGTTATCATTGACCTTGTAAATCTTTGCATGTCTGTAATGGTCACATGATATGGGGGCACAAAAGTTGAAGGATTGAAGTTTGGAGGAAGGTTGGTTTGGAGAGATCTTGTGTTTAGGGGGATGAATGAAGATGGTACTGAAGATGAAGGGGAAACATAGCCGTCAGGCTTGGTCTTGCAATGACAAACCATGATAATGGATTTATTGAGGCAAATCCTCCAATACATTTCTTTGGCAAGCTCAATGCATAGGGCATACACCAGGGATGAAGGCATATAAATGCATTCGTTGATATTTGAAGAGAGGAGCCGGAGAACAAAATTTCCCAATCTATTATGGTAGAGATATCCATGAAGTTGGGTAGTAAGGGGGCTTTGTGAAAGAAGGAGTTGGGAAGAGCTATTCGTACTTTTTCCATTCCTCATGGGCAAACACTATGAGACCACATCTATTCCTTGCATGAATCATAATGGAATTTTTGCTTAACAACCAAGGATTGGAGACTATGTGAGGATTGGCAATTTCAGGAAATGGGAAATATCCTTCAATCTTTGGTGGGCAGCCATGATAGAGGGGAAGGAAAAGTCAATGTCACAATCTAAAATCCAAGGTTCACAAGTAGGAAGGATTTCAGATTCAAGGGAGGGATCAACAGCTTTCTTGGTTTTGATCAAGCTCACTAGGTTTAAATTGAGGTTCTTGACCAGGTTGAGGTTCAGTTCAAGATTAGGTTGAGGTTCGGGCCAAGATCGTGTTGGGGCTCGCATCTTGGGTAACAACATGAGGTTCTTGAATTTGAACAGATTCAACAAACTTGGATTGAGGTTCGTGTTCAGAATGGGTTCAAAGTGCGTGAATGGGTTCAAAGTGCGTGAATGCTTACTTTCTTGGCCAAATCTCTGTGTTTGATAAGTTTCAAGGCTTTTTGGGTTTCTTCCTCTCGTTAGCACTTGTCTTAAGTAATAGATAACAAATGGGACATGCTTGGGATCCTCTAAGGAAAGTCCTTCGTAAGCTTTGAAAATGTTTTCAGAGATGGGGAAGGATCCGAGGGACTATCGAGGGTGATTCTTGACTTGAGAGAGGGATAGTCCGTCGAATGGGAGACATAGGACTTTTATTCCCCTTAACGCAGGCTCATCCTTTTCGTAGCTAGAGCTATTCCCCCTATCTTTTTCAACACTTGGCTCATTTGGACTAATGTTAGAGGGATTAAGATTTAGGATGCCTTGAGCCACGTAGTCATGAGGTGAACTAGATTGGTCTTTGGATGAGGAGGGTTGAGGAGTGGTTGGTTTCAACTTTTTGGATGGGGAGCATCTTTATCCTGTTTTTCTCTTCCTAGAGAAAGTACCGAGAGTAAGAGAATGCTTAGAGGTTACCTTGGATGTGGTTTCAGACTTGAGACAACCTTAGCCGTCAGAGATGAAGCTTCCATAGCCGTCCCTGCATGATCGTCCAACCTTAGCCGTCCTCACTTCCATTAGTGACTCAAGAATGCCTCTTCTCATATCTTCATCAAACTCATCACCTTGAGCTTCACCAAAGCATACACAACATCGTGATTTCTTCTTCTTCACCATCATACTCATCAATAGCCTTGAAGATAGGATCTCGATCGAGTATCTTCACCGTCGCATGCTCCTCGCCTACCATCTTTCCTTTGTCGCTTCTTGAGCACTTTCTTGCTCAACAGCCTATCTCTTCTTGAATTTGCTTTCCTTTACTAAGCTTCTTTCCCTTTCCGTTTTCTTCATCTTGGCTAGGCTTTTTCTTCTTTTGATTTTGGTGGAGAAGTCTCTTGAGCTCTTTCTTTTATGACAACACCTTTGTCATGCTTTCTCTTGGATCTTTTGTCATTCACCATGTTTACCAATCCGCCATATCTTCATATCCTTCTCGCTTTCTCTTTCAATCTTTGAGAGGCTTCATCAAAATTCTCGAGCCGTCCCCAAGCTCTAATTTCTTCTTGCCCTTCGCCTTGAAGGTGCTCAAGTTGAAGCTTCGGTTGATACTAGAGATGCGTACTCAAGCCACTCATCCTTTAGGGGAGGATTCAACCTTGGAATAAGGTGATGGAGAATTCCACTCATGAATCTGAAATTGTTCATCCTTGGATTTTGTTTCTTGTATTTCCAAGGAGAGGGAGATATGGCTAATTGAAAGTTGTGAAGTAAAGCAACACTCCAGCCTTACTTCTTTGGTTATCAAACTTAGGGCTTGCTTCCATTCATTAGGGCTTATTTGATCAAATGATGACTCGCTTTCCATCAAACCCTTTGATTACAACATCCATTAGGGTTGATTTGAACAAATCAAGGTCCTTCTTTTTGATTGGTTTGTCCCGAACCAATAAATAATTGCAGCTTGGTTTGTCAAAGAACCTTTTGTAGAATGGTTCCGTGTTGTTGTCTTTCCTATTCCGTAGATTTGAAATACCATTGCTTTTGATAGGGATGTTGTAAACCTTGGACACAATCTTGGGGGTCACATTGATTTCGCACCTTCAATGGTGGTTTTGATTGCCCCAGTTGATTGTCTTTCTCCTTTCATAAAAAATCTCTCTGCAGCCTTCTCATAAATAGGAGGTTGAGCTTCCATCATATTGCGAGAGATGATTGGATTCCAAGAGTTCTTTGATGAGAGCTCCAACATTGTGCTCATAGAACTCAGGTTTGATGAAGTATCCATGGGCTTCGTGGTAAGACATGTTTGAACTTAGAACAGAGTTTTTAGGGTTTATGAGAAAAACGGAGGGAATCAAAGAATGAATTTGGAAGGGAGAATAGTGATTGTTTAACCGAGGGATTAAATCGCAAGGTTAAATGATAGTTTTGATATGGGGATTGGTGGAGTTCAACGGCTAATACGTGGAGTTACCGCAACGGTTTAAAATTTGCATTTAAGAGGGAGACTGTTCATGAACAAGTGATATTTGTCTCCACTCATTACTTGTACAATAACTTCCCATAAAACATGGGAGTTATTTCCGTACACAAAGGCGAAATTTCGTAGGGAATAAACAGAGACATTAATAGATATGTGTTAGTGGCAAGTTCCAAAACTTCCTCGATTTGGCAAGAACTAAATTCATAGCCGTCGACTTAATTACCACCCAAGTCTATTTTGAATGATCATTGCCACTAATTTGACCGAAACCGAATTTGGCTATAAAAGGAAATGGTTCGTATGAAGAAATTTACCAAATTCATTTCATTCATAGAAAATGGGAAGACTTGTTTCAAAGTTCACCCTAGCAAAATGGCTAAGATCGCAAAGAGACTTGTTTTTCAAAGTCCAAGGGTAGATGAAACACGAGAGGCAAGGTTTGAGAGGGAGTTTCTGTTATATAGGCTCCAAACCGATATAGGTTTGGAGCAGGAGGTGGATCAAATACTAAAAGATGATCCCAATAAGGAGGAGGAGTTGAAGGAGAGAGAGATAAGAAAGAAGTTTTGGGAGGAGGAGAGGTTAGCACTTTTGGAAGGTGAAGAAAATAGGTTGAGAGAGAGAGCAAAAAGTAAGGGTAAGGCTAAGATAGTTGAAGGGGGAACCGGTGATCCGACGGCTAAGGTTAAGTCGTCAAGAAAGGAGAGAGAAGGAGAATCAAGTAGGCCGCTTAAGGACAAGGTGGAAAGGGTTTATACCTTGGGAGAGCTAGTGAAGCTTGACAGCTGATGAAAGGATTAAGGTTGACACAAAAATTGGTCAACCCGATTTCATAGCCGTCAAGGAATTCACACCTGTCACCAGGATTCTCTAACTCTTAGCCAAACAGCTTCTTGAGGAATCGAGATAACTTTGCAGGAGTGCAAAGTTCTCCTTCCAAAGTCTATATGAAGTTGTTTTCTCAATTTCTCAAGTGTTTGAGTCCAAATTTGCTCTAAATGGTGAGGAGGATGAAGGTCCTCGTCCCGATCAAGCTATCATTGCACGGCAAGTGCAAATTCTTCAGTACCTTCACTTTATCTCACCACTTAGTGAGTATCCTCCCTATAATGCGGTTGAAGAGTGGTGGCCAAGGAGGGTCTGTCCTTCTTTGCAGCTTCTCAACCTCTCGCTATTGATCCATTTATGGAAAGGCACCTGTTTGGTTGGAGAGATATGGAGATATCAAAGAGAGTGCATATCAAGCTCCGGACATTATTTATAGTGATAGAGGATATGGGTATGATTGCTTCCAAGATCGCCTATGGGATAAACAGGATTGACAGTCCTTAGGCGTCAAGGCTTTTCGTGAGGTGCTTGCCGAGATGAGAAGGAGGGTTGATGAAGCTTTTGGTAATATGGATTTAGGCTTGTTTTTAAGGTGTTTGAATTTACGTAATGTAGGAATGAAGTTTGGTTTTGATAGGTAAGAAGCTTTTGTATTGAGAAAAAGGTTAGCCGTCGACAATGTTGTTGATGCAGCCATGGGAAATGGTTTGTTCTAATGAATAAGAGTTTTTCCTTTTTTTTTTTTTTTTTTTTTTTGTTTTATTTTGGTAGATTAATCATGCCTAGCATTGCTCTTAACATCTCAAATCTTTTCTCATCCATAGCCTTTGTTAGGATGTCGGAGACATTATTTTCGCACACACTTTAGCAAGACTAATGTTCCCTTTTTCAACATGGTCTCGATGAAGTGATGTCTCGACCTCAATATGCTTTGTCTTTGAGTGTTGGACAGGGTTTTCTGTCATGGCAATGGTACTTGAGTTGTCACAAAAGATTGGAATGTTGGATAGTTCAATTCCAAAATCTTGTAATTGACTTTTGAGGTAAAGTATTTGTGAACAACACAAACCAGCAGCAATATATTCAGCCTCAGTCATTGTTGAGGTGGCTACCGAGGTTTGCTTTTACTTGACCATGAAATGATTCTAGATCCAATAAATTGGCATCCACCACTTGTGGACTTTCTATCTAGGTTACACCCGCATAATCGAGTCAGTGAATCCAATTAAAGAAAATGGCGATTCAAGAGGATACCACAATCCATAATCAGGGGTTCCTTTGAGATATCTCAGAATTCTCTTGACAGCAGAGAGATGAGACTCCTTGGGATTCGCCTGAAATCTAGCACAAAGACAGACACTAAACATAATGTCAGGTCTAGAAGCTGTTACATAGAGAAGGGATCCAATGTAGCTCCCGTAAAGTGTTGGATTTACACTTTGGCCATCGGGATCGGCATGAAGTTTGGTTGTGGTTGACAATGGAGTTTTAGCAGTGAAGCGGTGCATGTCAAACTTTTTGATCATGTCCCTTGTGTATTTAGCTTGGTTGATGAATATTCCTTCCTCCATTTGCTTGACTTGAAGGCCCAAAAAGAAGGTAAGCTCACCAATCATGCTCATTTCAAACCGGTCCTTCATAGTATTCCCAAATTCGGTGCACAAGTCTTCATTTGATGATCCAAAAATGATGTCATCAACATAGACTTGGATGAGCAATGATCATCTCCATATTTTTGATAAACAAAGTGTTATCAATATGGCCCTTAGTAAATCCTTTACCAAGGAGATATCTAGATAGGGTGTCATACCAAGCTCTTGGTGCTTGTTTAAGTCCATATAGTGCTTTGTCCAATTTATATACATGATCAGAAACTTGGGATGCTCAAATCCGGGAGGTTGAGAAACAAACACCTTTTCATTTAGGACTCCATTTAGAAATGCACTCTTAACATCCATTTGAAACACTTTCATCTTCTTAAATGAAGCATAGGCAAGAAATAGCCTTATAGCTTCAAGTCTTGCAACCGGTGCAAAAAGTCTCATCATAGTCAATGCCTTCTTCTTGTCTCGTATCCTTGAGCAACCGGTCTAGCTTTGTTTCTTACTACAACACCCTCTTCATTCATTTTATTCCTAAACACCCATCTTGTTCCAATGACAGCTTTGGTTCTTTGGCTTAGGAACAAGCTTCCAAACTTTGTTTCTTTCAAATTGCTCTAGTTCTTCCTCCATTGCTTCTATCCGATCAGGTCTTGAAGAGCTTCATTTATCTTTTTGGGTTCAATTTGGGAGATGAAGGCACTCATTAGAGAGTCAAGAACAGGCATGTTAGGTGGTATGTCCATTTTGTGTATAGGAAGATCTATATAAATGTTTTTGTTTGGAGGGATAATGTGGGTAATGATTTCGGGTTGAGGAATTGATTGAGAGGAGTTGTTATCGATTGGATAGGGTCTTCTTCAAGGGGATTTTGATGATTGGATGAAGGAAGGTTAATTGATGCATCATGGTATCGGATGCACCTTTCTTTGCTGAGAGAGGTTTCATGGTCATCGAGGCAAAGTTGATTGTTTATTTGTGTCTTTGGGCACTATATAAGGAAGGGAAGGTGAATCTTCTTCGGGGATGAGACAAGAGGGGTCATGAGCAGGAGAAACCTCGGGTAGGTTATCTGAGTTGCCCACGGCTTCATCAAAATCACATAGCTCAGTGTGACTTTGGTCATTATTTTCATCAAAGTCTACATGAATTGATTCCTCTACAACAAGTCTTCTTTTGTTGTAAACTCTATAGGCTTTGCTAGTATTGGAGTATCCAAGGAAAATTCCTTCATCACTCTTTGAATCAAATTTGTCAAGATTATTTTTCCCATTGTTGTGTATGAAGCATCTATTTCCAAAGCCATGGAAGTATGAAATGGTTGGTGTTCTTCCATTCCAAAGTTCATAAGGAGTCTTGGAGTGAAACTTGTTGATGAGGGTCTTGTTTTGAACATAGACGGCGGTGGTTCTTGCTTCACCCCAAAAATATTTGGGAAGGTTGTGTTACGACAGCATAGACCTTCTTTGCCTCACAAATTGTTCTATTCTTTCTTTACGCAACTCCATTTTCTTTGAGGAGTTCTAGGAAGCGAGAAAAGTTGTGCTCAATCCCTTTTTGATCACGGTATTCTTCAACACCGGTGTTCTCAAATTCCTTACCATGATCGATCTAATTTTGATGATGGATAAACCCTTTTGGTTTTGAATTTTATTGAACAATTTGACAAGTTGTTCCAAAGTATCCTTTTTGGATTCAAGGAGGATGATCCAAGTAAATCTAGTGTAGTCATCAACTACAACAAGAGAGTATCTCTTTCCACCAAGAGATCTAGTTCGATAGGTCCAAAAAGGTCCATGTGAAGAAGTTGAAGAGGTTTAGAGGTATCTAGTCCTGGTTTTGACGGTGAAGGAGGTTTTCTTTTGTTTTCCACATTGACAAGCTTTGCATAACTTGTCCTTTTTGAAGGGTATTTTGGGTAGGCCTTTTACTAGGTTGGAGTTGGCTAGTTTTGAGATGCTTTTCGGGTTTAGGTGAGCTAATCTTTTGTGCCATAACCAAGACATGTCGGATTGATTTGAAGGAGAGTAGGCAATGGGCATCCGAGGAATCCACAATTTCAAGGTTTAGACAGTAGAGATTGCCTTTTCTTATTCCGGTGAGGATTGATTTGTTGTTGACATCCTTGACAATGCGGTGGTTCTTGGAACATTCAACATGATATCCCTTATCACAAATCTGACTAAGGCTAATCAAATTGTGCTTGAGACCCTCTACATAAGATACATTAGTGAAAATAATATCTTTAGTAACAAGGTTTCCTGATCCTTTGACTTTGGCTTGAGAATTGTCACCAAAAGTTACATTTGGACCATTTTTGGGGACATATTGTTGTAGCCACTCCTTGTTGTAAGTCATGTGCTGCTTTGCATCCACCGTCCAAGTACCATATTCCTTTCCTAGGTTCCTACAAAACAACAAAATACATTTATGGTACCCTTTATTCTTTTGGGTCCAAAGGATTAGAGTTTCTTTGGTCCCCTAGCTTTGTTCATTGCTCTCTTTCCAAAGTCTTGGTTTAGGGCATTATAATATCCCATGATTTGCGGCATATAGGGAGTAGGAGCAATAGGTTGGGTTTGATTAAGAAATTGGTTGGGAGAAGATAATAGATTTTGGTTATGAAGCGAGAATGGCTTGGGAATTATGAGATGATCTAGGAGAGGAATTGTGTTGGGCATGGTTTCTTCCATTAGAGAATGGCCAGTTAGGTCTTTGAGGTTTGGCATATGAGTGATGATCATAGAATCTTTCTTTGTCTTGGAGACCTCGGTTGTTCACCATATCTTGGGCATCTAGGAAACCTCTGTCCATCCACCATGTCTTGGTTGTCTAGGAGACCTCTGTGTCTGTCATGTCTTGGTTAGTTCTCCTTCATTTGCTCCTTGATTCCTTTCTTTTGCCATATGTATTTACCTTTGCTTGCTTGTTCTCCTTTTCCTTTTATTTGTTTTAGCATGGCTATATGAGTTTTGTCGGTGTGAGTGGGGCTATGCGGAGTTGATAAATCGGTGTGGGTGGAGCTAGCTTCATCCATTTTTCCTTTTTCCTTGATCTTCCTTGGTTTGGATAGGATAAACATTTTCTTGGACTTTGACATAGTTCATGCTTTCAAGAACCATTTTGTCAATTGCCCTTTCATCAGTAAGAGGGGTATATGTGTACATAGTAGGATTGTTAGCTCCAATTCCTGATTTGTCACTTGGGAGTCTTTGGTTGTAGCTAAAATGGGTCAAGGCTTCTCCAGAGCATTCCAGGTTTTAAACTTCTTTACGAAGGATTCATTTTCCTTTTCAAGATTGATGTTGGTTTCCGAAGTTTGGAATTCATAGGTATCGGATCTTCATTGGCTTTTTCAAGCATAAGGTTTTGGACTTTCGGACCTTGATTGGCTTTTTCAAGGTTCTCAATGGTTTTACTTTGGGATAGATTGTCGGTGAGTAATGAAGCAAAGCCGGTTTGGTGTCTTTTTATTTGAATTAATAAAGTACTTGACTAATTGTTTAAATTCTTCATTATTTAAGGTATTGAATTGAGGTACTGTTTTAGTTCCTCGGCAATGACTAAGGCTTCAAGATCCTCTTCATTGTCCGAGTTTTCATCATCTCCGGCCATCAAGCATATCATTGCTTCTTCTCCTTCACTTTCGAGTCACCTGTACTCACATTCCTCATCACCGAACTTGGATGAGTCGGCAATCAATACTTGCTCTTTATTCTTCTCATTCTTCTTCTTTGTGCAATTGTAGCGGTTGCATCTTGAACTATGAATTATCTCTTTAGAGTATGAGAATTTCTTAGGCTGTCCGACTTTCCCTAGGTTTCCTTGGTTCGGGACAATCGGAGGAGTAATGTCCAAGCTTCTTACAGTTGAAGCATTCAACTTTCTTTTTAGGGTTCTCTTGATCGAGGTGGATGGGCTATAGCTTCTCTCAAAGGACTTCTTATGTGCTCTCAAGGTGTTTCGACGGCCCGTGGATATGAGGCTTGGTAGATCTCCTTGGGAGAGGTTATTTGAGGGAAGGTTTACTTTTTGGAGGGAGAGAAGAACCATAGAATCAATATCTTGTTGGGTAATTGGTTTTGGGTGGTTTCTTGGGCGGTAAGGCAAGAGTTTGTGAGATGGAGGGAACAGGTTGAAGTTTTATCATTCCTTCTAGTTCATAGGCTTCAAGTTTACCAAAGTATTGTTCAACGATCATGGTGCTCCATTACGAGCCTTCTCTTATTGGCAAAGCTACCTTCTCATATTCTTGAGGAAGGTTGGAGTATATTTTGAGACACAAGTCTTGATTCTCAAAAGTTTTACCATGATCGGCAATGGATCTTACCAAGTCTTCAAACCTTGGTTTTGCGGCACTTACTTTCTCACCAGGGTAGAATTTGAAGTTGTCAAGTTGTCTAAGAAGATTGTATAGGTTTTGTGTTCTAACACTAGTGTGTTTTTGGAACTTGGTGTGAATGAGTTCCCAGCGGCCTTTGCGGTTGGCTCCTTGGCAATTTCTTGAGCAAGAGAGTCATTGACACTCTTTTGGAGTATGTTCTTGACTTTAAGGTTGGCACTAACAAGTTGCCTTTACGAATCGATCCGAATTCGGGAGATTTAACTTTGCTGGGTCCACCATTTGTATCAACGAGATACAGGATATGTGACTTCATTTTCAAGGGCAAACCAGTTCCGGATCTTTGTTGGCATCAAGGTAAGTTTTGATTTTTGATGCATATATTTCAAATGATCCACATGATCGTCAATGTGGGGAATGTCTTTCTCATTATTTCTTCTTGGTTGAGGCATGGTGGGTTGGTAGTTGATCCTTCACAAGTTGTTAGACTTTTATGTGTGAAGACAAGCTCGATACCAATTGAAAGGTCCTGTTTGCTTAGATCAAATTAAAGGTTAGGCGGTTAAGGTTTGACAGCTGAGGTGAAATCTTAGGCTGTCGGAGGTTAACCTTGGTTTTAAAGATTGGAGTTAAATGTGCGGCGGAATAAAAGTGTTTGAAATAATGTAAAGACAAGTGAATAGTGTATGTGTGTGTATATGTGTGTGTGTGTTGTGTGATAATACCAATTGAACACAAGGAATTTTAAGGTGGTTCGAGTTCACTCCTCCTACGTCCACCCTCACTGTCAACCTTGACAAGTGAGATCAATCCACTTAAATCTAGTTCCCGTTAAGATTTACAAAGGATTGGATAGGCAAGTTCCTTGAACTTCCTCTTCCTAATAAGTACGATCTATTAGGGATCAAGCTCTAATCTGAGCTATTCACACTACCCACTTAAAGTCGGTCTTAAGGGGTTCTTACAAATCGGTTTATACACACGAGATCGATTCTGAAGTGTCTTAATATTGTTTTGATTATTGGTTGCGGAGTTGAGAAGGTTTGGATGCAAGGTTTGTAGAAGTTGTGTGTGGAAAAGGGGTGGTGTGTCTTCGAGTCTTGGAGAGTTCCTTTTATAAGCTAGGAAATAGCCGTTGGAGGAGACAAGGAGACAAGGGAGTGAATGCATGTTGGAGTTGCATTTAGAGCCTTTGTTACCGGAGAATAAAATAGTGGAATCTCGCAACCGGGCATGTGATCTTTATGGAGATGAGCTGGCAACATACTGTATGGAGAGATTTGGACAAGGCATATCTTGGTCATCACGGGATTTCTTCATAGCTGTTGATGTTGAAGATCATAGCTGTTGAGGAGAGAAACCTTTCTTTGTGAGAGAACCTTAGGCTGTCGAGCTAAGTTACGATCTAGAAGGTTTAGGCATTATGTAATACATCATACTACACATGTAATTTAGATGCATTAATGTATATGAGAGGTTTTGAGTGATATCTTAGAGGGATGTTTTGAATCATAGCTGTCCAGTTTGATATATATATATAGGAGTGCAGATTGAAGTTGATGGCTTAGCTGTCCAAGGTCATATGTTATCTTGGCTGTCAGATAACATATGATATATTTCTTTGTCAAAACCTATGGTAACTATGTGGCTTACATAGTTAGGTCCTAACATATATGTCTAAAACATAATACCATTTGATAACTACTCTCAATTAATTTGACTATGTAAAGTCAAATGATAAACGGATCCGTTAACCAAATGGTTAAATCGAGAGTTAGTTGTAAATTCGGAGGGGAATGGGAATTGAGCCTCTTAAAAGTTAAACACAGCGGAAAACCCAATCTAGATGACTGGAGATCCCAAGAACTAGATTCAATGGGACCACCTAACTATTAAAAGACTTGTAGCGTCACTGTGGGGAAATTAACCCCAAGTTCATTCCTATTAGTGACATCTCGAAAGGACAAGGATAAGCATATGACTTTTAATGATTCTTACGCATTGAAATTTGAGCGGGGTAATACGGGTTACCTTTAAGAATTCACCTATGTGAGAGAGAAGTGGGGCCGCTTCGAGGAGAATTGTGTGAGGCTCAATTCTTAGAACCTCTCACAGAATCAGGCAAAATGTTCAGGGCCATGAATGAACATAGCTATGAGAATTGAACTATGTTAGGACGATACTTGTGTCAAGCATATGATCGGCTACACAAAAAGCATAACGATTCAAGGACATCGCGTCTATCGACTTGCGATTAGAGTAAATATCTTTGTACGAGCGAAGGTTCAATGGGCATTCCCACATCTATCGTATGCAAGTTTTCGTCTGCCGGACTCTATCACCAAACTCGTCATCAATTTCCTTCATGTGGGGGATTGTTGGAAAAATGTTATTGTGTGAAGGAAATTGTGCACGTTTCCTTTATATTATTAACATATAGAAATTGTGGTTTATATTTGTCCAAATTGATATTTGGAAAATAAAAATATTAAGGCTTAATTAAGTGAGTAAAGTTGGAACATTAAGCAAAAATGATTTCTATTAAAGTCATTTCTATAGGTAGACTTCCCGTTAAACTTACCGCTCGAGATATAGACTACTTGAGAGAGGTGGGTTTCATAGAAGGAGGTTGACCTATCGGGGGATAGACTTTGTGGAAGTTGATTTTGTTGTAGACAATTCGCTAAAGGCAAAGTTGGTGTTTAGTAAATGTTCAACTAATGAGTATGGATTGTAACATCCAGTAGCCTTACTAAAACACATAATGGATGACATTATGATGGTTAAAAATTGTAACTACCTAATATTTACTACCAAGGTTAATAGCCTTATTGAATTGGTGAGTAATGGGATATAAGTTACAATTGTGAGAATATAAACTATCATCCACAATTTACTAAAGAGAAGAGAAGAGAGAAAAGGAGAAACAAGAGAAATGAGAATAAGAAAAATGCATGTTTTCTTCTTCGTCATTTTGATGTCTTTCTTCCATGGAAATGATGGTGATTTTGTCCAAGCATAGTGAGATTCGCCGGAGATTCTAGTGTGCAAGAATAGTCCGGTCCGTCCGTTTTATCCTAGGAGGCGAACGTCCAAAGCAACCTCAAGCACAACTCGGTGAGGGGGAGAATTTGTCTTAAGGAGAGTGTGTCACACACGGCTCGGACAACATCAAGAAGATCAACATACAAATTTTCTCCTACGATTTTTCTCTTTGTTTATGTTTATGTTTATGCTTATTGTAATTTGTATCATTTAATATATTGTAATTCTTTTCTCTTTTTGTGCTTTTATAAGATTTTGTCTAACACCCCCCCCACCCCACTGTTTTTCACACACATCTAAAGTTGTACCAACAGTGAACTCACAAACATCCAAGCCTTAGACCTTGAGACCATATTCTTGTTTCAAGCTCAGAAGTTCTTGCATGCCTCATGACACATCTCTCTCTCTCTCTGATAAAAATCGGGGAATGCAATATGGTTATCAGCCAGATTCAAGACTCTATCTATGACACACATGTACCTGAGTTTCATGAACATTGCATGAGTAGCAATTCCTTATTAGCAATTAATTAATAAAGAAATAAACTTTGTTTTTTGGCTGATGAAAAAATAATAAAACATGTAGCTGAGTTCACTATATGCTTCACATTTTTTTTTTTTTTTTGTTGATTACCCAGGTTCCCAGCTTGAGTTAATCACCACCGCAGAATCTGCGCCTCGGTATCTTTGTGCCGGACCCTCGGTATCTTTGGCGGAGGTAAATCGCGGGATGTGCCTATGCGGGGTGGCAGCACCCCTTATACTCCAGAGCCCCAAGGGAGCCCTCCTACAAGACAATTAATTGGCTGCTCCACAACACCAATGAATTGGCTGCTCCACAACACCAATAGATTGGCTGCTCCACGCCCAGCAATGCTGCTTCCTTAACTGCACGGATGTGCCCCGGGGGACTCCAAGGCTCCTGAAACCCAAGGAAATAATTAAACCACAAGATTCCCCTTAGGGAAAATCGAACTGGTGACCTCCCCTACGAAAATTCACCTAACCTAAGATACCATTAGGCCAGGAGACCATTGGTTGCTTCACATTCCTATATATATATCTGAAATCTATAGTATTCCAAAATCGATCCAACAATATCTGGTCGCGGATGAAAATTATGGTACAGACTACCAATGTACTTCATTAATTATTGTTGCATTACTCTGACAACTCATCTGATATGATTCTTACATATAAGGGCCACCTTCAACTACCAAGTACTTCATTAATATAGTTCGCGGCAACACTCTGACAACTCATTTGATTCTTACATATAAGTGCCACATTAATCGCGGAACATATATATAATCAATATACAGTTTACATAGATAAATGTAAAAATGAGAATAGTCGCTAATTCTTCAACATTATTTTTCTTCTTCTTTACACATATATAAAGCTATAGTAAGAAGTTGAGAAAATTAGATGTTTATAAACTTAACCAAACATCAATATGCATAAGAAATTAAGAATGATAAGTTACCTCAGTTTCTAATGGAGGTATAGAAATAGACAAATAATTGATTCATTTTTCTAAAAACCATAATATTAACTAAGATTATAAGTTACAAACAACATATACCCGTGACACACTAAAAGGGCAAATCCCGGTGCGCCAAGCGCTCCCTTCTATACCAATATACCCCAATCCTTTCACTCATATACCACAAGAAATTAAACCTAACAGAAACTACTAAAACGTAAAAATAGAAAATACTTCCTCATCAACAGATTCTTAACACGCCCCTCACCCCAACCTAATAAAAATACAAGAAGATGCGCAGAACATTTGACTTAAATCCATAAGAAAATAGATGAGAATAATATACCCAAATTTGTCATTGTTGGCAGCTCTATCACTTTGTATTTGAAGATTCTTGGGCTACGAATGAGGTAAATAAGATCCGAGGTTCCTCTCAGAGCAAATGGACTTTTCAACCTTCATCACAAAAACTTAGCAGGCTGATTGTATTTGCAGCTGACATGATCGCTCCGATCCAATCCCCTCCAGTAAGATGCTTCAGACATGAAATATTCCCTAGAATTTTGAAAGAATTCTCCTTGAGGCCTAAAAGTTTGCATCCAATTAACTTTTATCTCCTTTGTGGCCATAGATCATCACTTTAAAGAGAACCAATTAATACAGTAGAAAACCAACTAGCTAATAGGCCAATTATGTTATTCGAAGCAAGATTAAAAAAAATGGAAAGAAGAAGAGTGAAAGAAACCATGGTATTGCTAAATCAAGGAAGGAACTGATGAACCAATGTTTGTTGGATCAAGCCAAGCACCACCAACATCAGATGTATTATTCCACACAAAAGAATTGGGATCGGAGGATCCAAGCTGCAATCCGATTTGATTTTGAGCATTAAAGTTCCAATCCAACCTACTAGCGGTTTCCTCCATTTTCAGTTCTTTACCAAAATTTTCACCCTCTTCATCATATGAATTCAAACCCATAAATCTTTGCTGCTGTAGGCTAGAGGCTATTAATGAAGCCAGTGAATGAGAACCAGAACCAGAACCAGAACCAGAAGTTGATGATCCAAAGAGGGGATAGCTAGAGAGAAGAGAACTTGAATTAGGAACTTGGTCAGTACCCATAATTAGCCCAGAAGAAAACCCTAATCCCAAAGCATTCATTTGAGGTTGAAGATCATAGCCTCCTCCATTATCAACACTAGAAACCCTAGAATTAAACCTAGGAAATGGAAGGTTTAGCTCAGAAGGATTAGTGGGTATTCCATAAAGCAAAGGGTTAACATGACTAGTACTTGGAATAGGGTTTGAAGAAGAAGAAGGCACATAATGATCAATAGAAGAAGTAGAAGAATTACTAGGTTTTTTCACTCTCTTGTTCTTTCTACAGCCACCACCAACCGGAACATTCCTTAGGGTTCCGCCTCGTGTCCAATAACGCTTGCAAGCTTTGCAAAAGTGCCTTGGCTGAGAAAGACTATAGTTGTTATAGTAGCAAAACTTGGTATTAGATGAATCACAACGCGGGCACTTCATCGCTTGCTGCTGCTGTTGTTGTTGATGAGGTTGTTTCTCCATAGCTCTAGCTTTTGGATCATCAAGATTGATGTGTTTCTGGTTGATTTTCAAGAAAAGTGAAAAAAACAAAAGAGGAAACCATAAGAGTGTTATTTTTGGGTGAGAAAAATAACAATACAAAGGAGAGATACTCAATCCAAAAGCAAAAAAACAAAAAAGGGTCATGTTTTAGAGTAATAATTGAAAGAGACAGAGAGAGAGAGAGAACCAATTACCTGTGGACACTGGTTGGCTGTGGTAGAAGGAGGATTTAGCAGCATCTTGTTGTCATGGTGAGAGTGTTGAAGCATTTCTTCCTTTGAAAGAATCGTTGAAACAAAGAGAAAACAGACAAAGAGCAGGTGGCGACCCGAGTCTTTGTGAAGATCACTTGATATATTTTGAGAGGGAGAGAGAGAGAGAGAGAGAATGAGAGGCCAGAGAGATAACAGAAATTTAAGTCAATATCTAATTCCTATTTCACGTGATTGTGTGGTGTTAATTGACATCTGATAAAGATAATCTTTGCAGCATTTACCCACTAATGTTTTGGTCAGAGTAAGATCATACAAAGATTTTTTGGAGAATAATAATCAAGCATAGTCTTAGATTTGAACAAGACAAGAATTAAAGCAGATATCTAGAGCTATGAATCTCGAGGGATTCAAGAAAAAGAAAGAACAACTAAATAACAATACATAAGCCGCCCCAACACCCACATTCCTTTGTGTGTGTGTGTGTGTGTGTGTGTGTGTGTGTGTGTGTGTGTGAGAGAGAAAGAGAGCATCCCTAGAGCTGAGCTAGCCCTTTACCCAATGTAGTCATACAGCAAATCCTACTTCCACTTCTCACTTATTTTAGACCAATTTTATTAGGATCGGTAAAATTTTTAAATTCATACCAATCAATAATATGTGTGAGGGTGAGCCTTGGCGTAACGGTTAAGTTGTTCATTTGGTGACCATAAGGTCACGGGTTCGAACCTTGGCGAACAGCCTCTTGGCAATTGTCAGGGGAAGGCTCTAGCAAATGGTTCCCTCTCCCAACCCCCGCTTGGCGGGGAGCGCTTGACGCACCGGGGTTTGCAAAAAAAAAAAAATATATCAATCAACATGTGTACCAATCGTATCAATTATAATTGGTACATATAAATCGGTATATCGAAATGTTGGTAATTGGTTGGTACACGGTACAAATATTTAAATTGGTTGATATACCGAATACCAATTATAATTTTTTTTAATATTAATTTTCATATATATATATATATATATATATATATATATATATATATATATATATTTACTTAATTGTCTAACATAATCCAAATTTCAAACCCTATCTCAAACTATCTCAGTTCTATCTCTCTCTACCGCTAAGTTTCTTACTCGCGATTTATGTCAGAAACATGATTCAATGCAAAATCTGCTTTATAATATCAACTGGTGGTTTGGTGTTCACTAATTTAATACTTCCTCCACCTCAAAATGAATGATCAATACTTAATATTTTCCTTCTAGTGCTTGTAACAAAGAAATCACAAAAATAATTGGTCTATGTGATTTAATACAGATTCTTTCCATTGTTTTATTTTGAATTATTGTTAGTTTCATCCTCTTATTGATCTTAATTTTTTTGGCAATTTGCAGAGTTGCACTTTTGCTTTATGCTTTGGATCATAGCGAATTGGAACTTTGATCCACACTTGATCTCGCTTTACCAAATGCTTCGATGTCTTGGATGGTTGGATGTTATCATAATTTAGTTGGTGTATTAAATTTTTACATGTCCACTAATTAAATTATGTGGCATTTTCTTTTGAAACGCGCTGAGTTTGTTATTTTGATTGTATGGATTATTTGGCTTGTGAATGTCTTTGGAAAGTACCAAATTAGACTTCAGATATCTTTCTCATTTTGATTATGTCTCGGTGGTAAAGCTCGTTTGGTAGAGTCTAGTACCAACCGTACCAATCGAGTACCTACCGTACCAACTTAGTTGGTATACCGACTTAGTTGATTGGTACTGATATAGATTTTTTTGTACCAAATTAAACTTAGTAGGTATATGGTATAAGCAAAATACAATTGGTATACCTACCAAGCCACCCCTAAATTCTATAACAATAAAATTGGGAAAAGAATACTTCAATATACTTGTTAATTAAATGTCACTTTACATAAACTACTTAATATGTAGGTTAATATTGTATGGTCTAACACTAGAGAAGATATCCCACTTCAAATCGAGATCCAATGTGGGCTGTCATCAAGTGGCACAATGACATGATCCGGATCCTTCGTTATCACCGATTGGGATGGTAATGGCGGATATGAATAAATTGTCATTCATAATCATCCGGTACTTGAAGAGTCAATAAATACACAAAACTGAAATTTAATTAAAAGGTTGGTTTGAATTGTTGTCACATTATTTTGGAAGTACTCATATTTATAATGAACTGAATTGTAACATATGGCATAAATAAATAAAACATAATATCAAACTCAATATCACCCAAAGATTTGAAAATTGGGAACTATATATGCACTGGCGGAGCTACCCACATTAAAAGGGGGCAATTGCCCTTCTTCGTTCAAAACTATCATTTAGTCCTAGAAAATTTTGATTATTTGCTTTTTAGCCTTGAAAATTATCATTTTCCCCCTTTTGTACCAAGTAAAAAATTTCGGACTCCGCCACTATATATATATATATGTGTGTATGTATTAAGGCTCTTGGTGAGTGTATATATATGCTAATGGGTGAAAATTCCAAAGAGAAAGGGACAAGAGGGAGCATGTGGGAGACTACAACTCGGACTCAAACATGGTTAGACCACGCTTTATTTATCCCCCACCCCCTTACTCTTCTTCAATTCTCCCAAAATTCCCTTTGTTTTGGAGAAAAATAAATTAAAAACGGTTAACTGTGTCAGTCTTATTGCAAAATGAATCATATAACTGTATTTTTGATGTGTGCGTTAGAGAGAGAATGAAAGAAGCCACTTTGAACCATGTGGTTAGCAGCTCAGACAAAGGTAAAAGCAAATTAAAGGGCATTGTAGGTATAAGAATTGGGGAACAATTGGATTTTGTAGTCTTCCAAGAGATAATCTAATATCCCTTAACATTATCCCATCATTATACCTTCCCCTGCCTGATCAAACTCAATCTCTCTAATCTTGTTAATTAAATTAACATTTAATTACAGCCTTATGGGGGTACTTTTGGAGTATTTTATCTTACTAGCTACTATCCTCCGTCCCATAAAAAGCTTACTCATTTACTATTATTCTGACGGTCAATGTAAAAGTACTTTGATCAAGCATTAATGTCAAACTAATCATTCTAATGAAATTTTAAAAATTGTTATTGATAAAACACTTAATAATTTATCAATAACAATTTTTAGATTTTCAATATGACGATTAAATTGACATTTTTGTTTAGTCAAAGTTCACTAGTATTGACCGTCAAAAACAGAAGTGGGTAAGGTTTTATGGGACGGGGGGAGTATGTACTAAAGTAATGAATTGGCCGTCACATTATGTTTAAGCACAAAATCTAGGGTGATATGCGCTTTTCACGGTGATTAGAAAAAACGTGTTTTTAAATATTTTTGTAAATAAATGAAAATTCGACGCAATGACATTTTTGTAAATAAGTAAAACTCCGTACATTTGGAGTCATGGACAACAAAACTTCTGGATATCAAGCTCAAAGGTTGAATATCCAGAACATTTGAAATTGATATACAGAAGGTTTGGTGCGTAGCAAACCTTCTGAATATCAATTTTATAGGATTTTGAATATCCAGAACCATTTGGCCTTGATAGCAAGAAGATTTGTTGGTCATGGACCCAGCGTGTAGCAAACCTTCTAAATATCAACGTTAAAGGATTCTGAATATCCAAAACCTTTGAGTTTGATATCCAGAATCTTTGTGTCTGATATGCAGAAGGTTTTTTTATAAAGGAAATATCGAGACCTACAAAAGTGACGGGGTTTGCCCCGTGACTATGTGTTTAAAAATCCCAAAAACGTCATTTAGACCCTCAAATGGACGTTTGAAGTTTTTTTAATGAAGTGTTAAAATGATGGTCATTGGTAGTGTTTGTTGACTTATATCCAGAATCCTTTAATATTAATACACAGAGACCTTTTTGGTTGATACCCAGAAAGTTTGTTAGCCATGGACTTAGTCAAAACCTTGATTACCAGCTTATAACAATATGGTTGATACCCAGAAAGCAGGTGAACACTGCTTGACATTAAGTGTCCTCCTTTCTTACCGAAGTGGCTTTTGCTACTATCCTCGTCTGTCTATTCAGTTGACTCTCAGGTTGTGAGCTTAACTGTTTGCTCAAATGTCCACTAGTATTCTTCAAGCCAAGTTCATGTTTCAGCTTATAAAAATATGGTCGAATATTACCAGGAGCAAAATAATGATGACACATATATCTCCACTTTTTATATTTTCTGGTTTTAATAGGAGACATTTTATCACTTCTAGATGTACCTTCACCCTCTTTAACAAAAGTACGATCTCCATAGCCAAATTCAGATTTTCCTTGATTACCTAGACTCAAAACTTCTTCTAACTTAGCCTTACCAGAGTTAGATATGGTTAGCGTTCAGTTTCTCTAGTAAGTTATGCTTTGTACTTTTTACTACTAGAAAAAGGCCGTTTACCGACGGAAATTTCCGTCGGTATTTCTACAAATCCGTCGCTAAATGGATATTACCGACGGAAATAGTCCGTCGGATTCCGTCGGAAATAATTGGTTGGTAATACCGACGGACAAATTCCGCCGGTATTTCCGTCGGATTATCCGCCGGAAAATAAAAAATTCCGCCGGAAAACGTCCGTCGGAAATGAGTTACGCCGTAGGTTAACCGAGCAATAGGAGGTTACCGATGGAAATATCCGTCGGAAATAAAATCATTACCGACGGTTATAAGCAGTCGGAAATCAAAAAATTTACCGTCGGAATATAAACCCACAGGCGACGGATATGCATCGGTATTTTGAGTATTATTTTTTTATTTTTATTTTCCGACGGATATTTCCGCGGAAAAATTGAATTATTTATTTTTTGTATTAGTTTACCGACGGAAATTTTCGTCGGTAATCTGGCGCATTTTAAAAAAATTTTGTTTTATTATTAAACCACTGTAAAAGGTCAGTAAACTTTGTTCAAACAACCTGTTTTAAACAACTACAAACTACAAACTACAAACACACACAAACAACCCAATTACAAACTACAAACACACACAAACAACCTGTTTCGCTTGTACATCAAATAAAATACATATGTTTGTCCAAATCAAGCGTCAGGGGAAGGGGAAAGGGGAAACCGCCGGGGAAAGGGGAAAGGGGAAACGGCCGGGGAAAGGGGGAAAGGGGAAACGGTCGGGGAAAGGGGAAAGGGGAAACGGCCGGGAAAGGGGAAAGGGAAGGGAAACGGCGGGGAAAGGGGAAAAGGGAAGGGGAAACTAGGGAAAGGCCGGGGAAAAAGGGAAAGGGAAAAAGAAACTACATATGTTTGTTTGTTTAATTACATGTCAATGAAAATTCATGTTTAACAACCACGAGCGCTGCCACTGCTGCTACCGCTACCACCACCATGCATGTATAAACCTATCAAGATATTAATTAAAAAACAATATATCAATATATATACAAATAAAAAGACAATAATAAAATGTAAACATTATATATATGACATTTACAATTAAATGATACTTACTGGCCACTGGGAGAGATAGATATTTCCATTTTTCCTTCCTCATTAATAATTGCGTCCAAATTAACCCGCTCGGATGGTTCACTACGTCCAGAACCAGAAGTAGATCCCCTCCCTCCCGTCCTTGGTGAAACAAGACGATGGACAAAACCCGCAACCTTCCCTCTCTTTGAACGATTGCCACCTCGACCCGACATATCTAAACTAGTATATTATATATGTAGACAGAAAATATTATCAAGTAGAACAAAATTTAAATATTACATAGCATGTAAAGAGTAACCAAGTAAACAAAACGTGGGTAACAGTGTGGACTTGGTGTCCTGTCAGCATTGCACTTCTTGCAGCTTTAAAATAGAAATGACAATATGAAAACAGTAAATAATGGAGTTCACATGGACCAGTGGTTTCAGATAAGGTTGTTTAACTAAAAACAAAAAGAAGCAAAATAATGGAGTTCACTTGGACTGCTTGAATTTGAAATAATATTGTTGTTTTCTTTAAAATAGAGAGAGAGAGGGTTTACATTTATAAGATCTGTAGGTCATTTCATATTTTCTCAAACCTTAATAGATTACTCTGTGATTCACCTAATCCGAGCCACGTGGTCAATATATTAAGTTTCTCAAATAATGAACCAAGTAGAATGTTGTTAAAACCACGTCACCGAATTTACCATTTAATTATTTTTGTATGTCGATACAGAAAAATGAAATTGTTTGAAGTAACAAAATCAGCCCTCTACGTGCAAACGGATATACTACAGCATAAATCGAGTGAGAGAGAACGATTGAGAGAGAAAGCGAGAGAGAGAGATAACGTACCGGCGACGGCAACGGCGATGGAAAGAAACGGCGGCGACGGCGTGGACGGCGTGTTCTTCTTGGCGGCGAATTACTGAGAGAGAGAGAGAAAGTGAGAGAGAGAAATCGAGTGAGAGAGAGAAAGCGATTGAGAGAGAGAAGAAGACTTACCGGCGACGGCGAGGCTCGGCGGCGACGGCTTGGCGTTGGCGACGTTAGGGTTCGCGAACTGAGGATGGAACGGAGGATCGATCGTAATAAAAATGATACGTAATTAAAAATGGGGAAGAAACGCGTTTATATATATGGATTTGTTAAGCGGACATAGTCCGTCGGTAATACCGACGGACTATGTCCGCCGGTTTTACCGACGGATATACCGACGGAACTTAATCAATTACCGACGGACAAAACGAAATTTTAAAAATTTTAATTCCCGGTAAATTAAATTAAATTTCCGTCGGTAAATAAAAATTTTCCGTCGGTAAAAGTCCGTCGGTAATGCCCCTGTTTCTAGTAGTGTTTCTCATCAACATCTTTCTTTGTAAGTTAAACTTCTAGCTTTGCAATGGAGTCTTTTCGAGAATCGCTTTCCTTAGATAAACTTTCAACCTCAGATTTCATTCTTACATTATCAGTGGTGAGTTTATTGTTTACCTGTTTGAACACCTTGATTTGTTTCATCTATTTTGCTCATTCGGTATGTAGTTCAATATAGGTGTTGTGCAAATCTTCATAGGTAGCACAATCTTCATCTGTAGGGGAACTTCAGAATTACCTATAATTATAGAGTTCAAGCAAGTATACACACTGCAACCAGTTGTGCAGTCAATTGTTCGATCGAAATATTGCACATCTTCATAATCAGATTCACTATCGAAGAAAGTGAAATGAGATGATTGTAAAATTGACAGGTTTGTTGTTTCATTCTCATCATCAGTATCACTAGGGTCGTTGTAAATCTCATTCCTCTTTTCTTAAACGTATTAGCACACTCATTTGCATAGTGCACAAAACCTTTACACGCCCTATACTCAATTGACTTAATAGGTTTCTAATTTTGAGAAAAGGGTTTTTTCACACTACTCTCCTTTTTAAATGTTTCATCTTGGGAGAAGAAGAAGATGCCCTATTGGGAAACTTTGCTTGTCGCTTTTAATATAGTCATTTTTGCCTTCCAAATTGTATAGTTTGAACCATCTAGAGTAGGCGGTTTGTTACGACTATGTTGACAGTCCATAGTGGCTACTACAAGGATCGAATCTCAGTAGAGTCGAGAGAATACTCTGATACCAATTTATAGAATTGTAGCTAAGACTGTTTTGGAAATCGACCACTTATGTGTAACAATGATCAAACAATTATTTCAACAACTCAACACACATGAACATAGATTTAAATGCAGTGGAATAAAACTTAGAATTAAACACTTCAGCAAGAATGATTTGCTGGAAAATGTTTCATTAAAAACAAACTTGCAGAATACAAGTTTAAATCAAACAGTTGAAACAAAAGAAAAAAAATAAAAGAACAAACGATTCTAGAACCTAGAATAATAAAAACATAAAACAATCTTGAAGTCTTAAGAACATCAAGAATAACTTGCACTCTCAAAGACTAAATGCTCTCGATGATTAGTCTGTGAAACCGCAATTGATGAATGAGTCGGTTCCTCCTTTTATAAGCGAGTAAATCCTTTCCCAAGTCAAGTCTTTTAGCCGCTTCATTCGTTATCAACAACTAGTCATACACACGTGCATTAAAGGTACGAATAAATAAAGTTGACAAATCAACTAAGAGTAATAGAAAAATAATTAAATTATATAGAATATCGCCTGGAAAAAAATTCTCAGACACAAATTTTGTAGTTTTATTCGTAAGGTTTTCCTTTCCCTTTTCATTGCAAACACGTTAAATATAGATGAGATAAATTGAGTTTATTTACATAATTATGTATAAATCAAACTACAATACACCAAATGAAATAAGATGAGATTATAAAATTTGATATTTGATATTATTTATTTTGGAGTTTTAGAATTGGAGACTTTTTTAATTTTATGTACTCCCTTTGAACCATGATTACTGCTGTTTTACAACTAAATTTTATTTTGAAATAATTACTATTGTTTTGGAGATAAAACTATTTAAATTCCTCAATTATCTTATATCAAACTTCGTTATATTTCTTGATAATTTTAAAGAATGAAAGAATATAAAAAAGAGAGATAATTTATATGGTAAATTTAGTTTTTATTTTCATAATTAGGTTATACTCCATCCATTCCAATATGAACTATCCATTCCAATATGAACTGTTATTTTCTAAAAAACTTTGCTCCAAAGTAAATATTTAATTCTAAATTACTTCTTCCGCTCAAAAAGGGTTGTTAATTTTAATAAAAGAAAAAAAAAACATTCATTTAAAAAAAAATGAACATTCATTTTGGGATTGGTGAGGCATATTAAAAAAAAAAAAAGTAGACACTCATTTTGGGACAAAAACTATAAAAAATCATTTTTATCCTTTAAAATTATAAATTATTAAATTAACATTTATTTTGGGATGGATGATGAAGTACAATTTTTTTATATATTTTTAAAAATTAACATTTATATTTTGAAGTGACGAATGTTTCAAAAAAAAATCAAAGGCTAAATATTTTTTATAGAGGGATTTAGATAGAAAAAACAAAGTGTCATCCATAGGAGCTTATGTGCAATTGTCACTACGATTATAACTAAAAAAATAGCATAAAATCTAAGGAGAAACGCGTTTCTCCTAAGCGCTTAGGAGAAACGTGTTTCTCCTTAGCGGTTTATTAACGGGTTTAACTGAACGTTTAACGAACCGGTTTCTTAACCGGTTTAATTAAAACATGTTTGCCCTAAGTTCAATACCAAAATGAAATCAGTAGCAAGGGAACCCCAGTTGAATATCCAGAAACTATATCCAGAAATCAGTAGCAAGCGAAATCAGTAGCAATCGAAGGAATTATGGAAAATTCAGCTGATGAAATCAGGAGCAAGCGAAAATCCGACTGTGAGTTCACATGTTATTATTGTTTTGGTTTGCATTTTCATAAATTTCTGGATATATTAAGCATACTCACCTGTATATGAATTTAACAATGTGTTTTAGTTTGAAATTTACAATTTCTGTGTATCTATTTTGTGTTTTATGTTTAACGATTTACCATTCTACTTAGTATTGTCTCTTGGCTTTTAATTCATAATTTTTGTCATGATTAACAATGTGTTTTAGTATTGTCTCTTGGCTTTTAATTCATAATTAAAAAGGTTACGGATATAAATTAAAAAGCTTACGGATATGAATTAAAAAGGTTCTTGATATCAATTAAAAAGGTTACGGTTATAAATTAAAAAGCTTACGGTTATCCTTTCAAAAGGTTACGGATATCCTTTCAAAAGGTTACGGCTATATATTTTCAAAAGGTTACGGATAACATTTCAAAAGGTTGGATATCCTTTCAAAAGCTTACGGATATCCTTTCAAAAGGGTTACGGATATTTATGTTTTACTCATTAATTAATTACTTTTTCTTAAATAATAGAAGAACCTTTTTAATTATTTGTGTATATTTTCGGATATCATTTTGAAAGTTTTTGGATATTCAATTGTTTGTTTCTGGATATTCAATTGTTTCTAGTTATTCATTTGTTGATATTTTTACGGATATTCATTTGCTTGTTTACGGCTATTCAATTGTTTGTTTACGGATATTCATTTGCTTGTTTACGGATATTCATTTGTATGTTTCTAGATATTCATTTGTGGATATTTTCTTGATATCATTTTGAAAGTTTCTGGATATTCATTTGTGTAGTTTACGGATATTCATTTGTGTAGTTTACGGATATGCATTTTGATAGTTTACGGATATTCATTTGTATGTTTTACGGATATTCACTTCATTTATTTACGGATATCCTTTTTTATTTTTTATTTTTTTATGTTTTGTAGCTGCAAATTTAAATAAAGGTGAAGGTAGTAAGAAGCATAAGAAGAATCAATTAAGTGAAGGTCAAGTTAAGAACTCTAATAAGAAATCAACGGTGAATGTGGTTGAAAGTGGTAAGAAACGGGCATTTGAACATTGTTGTGTCCCGAAAGGCTTATTGATCTTTGTTTAACCGATGCTCGAAAGAAGATGTTAAATCTATAGGTTTTGGTGGACTATTAGAACTTAAGTTGAATAGATTGCCAACGGGAGGAATTGTGGAATATCTTGTTGAAAGATTTGATTCAGAAGCTTTATTCGATAATCAAGAATAACAAGTATTATATAACCACAAATGATGTTTTTGATATTCTTTGTCTTCCAAGGAACTTAAAAAAGAGAAGATAAATTGTTCAATAGGAATTGACAAAGAGTTGAGCGCACGATATAAAAATACTTTTGGGAAAGTTAAAGATGGTATTCCGGCCGTCTGCTTGGTCAACGCATCAAAGAACTACACGATGGAGGTGATGAGTTTAAACGCCTCTATGTATTGTTTGCTTTGTCGGTTTCTTTCTTGCACCGGTAGTAACAAAGGCCGTTGATTGTTCTTTATTGGCATTGGTTGAAGATGTTACTCAAATCAAAAAGTTTGATTGGTGCCAATTTGTATTGAATAAGTTATCGATGGTGTTAGGAAGTTTAAGGCTTCTTACAGCGGTAAAGTGAGGTGTTGCGGTGGTTGTGTGGCAATTCTTTTAATAGCTTACTTTCATAGATTTCCATATTTGCGTAAACATGAACCAAGCGCACGTCCTTTGATTCAACATTGGACTCAAGAGAAAATTTACGTCGAGTGGGAATGAAGCTAAGATTGGTTGGGGTGGAGTTCTTTATTTGGATAATGTTTATCCTATTACAAGCTATGAGGATGATTTGGATGAAGGACAGATTGGATTCTTGATTGATCTTGCTCCTTTTGTTGAGGATGTAAGTCATCCTACAAAAATACCTGCAAGTGAAAATGTTCGAAGTTTTGGATTACATTAAAGAGTCACTGGAAATATTTCAGAATGATATTAAAGTTGCTATCAATGCTCACATTGCAAGGATTTTAAAAATTGAGAAGGGGAAAGAAAAAGTTAATAATGATGATGTTGAGAAAGGATCTGCTGAAGAGGAGGATTTGGTTGGTGATAGTGAACCTTGGGGAAGTCAGGTTTTTGATTACATTGATGATATTATTGATAAATTGAAAACTTCAAAAGATGAGCTGAAGGAGAAAGGGAAGGTTGGACCATTGCTAACATTTATGATTCTTTCACAGAGTCAAGGATCTGAGCATACAAAGTCTGATGATAATGTTGAAAAATTTCAGGATTTTGATGACAGATATGTGCATGAGCATTATGAGGATCAAGATGTTACCAATGTTGATCAACCAACTGAAGATCAATCTGCAGAGCATCAAATTGCTAGGCTTAATACGAGAGGATCAAGTTGCGATACCCATCTGTTAAAACAACCAATGATTGAGCCTATGTCTGTTATTAAAGAAGTTGACGTGGAAGAAGAATATTCTTCACAAATTTTTGGTGCTATTGATAATTTGGTTGAAAAAATTTTTCAACATGGTGTTAATGGTGAGAAGTTTGACAAGATGTTAGATGAAGTGCATTTGGAACCTGTGAATGGTGAGATTATTCTTTCATCTGAATTCATGTTGAAGAATAAGGAAGTAATGATTGGTATGCCAAAGATAAAGATGGAAGTGGTTGATTATTGCTTCTCAAAATTGATTCTTCCAGAGTCAAAAAAGTAATATCCCCTTTTTATTTCAATATTATTACGGTTGAAATTAAATATGTTATTCAAATTTTAATATTATTTTTTTTCGGTGCTTTTTTCGGTTTAATGATTTCTTTGGGTGGAAGCGAGACGATATTTTGAGTATGAGAGAAGACACGAATATCACGGGTGTAATTGTGAATGCTTGGGCAATGTTGTTGAACAAGGTGAAACATAAAAAGGTGTAATGAAGAGATTTATGTTTGGTGTTGACCATTACGTAAGTTTACTTTTTTCAACAACTTACAAGTATATATCGATTGCGGGGTATATATCCATGAAATTTCTTTAAGATATTATTTATCATTTATATTAACGAGGCTACTTGGGCGAAACGTTCTTTGAGTGCTCGTGTTGGTCTTTGCGAAATGCTTCAAACTTTTTGTATTGGAAAAATGATGTTAATGTAGATGGGAATGTAATGGATGCGAAAGAAGTAGATGCGGTATGTATTTTCATTTGTCAATACATTTTACGGATATCATATTGAAAATTTACGGATATACTTTATGATATTTACGGATATATGCATGACCGAGGCCTAGGCGAGGCGAGGCCTATGCCATGGCCAAAGTAATTTACGGATATACTTTATGATATTTACGGATATACTTTATGGTATTTACGGATATATCCATGACCAAGGCCAAGGCCAATGCCTATGGCATGTCATAGTAATTCTACGGATATACTTTATGGTATTTACGGATATACTTTATGTTATTTCTGGATATATCCATGACCAAGGCCTAGGCGAGGCCAAGGCCTATGCCATGGCCAAAGTAATTTCTGGATATACTTTATGGTATTTACGGATATACTTTATGATATTTACGGATAGTCACCTAATATATTTACGAATATACTTATTTTTTGCGGTTTTTTTCCCATACTTTAAGGGAAGCAATAAAGGTGGGCACTTTACACTATATGTGTACAACATGGCTTCAAAATCCATTCACTATTTTGACAACCTTTCAATGAATCAAGCAAAAAAAAGCTGAAGTTGTGAAACTTACGAAAGCATTGGTATATGTTTTGAAACTTACGAAAGCAGTTTTATATTTTTCATTTTTGTTTTCATTGGTTATCTAATATTTTATACTTTAAATGTTTTCAGTATGTGCCTATGAAAGGTTTTTTGAAGAAGATTGATCATCCATGTTATAATGATTTTGAAGACAAAAAAACATATAAATTTGAATACATGGAATGTGATTGGGTTCTTAAAGAAAATCATGTTAACCATGATTGTGGAGTTTATGTGATGTCTGAGATGAATGATTTTCAAGGATCAAAGTACTCATTGCCCGAGTTATGTCGGGTACTATTAAAGTTGTTTTTATTCATATTTATATTATATGAGTTTGTATATATATGTTTTAACAATTTTTTTTATTTTTTTTACTTTGTAGGATAAACAAAGGATCCGTCTACGAGTTGAAATTCTTTCAACACTTTTGCTTAGTCAATTGAACGAGAGATAAGCATAATTTAATGATTGAAACAAACACTTTTGAAAAAGAGAAGAAAACAAAAAGAACGAGAAGAACAAAGTAATGTACAAGATTCATAGGTGTATGTAATTATGTAATTAGGAATGCTGGTTTGGTGATGTAATTAATGTACTTTAGTGAATTGATAGTTTACGGATATTCATATTGAAAGTTTACGGATATGCATATAGATAGTTTACGGATATACATTTTTGATATGCTTTATGGTATTTGTGGATATATCCATGACAAAGGCCATTTAAAGTTTCTTGATATCAATTAAAAATGTGTTTTAGTATTGTCTCTTGGCTTTTAATTCATAATTAAAAGGTTACGGATATAAATTAAAAAGTTTACGGATATGAATTAAAAAGGTTCTTGATATCAATTAAAAAGGTTCTAGTTATAAATTAAAAAGCTTCGTTATCCTTTCAAAAGGTTACGGATATCCTTTCAAAAGGTTACGGCTATATATTTTCAAAAGGTTACGGATAACATTTCAAAAGGTTACGAATATCCTTTCAAAAGCTTCTGGATATCCTTTCAAAAGGGTTCTGGATATTTATGTTTTACTCATTAATTAATTACTTTTTCTTAAATAATAGAAGAACCTTTTTAATTATTTGTGGATATTTTCTGGATATCATTTTGAAAGTTTTTGTGTTCAATTGTTTCTAGTTATTCATTTGTGGATATTTTCTGGATATTCATTTGCTTGTTTCTGGCTATTCAATTGTTTGTTTCTGGATATTCATTTGCTTGTTTCTGGATATTCATTGTATGTTTCTAAATATTCATTTGTGGATATTTTCTGGATATCATTTTGAAAGTTTCTGGATATTCATTTGTGTAGTTTCTGGATATTCATTTGTGTAGTTTACTGGATATGCATTTTGATAGTTTACGGATATTCATTTGTATGTTTACGGATATTCACTTCATTTATTTACGGATATCCTTTTTGATGGTTTTGGATATACTTTTTGATAGTTTACGTATATAAAATTGAAAGAAAACAAACTAAGTAAATTATTTTAAATATAATTACAAAAAAAAAAAACCAACAATAACAACAAAAAACATCTGCAACAATAACAAGAACAAACATCAACATCCCCTAATTCGCATCATTGATTTACGTCATATCTTTGCTCTAGTGCCATGTGTTGTTCCTTGGATATTTCTCCATACGAAAAAATAGATCCACGATGAATAGCATGTGCAAAGAGTTGGTCCCAAGTCAATGTTCTTGTTGGAAAGCTAATGCAGGGCGAGAATGGGCATTGCAATTGATTTTCCACATTATAGAGGGAAACGCCCATTTTGGATTGATCGCTTTGTGACTTGCAACTTTTTGCTCCGGGGTCCATTCTCTTCTAACCCTAGGCGGAACATCCACAATATCATCTACATATTCAACCTCCTCAGGCTGAAACCCTATATTAGAATCAGAACTTTCGTCTGCTTGAGCTTGGTTGTTGTTGTTGTTATTCATTTTGAGAAATTTGTTTTTTTTTTTTTGTTGTGATGGTAGGAGTGGTGTTGTATGGTATTTATATAGGATGAGTACTTGAAACCGAGTCAAAAAAGTTGCTCAATGAATTCAATGCACATACATTTATTACTCTTTGAATTCAATGAATTCAATGCACTTACCATCTGTACACATTTATTACTCTTTGAATTCAATAGTAAGTCATGTCTTTTCAAAGTTAAAAGACACATTGGTTGGCTAAAGTCATGGATTCAATAGTTAACTACATATCAAACAAAAGCAGTCATGGATTCAATAGTTCCAAATTTCAAACAAAAACATATTCATTAAACGAGAATTTAGTAACCATTAAACAAAAATACATCAAACACAAAAATATTAAAAACAGAAATTTAGTAACCATTAAACACTACCACTACCACTGCTCCATCATCATCTACATTGTCATTCAATTTGTTTTTGGATCATATTCATTCAAAATATATTCCAAATACATTTCCAAAGCCTTGTGGTGAATCCTAGCGGCTTCATCAATGTTGTGAGCGTTGCCCAAACTCATGAGCATGTTTGACTATCCCCACATAATCCTTATCCCTACAATTGTGTCCATTACATGGCTGCAATGGACAACAAAATGAGGGAGTTCCATTTGCAGAAGAAGGCTGCAAAACAACAAGATGACCATTGAGCAATTTTTGGTAGCACACCATGTATATTTTCCAACTTTTGTCATCATTTGAATCACCCAAAGTTGGCTTCCCAGAATTTCCCTTGCCTTTGTTCATCACTAGAAAAATTATTAAAGGTAGAATTTTTCTTGAACTTGATGTATATGCTTACCTTTGGACAGATTTATATAGGCGAGTACTTGAAACCGAGTCAAAAAAGTTGGTCGATGAATTCAATGCACTTACCAACTGTACACATTTATTACTCTTTGAATTCAATAGTAAGTTTGAATGCTTTTTGACCATTAAAGTATATCCGAAACTATCAATTCTATATCCGAAACTCTTAATTTGAATATCCGAAACTACAAAATGTATAACCGAAACATTCAATATGAATATCCGAAACATTCAATATGAATATCCGAAACTACAAAATTTATATCCGAAACAACCATATTGAATACCCAGAAACTTTAATTGGCCTTGAACTTGATTTTGGACAAGTGTTCCAAGTTAGGTGTTCCAAGTTGAGTAATAAAAAAAACAAAAACAGTCACGGATTCAATAGTTATCCCAACTAGTACTGCTTCATTTTGTCCATAAGCAATAGTGCCAAAATTCAAACAAAATCAGTCACGGATTCAATAGTTAACTACATGTTCAAGCACTCTGCACTCTATAAGTTTATGGAGAGCAAGAATAAATAATTTGTTATGTGTTGTGTGGTTTGTTTGTTTGTAGTTTTTTTTTTTTTAATGAATAATATCTACTTGTATAATATTATTTTCTTTAGATACGAAGTGTCATAGTTTGGTTTGAAGTGCCGTTTAACTCTTAATTTGAATATCCAGAAACTAACAAAATTTATATCCGAAACAACCATATTGAATACCCGAAACTTTAATTGGCATTGAACTTATCCTTGGCCTTGACCATGGCCTTGGCCTTGACCGTGGCCTTGGCCTTGGACTTACGGATATGCACCTACCACATTTACGGATATACATTCATATACTTACGGATATAATTGGCCTTGGCCTTGGCCTTGGACTTGTCGAGGCCAAATCCATGACAAGTTCAAGTCCGAGGCCAACTTGTCCATGGCAAGGCCAAGGCCAGGCGAGGCTTGGCCGTGGCCTTGGCCTTGACCATGGCCTTGGCCTTGGAATTACGGATATCAATGCACTTACCAACTGTACACATTTATTACTCTTTGAATTCAATAGTAAGTATATCCGAAACTATCAATTCTATATCCGAAACTATCAATTTGAATATCCGAAACTAACAATTCTATATCCAGAACCAATTATCAATTTACGGATATGCACCTACCACATTTACGGATATACATTCACATACTTACGGATATAATTAGCCAAGGTCAAATCCATGACAAGTTCAAGGTCAAGGCCAACTTGTCCATGGCGAGGCCGAGGCCAAGGCGAGGCCAAGTCGAGCTTGGCCGTGGCATTGGCCATGACCATGGCCTTGGCCTTGGACTTCACGGATATCATTGCACTTATCAATTCTATATCCGAAACTATCAATTCTATATCCAGAAATTATCAATTCTATATCCGAAACTTAGAAATGTATATCAAGAAACTATCATCAATTTACGGATATACACCTACCACATTTACGGATATATATTCACATACTTACGGATATAATTGATAAAAACATTTAACTAGTCATTTACGAACATAAAAACATCAAATATCTGTGTATAAAATATTTAACTAGTCAACTTAATAAATTGTACTTCAATCTAAAAACTATTAAATCAAATGTTCATTTGGTGTTTTTGAACCAAACTCATCAGTGATTGGCTTTCTTCTATCAAACTTTGTCTTTAGCTTTCGTTTTCTGCCCTTTGTATTTGCACGAATTGGATCCATCACAATTTGGAGCACTTGTTATACTTTACGAACCAATACTATCATTAACACTTGTCGTAGATCTACATTCCTGTTGATTTTCGACAACAATTGTTGTATAAGAAGTGAGTCTCTATTGAACCCATCTTCCGGTATCTTTTTTGCGGCTCTGTTTTCATGACAAGCCATCATCAGATTGTGGTATTTCATTGCCATCTTTTGTTTCCAGGGAATGAATTCATTTTTCTCTGTTGATGTATTATCTTTTCCTTGATAGACTTTGTCCCATACATATATATTTTTGCCATCTTTGTCCACCTTTTTTCAATGTAGATATCTGGTATCCTTGTGACATTTGACAAATTCAGCGCCTTTATGCAATGAAAGCACAACCAACCGGCGTAGTAAAGCGGATTGCATTTGCATACAAGCTGTTACACTTTCATCATTCCTAACAAAGAGTACACTCTCATATTTATCTGGGTACTTCTCATGAGCACCATGTATGAATCTCTAATCTTCATCACTTTCATCTCCAAATTTGTATACGACAGAAAAGCTCGTTTTACCTCAATCTCAAAGAACTTGAATATACGTGGTGTGTATACCTCATTTGCTTGTTTTATGATACCACCATACATGTCTGGTTGAGGGTGAGATTGATGCTTGAAATTCCTTCTCTTGTTCGGTATTCCTCCAACGTTTAAGCTGTTTCATTGAATATGTCAAAGAAGCTGAGTGAGGGATGTGTTTACATTTGCTTTGAAACAAAGGGCATGATTTGTGCTCTCGCTTCTTTGGGATGACAATATTCCAGCCGAGAAGAAATTTGTGCTTAAAGTTGTGCACCATTTCTCCCGTAGTCCATATAGACGCTTGAACCAGGAATTTTCAACGAGATTGTATTTCACCAGCATTGACTCCCAACATCTTTCAAATTTATCCTCACTGGTACATTCCATTAAACAATGATCAAATTCTTTTTTAAAATCTTCATTTGTCTTCAATTGTCCAAAGTGGGATACAGCATTTTGTTGGATGTGCCATAAACATAGCCTATGCCTCGTACGCCCTTCAAATACTTGTATTATAATAAAGTTTCTGGATATTAACATTATATGCTTCTGGATATTAACATACAATAAATTTACATTAACCAATTTTTTGTCATGGCTTAGGCCTTGGCCATGTCCAGAAACTAACAATTGAATATCCAGAAACTACCAAAAGAATATCCAGAAACTACCAAACTGAATATCCAAGAAACTTTATATTGAATAACCAGATACTTTAGAATGACTAGCTCTTGGATATTCAATCAGTAGTTACGGATATAAACACCAATGATATATGGGTAAAGTTAAGGCACATCTGAATTATTTTTAGAACTATATAGCACAAATAAAATACTAGATAAGAAATATTATAAAAGAACTGGTTATGGAATTTTATAATCATACCTCTTCAATTGCATTTGACATTGCTTGGTCTTAGTCTGTAAATATTGTTTTTGGTTCTTTTCCTCCCATTGATTTTCTAAACTGCTTAAGCAACCAGAAAAATGTTTCTTTTTTTTCATTTGCTATGAAAGCACAACCAAACATGACGGTGTTCCAATGATTATTAATGCCAACTATTGGGGCACGAGATAAGATTGTATCTGTTTGTAGTATAAGTTGTGTCAAATATAACCAGATCTCCATAGACCTTGTAATCTTCCTTCATCATACTATCTCTCCAAAATATAGCCCCAAGTCTTCCTTCATCATCAAATTTGATTTTAAAATAGAACCCTCGATCTTCCGGTGAAATTTCAAAAAGCCTATCAACAACATTCGAGCATCACCATTTTCAATTTTTTCCATTCTAAGTTTCGAACAAAATTGACATGATCTTTCTTTGTGTGACCAACATGTTCCTCTCCACCATTTGCTTTTACCAAAAGACTATATCCATCAGTTGGTTTTATACCGGCTTCTTCCATTATTTCAATTATTTCACCCCGATCTTACGAGATACACCTTTCACTACGCTTCAAATGGTTCCAATCTGTCCTTGTCATTGGATGATTGTGCTCTGTAACATGGCGGTCAACAACATACATATCTTCCTCTTTTAGCAATTTTGCCCTCAAAAGAGCCTTACATTGAGTCCTCTTTATGTAATTTCTCCTTCTCTTTTGTTGTTTTTTGGTAACATCGAGTTGTTCAACTGGTGAAGGAATTTGAACTTCATTAACATCAACCGGTGATGGAACAACGATTTTATCTTCTTGGGTTGATCTGGTAACTCCTTCACATGAGCAACGGAATAGCTTGTCTAATATCCTTGAAGTCTTTTTTGAAACATGATTTGTTGACAACTTAATACTAAATCCTAGTGCATTTGCATGAAGTTTATACGGTTTGTACAATTCCTCCCATGTCTTTGCTTTTGTTCCCGGCAAATTTTTGCTTATATCAATATTAGGGTCCTCGATTCTGATTCTTGCACACACAAAATATATTAAAAAGAATAATGTTATATGAAATCGGTAATTCTAAAGCAATATGTCAATAATGTTAAGAGAGAAAACCTATTTGTAGCCCGGTTTCGGGATGCTGTAGGTTGTTGAATTTGAGATTCTAAATCAATAGGAGAATATGATTACGCAAGAAAAGGCGATAGTTAGTTAGTTTACGGATATTCATTTTGAAAGTTTACGGATATTCATTTTTGTAGTTTCTGGATATATCATTGGCCTTGCCCGAGACATGGCCATATCCCTTGGCATAGTACATTGCCGGTTTAAAAGTTTCTGGTTATTCAACTTGGTACTTTACGGATATACATTTTATTGTTTGGACATGATCAATTGTGTGTTTACGGATATTCAAATTGGTACTTTACGGATATACATTTTATTGTTTCTGGATATTCAATAGATAGTTTTACGGATATACATTTTTGTAGTTTTACGGATATAGCATTGGCCTTTGCGAGGACATGACCATATCCTTTGACCTAGTACATTGCCAGTTTAAAGTTTACGGATATTCAAATTGGTACTTTACGGATATACATTTTAATGTTTCGACATGGTTAATTGTGTGTTTCTGGATATTCAAATTGGTACTTTACGGATATACATTTAATTGTTTACGGATATTCATTTGATAGTTTACGGATATACATTTGAAAGTTTACTGGATACTCATTTTATAGTTTACGGATATCAATGCACTTACCAACTGTACACATTTATTACTCTTTGAATTCAATAGTAAGTATATCCGGAAACTATCAATTCTATATCCGTAAACTATCAATTCTATATCCGAAACTATCAAATGTATATCAAGAAATTATCAAATGTATATCAAGAAACTATCATCAATTTACGGATATGCACCTACCACATTTACGGATATACAATCACATACTTACGGATATAATTGGCCTTGGCCTTGGACTTGGCAATGCCGAGGCCAAGGCCAAATCCATGACAAGTTCAAGGCCAAGGCCAACTTGTCCGTGGCAATGGCCGAGGTCAAGGCCGAGTCGAGCTTGGCCGTGGCCTTGGGTTTGACCGTGGCCTTGGCCTTGGACTCCTGGATATCAATGTACTTACCAACTATACACATTTATTTACGGATATGCACCAACCACATTTACGGATATAAATTCACATACTCGGATATATAATTGGCCTTGGCCTTTGGACTTGGCCATGGTCAAGGCCAAGGATAAGTACAAAATCAAGGTCAAGGACAAGGTCAATGCCAAAGCCAAAAAGCAATTTATGGATATGTACCTAACACATTTACGGATATACATTTTTGGTACTTACGGATATCATTAATATAAATTTACGGATATGTACCTTACACATTTCTGGATATACATTTTTGGTACTTCTGGATATCATTTATATAAATATCTAGATATAATTTATATAAATATCTGGGTATGGATATAGAGATTAAACCTGTAGGCTGGAGAATATCGATTTGTGTAGCCTGGAGAATATCGATTTGTGATATTTCTGAATATCTGTCATGTAATTGAGCTTCCATTTATGCTATTGATGGATAGATCCAAAATTACGTAGATCAATCTCTGGAAATATACAATAACAATCGACCTTATTACAATAAACGTTGATTAAAATTAAAAACAGTAGTTGTTGATTTGGTTCATATTACCTGATTTAATCAATATCGATTTCTGTATTGTTTCTTGATATTCATTTTGATTGAACTGTCCTGCTCGTCTCCATTTGCTGTGATCGTTGTAGTGTGTCTTTGTGTGTATATACGCAAATATTGAATTTATCTAGGTTTTTGTAGGTTTTTGAATAATAGAACCGGTTTAATTGAAATGGTTGCCGGTTTTTGAATATATTAAAAAACCCGTTTTTCCATACAGATATGGAGAAACGCATTTTTCAACAGACCAACTCAAAAAATAGAGATCTAATGTTGCCCGTTCGTTCAACGTTATTTCTATTTTTCTTCTTCTTATAATTTAGTTATGTTTGTTCTCTTCACGATGCTTTATTTTTTTTTATTTTGATTTTTAAATTTTGTGTTTACAAAAATTAACTTATGAAAGATGGATTTTAGTTTTTAATTTATGGTTATGGGTGTAGTTGTGGTGTCGTAATTTTATGCATTTATTACATCTATAAAGAAAAACTGAGAAAATATATTTGGTAACCACCATTGATATAATTTTGAGAGATACGGATAGATAGGTAATTTGGTTTTATAGTTTTTGAGGTAGATGTGGTGTCATAAATTCTACATTTATTGCATCTATAAATAATTAAAGAGAGTTTGAAAATGTATTTGACCAATTTTTTTGTATAGGAGGAAGTTTTGGAGGGAAAATCTGAAAAAGTAAATTGTGCACTTCAACCTTTATAAATACTCCCTCCGTCCCGTTCGAAATGGCAATTTTGCCTTCTAGCACGAAAATTAAGAAATGAATAAGGAAAGTGATGTAAGAAAAAGAAAAAGTTTAAATATTGTGAGTATGAAAAATTAAATAGGAGAGAGAATGAGTGGGAGGAATAGTTAAGAAAGAGAATGTTGTGAGTGTAAAAGTAAAGTAGGAGAGAGAATGAGTGAGATAGGAAGAGTATAAAAATAATAAAAACTTTCCTTTTTGGGGTTGTGCCCTTTTAAATGGGACGCCCAAAAAGAAAATTTGTGCCCTTTCGGACAGGACGAAGGGAGTATATAGAAGGGTTCTACCTTATTTACAATTCAATCACTCAATCAAAGATTAGTAGGTTAGTAAATAAAATCAATACTTAAATAATAATCTTACAGTAAGTAAATCTTAAAATATATACAATTAATTTCTAAATTAATTCAAAATAAATAAATACATAAATAAAATCGAAATCATAAAAATCCAAATTAAAATACACGAGTATTTCATACTTTTCAAACAGCATAAAAAATCACAACATGGAATGAAACGAATCTTTAGTAAGTAGTTAGGTCATAAATACCAATGGCATGAAATACAGTACTCCCTCCGTCCCACCAATTGCTTCACCATTTTTCTTGGGCACGGGAATTATGGTAATGAGAGGAAAAAAAAATGTTGTGAGTGTAATTTGAAAATAGGAGAGAGAATTAGTGGAGGGAATAATAAATTATAATGGTGTTGTGAGTATTAAAATAATGTAGGAGAGAGAATGAGTGGAGGAAATAATAATATTTTATGTCCAAAAAAGGAAAGGTGAAGCTTCTAACGGGACGCCCTTTTAGGTAATTGGTGAAGCTTTTATTGGGACGGAGGGAGTATATAAATTCAAGAGATTGACCTAAATTGAGTGATAGTAACTAAAACTTGTTTGGTCAAATTTAGTCAAGATATAGATGGGTCAGATGTGGGACCCATATATTACAAACACTCACTGTTCACTTGCACACCATTGCCCACCAGCACCACAGCCACAAGTACATAAAATGCCAATGGAGCAAAGCATGAAAGAAACCCAACCCCCACGTTAAAAGAAAGTTTGCTCATTGTTTGATTGTTTCCTACAGTTTACTGATTAACGTATAAAGTGTAATATCCTTGTTCCATATTGAAAATATGTGAAAATTTAGTGTAATATATAGAAGGTTCATACATTACTCTAAGCATCAAATCATCCATTAAACTTTTGGAGATCTGTGATGGGCTGTGATTGATCCAATAGAGGAGATGCTTAGTGGGCCAGTGTGTGATGCCTACATAGCGAGTCGTGCTTCGAGCTCGGGTCGTTACATAAACAACAAGACTTCTGCACTAACAATTTGTTATTATTATTATTATTATTATTATTATTATTATTATTATTATATGGGGTAGAAGTATCATACTCTCTTCTTCTTCTTTTTTAATAGATATTTTATTTTATTAATAATATATAAAAAAATTGACCTAAAAATAGACTAGCGCATGTATAAACAAGAGATACAAACTTATCTGCTTGTGAGTTTCGAACCCAAAACCTCTTTTATGAAAAAAGCTCTTACCTACACATCGGGTACCACCTAATCTAAAACTCGTTGATTTCCTACTATCTTCACATTCAAAAGAGAAGTCTCATTTGACCAATTTTGAATCTATTATTACAATTATGATCAAATGTAAAAATAAAAACTTTCTTTGTTAAAAAGAGTGGGCTCGCATGCATGAAAGTTTTCACCAGGGAGTATATTTGTAAAATTTATTTGGCTGAAATGATAGCTTGATAAGAGTTCTCCTCTTTCCCCCCAAAAAAAAAAAGTAATAAATGTAATATTAAATACAATCAATCAAATTTAATTTATTTTTAACACAATCGTAGTAGTCTGTAACTACTTGATCATGAAAACTCGGTACGCTACATAATAATAACCGCTCACTAAAATTAAGCAACCTGCTTATGTAGCAAACAAAAATTTTCTGACTCAAATCGTTACAGCATAACTTTTTCTAAAAAGAAACTTATTTATATACATAAATATATTTTATTTTTGCTTAGGATGGAGAAAGTACTTGCATATATGTAGAGAGGAGAGGAGTGGAGAAGGGGACCAATTAAGCATAAAGAAAATCCAAGACAAGTGTAGCTATCAAGGGGAGGGGCTGACCACCATCTTTTGTATCGCAATAGCTACAAAATGTGCAGACAAAGATCTCTCACCATTTGTTTTTCTTTTTTGTTTTTTGGCCCAACTTATATTCGATAGGTTACTCAATCTTTTCATTTTTACATCATGTTCCGTCGTACAATTGTGGTGTCACACCTACCTTCCCTTCCATTATGTGAAGGCTCGATCGATTTGTATTGTGATCTTGATGTTGACTTCTCATAAGGGGTGGTAGGGGTGATTAACTAACAACTTTGTTATTTGGTATATTCTCTCCTGTTCAGAAAGATGATTAATCTTAGGTTTGTTAGAACATGCATTACATAATATTAAAATCACAACATACAAACACACACGAACACAAATATTTATATGGTTCATCAACTTGGCTATATACACGGATCGAGAGAGAACAACTATATTAATATGGAGAATCACATATTACAAGCTCGATCTCTAATTATTTGTATGAATTCTTGATCATCAATATTCACAATTATGAAAACCTAAACCAGATAAATGAATGAGACAGAATTGAACTGATATAGATAAGCTAGAAAATTTATGTACCCCATAAAAATCAATTGCTTGGATAATAGAATTATTGATAATCCATCACACTATAATAATTTACCTAATGGGAGAAGAAGAGCATTTATACTCCTAAAACCCCTAGCCAAAAGGATTCTACAACTCTGAGAAAAAAGTCAAATCAACGGGAAACAATTAAATTCTTAGTCAAAATGATTCCTTAACCCCCCAAAGGACATTAATAAGGAATCTCAAAAAAGCTTCAATTTTCTCATTTTCTGTTTTGAACTCAAATCAATCTATGACTCATTTTGAAATTATTTGTCGATCAATTTTCTATGATTCAAAGACATCAAATCCCAACAAATTCAATTGGTTTTAGAAAGACAAACTAAATTCCTGTTTGATGGTCTATTTGATCAAACTTTGGCAAAATAATTTATAAAAAAAATAGTTATTTTAATGAAATTTAGATATTATGATTGATGCACCAATAAAAGTATAAACGTATGACAACTTTAAAAAAATTATGATCGTTAAAACCATGAGCATACGTCCACAATTACCTTGATCCATCACGGCCCAAATGATTAATCTAAACTCTAATGATACTAAACCTATACAATCATTTATATGTCAAAAATTAAGGGGTGGCAAGTGTTTTTTCAGCCTCTCTGATTACACACACACACACACACACACACACACATATATATATATATAATCGATGAATATACCAAAAGTATCTAGCTGGGCCAAGCGAGTAAAGCCCAGTCCTCAAGCAATTATTTCCACCCCATTCTCAGTGGGCCAGGCCCAATCCATACATGGCTCAAGGCCCATCTCATGTGTCAGTCGACTAAGTTCATTGTCCGACCTACCAGGTCCCGACCTAACTTAGTTCGACCTTATGACCCAGCCATATTTCGGGTACGATCCAACTCTACTCGACAGTCAGGTCGACCCAAACACAAGTATCGACCTCGACCTGCCAAAGCAAGCCTCGACCTAATGGTTACAGGCGCACGTGCAATTATTCCGGCCATAACTGCTTCCCTACAAATCAGGGACCGTTCCAGGACACGTTCACACTACATGTAACTGTCCCTAGAATCTCGGAGCTCATGTAGCCCTGTCATTAAACCACCAACATCAACTATAAATACATCATCACTACCAACGGTGCAAAGGTAACTGCAATTTTGTTATCTGAATTCCATTATTCAATACGTATTTTGCTCTCCAATCTTCAAACACTTACTCTCACACCCGAGGGTCTAAGACGGAGACACATCCGGCTAGTCGTGGGTTCTATTTTCAGGTCAAAGAGCCAGGTGATCAGTCCTGCCACGTGGAGGAAGATTGATAAGCACTTTTCTTGCGGCATCAGTTTGGTTCCATTGCCGGAAAATTCGTGCATAGCTTGACCTCGAAGTTTTTCTTCAATCCACAATCATGGTAACCCCAGACGGGCATGTTACAGAGGCTTCTGAAGAATTCAATGAAGTGAATGTCAACACCAACACCAATGCTAATACCAATGCGAATGCTGATTTGCCCCCTCCTCCTCCTCCTCTTCGTCATCATGCTAGGGCAACGCGCTCTAACAGTGTAGCTGATGTCAGAGGATTGCCAGACGCAAGGAGAGAGAAGCGACCTAAGGAGGGACAAGGAGCTTCACCTCCAAAACGTCCAACTGGACAGATGAATGCTGGAAATAGGGCAGGTCCCTCACCCAACCCACTAAGTAGGAAGGAAAAGATGATGGAGCGAGCTCAGATTCTGGCTGAGTTATTGGCAATAGAGGAGGCAGAGCAAGTGGATAGAAGGTCTGAGAGAGTGGCCCCATCTCAAGTTTCTAATAGGGAGCGTGCCAGGAGTACTAGACCAAACGAAACTGTGGGTCAGAATGTTGATCAAAGGATGGTAGTACGACCTCAATCACCTATCCATGTTCCGAGTGACGACCTAAGGGCTAGTCTCACTAGGAACAGGGAACAAGAGGCACAGTCAGACCTGAGGACACAGATAGAAGCCAACCGAAGTCGACGTGGTTCGCCTGCCAGGACGCAAAGATCGCAGTCTCATAGGGACAGGAATGGGCGCAGGTCGCCTATAAGAGAGGGAAGGCGCAGGTCGCCACCCAGAGATGATAGGCGCAGGTCGCCACACAGGGAGGAAAGGCGCAGGTCGCCACTAAGAGACGACAGGCTCAAGTCACCGGCCCGATCGAGGGCACCTTCCCACGTAGATAGGAGAAGCGAGCAGGTAACTCCCCCAGAAGCGAGGGTCAAAGGTCGAATGATGTTCCCCCTGCTGGAGAAGACAAACCTGATGCTAGGGAGTGGCTGCTATTCAAGAGGAAGTTTGAGCAATGGGAGGATGAGAAGAAAAAGGATACTGGAAAGGTCGAACGAATTGACTTTGCTCTTCGACCCTTATCCAAGGACTTGATTGACAGTCGACCTCCTGCTGGTTTTAGATTGCCCCTCCTAGAGAAGTATTCAGGGGCAACCAATGCAAAGAGCCATATACAGCACCTAGAGGCCACAATGTGTTTTGTTGCCAATGAGGACGACAATATGTGCAAAGCCCTCATAAGCACACTCACGGGAGCATCCCTAACATGGTTCAATGGTTTGGCAGCTGGTAGCATCTCCACCTGGATGTGTTTGAGGACAAAATTCCTAGATCGCTTCTCGACTGCCGGAGCTCGAAAGATGACTGTCATCGATCTAAATAACTTGGTGCAGGCTAAAAATGAAAGCTCAATGAGCTACTACAACAAGTTTAAGGAGATGGTCGATAAGATCGAGGAGGATCTCACTGACAGGGAGGTGATCAATTGCTTCCGAAATGGCATTTCCTCGACAGATATGGATTATGAGCTGACGGTGCGTACAGTCACTACTTGATAAGAGTTGTTCGAGAAGGTTTATAATGTTGCATTAGCCGAAGATAGGAAGGAAAAGAAGAATGGGAAAGGCCCCAAAGTTGAGGTCGCCGATGACAAGAAGGACTCAACCAAAAATGGGGGAAATAACAAGAATGGTAAGAACAGGACCAGGGCGACAGAGAAAGTGCCCGAAGCTTTCACTCCCCTAACGGTGAGTCGAACAGAGATAATGAACGCGGTCGAGTTGGCCCCACCTGTCCCAATGAACCCATGCAACAAGTTTAGAAGGGACAATAGCAAATAATGTGATTACCATAAAGATACGGGTCATCTCACAGAGGATTGCTTAGGCTTTAAGCGTATCATCCAGAGAATGGTCGACCAGGGAAGGCTCGACGCATATGTGAAAAAGCCTCAAACCGGTGGAGGCGAGCAACCAGCAGGTGGACATCAGGGACCAAGGCAACCCAGATTGAACTTGGGGGTCATCACAGAGCAAGCCAGCAACATAGCCATCAAACATAAAATCTTTCAACTCAACAAAGCCCCACATGTGCCTCCAAGGAGAAACGTCAGAGATGAGGTAATCAACTTCTACCCCCACGAGTTGGCAACTAATATGGTGGCTAGAGAGCAAGTTCTCGTCATCCCAGGTCTTATCGACGGATGTACGACGAGCAAACTCTTAGTCGACACGGGAGCCTGCAAAGACATTTTGTTCTACAAAACATTCCAGGAGATGGGTCTTTCCAACGAGCAGCTTGAAAGATATGATGGCAGGTTGGAGGGCTTCACCAATCATCGAGTCGAAGCTAAGGGACAGATCGAGCTAGACGTCGACCTAGGCCAGCACCCTTACAGGGTCGTATCAAAGGTAAAATTTATTGTAATAGATGTGAACAGTGACTATGCTGCTATCCTTGGAATTCCTGGTCAGGTCGCACTTGGAATGGTGGCCTCGATCCCTCACCAGCGAGTTAAATTCCCCACACCAGCTGGAGTCGGCTGTGTACAAGGCACAACTCGAGCATATCTGGATCATGTCCTTCGAGAAAGAAAGAAGAGGGAGCTGGAAATTGAAACAGCGGAAGGTTACTTAAAGATGTCCTAGTCAGTCACCAAAACTACCCGACTGTCTACGATCACCAATGTGGAGGAGTCGACCTATCGCTCAAACGACGAGGTCAGGGTTGAGTCGACACGTCACTTCGAAGACACAGCGGTCGATCCAGATGTAGTCATGGTCGACCAAGTCATCATAGGCAACCTATACCTCCAAGTCGACAATAACTCGGGGGCCACCACCGATGAGATCGCTGATAAACTAGATGACATGATCGCTGAGGAAGCTCCACATTTGGGGGCCGAAGAGAGGCAGAAAGTGAAGGAGATCATCATTGAGACCCTACAGTTCAGAGATGGTCCAGAGCTAGAGGCTGTTGACGAGCTAGAATCAGTGATCACAAATCCCTCTTATCCAGAGCAGAAAATTCAGATAGGAAAGCAACTATCAGCCGAAGAAAGAGAGGAGATCATCGAGCTACTAAAACAAAGCAATGATGTCTTTGCGTGGCGAGTAGAGGACATTAGGGGAATCAAAGAGGAAGTCGTTGTTCATAGACTGGAGGTCAACCCGACCATAAAGCCCAAGCCTCAGAGACTAAGAAGCTTTGCTCGAGACAAGGAGGAAGCCATTAAACTCGAGGTACAAAAACTGTTGAGTGCAGGTATAATCAAGGAAGCTACGCATACAACCTGGTTGGCCAACGTAGTCATGGTAAAGAAGTCGAATGGCAAGTGGAGAATGTGCGTCGACTTTACGAATCTCAACCTTGCCTGCCCAAAGGATAGCTATCCTCTCCCTAGAATTGACAAGCTCGTCGATTCCATTGCTGGCCACTCAACCCTTAGCTTCCTAGATGCCTATTCAGGCTATCATCAGATAAAGATGCGTGAGGATGACATTGTGAAAACAGCTTTCCAAGCAGTTGGAGGCATCTATTGCTACACTATGATGCCATTTGGACTTAAGAATGCAGGGGCGACCTATCAACGTATAGTCAACAAGGTCTTTGCTTCACAGATTGGCCGAAACATGGAGGCCTACATCGACGATATGGTCATCAAAACAAAGACTGGACGTCACGTGGTCGACCTAAAGGAAACGTTCGCCAATTTGAGAGCAAACGACATGAAGCTTAACCCCAGCAAATGTGTTTTTGGTGTAGCAGCTGGCAAGTTCCTTGGATTTATGGTGTCTCAGCGAGGTATAGAAGCTAACCCGGAGAAGATCAAGGCTCTAGTCGACATGAAGGAGCCTACCAGTGTCAAGGAGATGCAACGACTTAATGGAAGAGTAGCAGCTCTAGGTCGCTTCATATCCAAATCAGCAGAAAGATCTCTCCCCTTTTTTCAAGGCTCTGAGGGGGACGAAGAATTTTGAATGGACGACCGAATGTCATTCGTCGTTCCAGCAGCTTAAGGATTATCTCGCTACTCCTCCTCTCTTGAGTAGCCCGATCATGGGAGAAACTTTGTTCGTGTACTGCAGGGGAGACAAAGCAAGGCGGCTTTGATTCGAGAGGAAGAAGGGCTTCAAAAGCCAGTTTACTATGTTAGCAAGGCCCTAACAGATGTGGAGGGCAGATATTACAATGCTGAGAAGGTAGCATATGCCTTAGTCGTGGCTTCAAGGAAGCTACGAGCTTACTTCCTGGCTCACCCCATCGTGGTGCTCACGAATGCCCCCATAAGGAAAATTCTTCATAAGCCAGAAAGTTCAGGTCGCTTACTCAATTGGTCAATTGCCCTCACGAAATTTGACATCGAGTATCGACCTCGAAAGGCATTGAAGGCTCAAGCTCTAGCAGACTTCTTGGTCGAGCTTACTGTAAGTACCCCAATCTGGATCACCCCCTTTCAAAAACACGGGAAACCCCGCAGACTCATCAACGCAGTCTCGGAGACCTCTGGCACTCAAAACCCTCTCAAAACCCTCACAAACCCCCAACCAAACCAAGGGAGGAGCCTTCCTGGGATAAAAAGAGACAAAAGGACCTTTTGGGAATTTTCAGGAAATCAGAAAAGCAATTAAGGTCCGTACGGACCTCTTTGTGTCAATGATTACTAAATCCCCTTAAAGTCCACAATATTCCCTCAAATCCCGGAAGAAATGATTACCCAAATGCATGGTTGGTCCGTACGGACCTCTTTGCATGCTGAGTTGGTCCGTACGGACCTTCTTGCATGGGGGACATCATCATTCCAGAATATTCACCATCATTGCAGATTCCCTCAAATCGAGGAAATCCAAAATTCTGGATAACCAAGAAGGTCCGTACGGACCTCTTTGCTCCGAAATTTTTACTATAAATAGAGGGCTCCCCCTCCTCATTTTCACACACCTCCCTCTTCTCTCTTCCTCCCTTAGCCTTCTGGCTCCCCTCTAAGTCCTCTCGAGGCACTCCCGGCCCCTTTCGGATCCTTCCGAGGCCTTCCGAGCTCCCTTGTGGTGCTCCGAAGCCTCCCCGAGCGCTCCCGAGATGCTCCCGCGCTGCCCCGAGGCACTCTCGAGGTACTCTGAGGCCCCTCGTGGTACTCCGAGGCCTTGCCTGGTCTTTCCACGGTGTCCCGGCTCTTTCCGAGTCAAACCGACGATCCCAAACCACGCCGAAACTCTGCCCGAGTGACTCCTGCCACCACAACGCACGCCGAACCTCTGCCCGAGTGATCCCGACGATCCCCACGCACGCCGAACCTCTGCCCGAACGCAGCCTGCAACCTCAACTCACGCCGAAACTCTGTCCGCGGACAACCGGCATCTCCCGAAGCAATCCCGATCCGTACCGGAACGCTACTCCGACCTCAAACACCATTCCCACGGAAGACAGACACGAACCAACATTGGTAAGGCTTCCTTCCTATACTATTTCAATACATTTCCATACATAGCATACAATGTAGACATCCGATACAGCATGCATTTTTAAAAAGCACACACACACACACACACAACATTTAAAGGATATTAGGGGTATCCGAAAGACTCGTTTTACGAGGCTACTCGGGTGAGCTCTAATATTCTAATATTCTCTTCCCGGGAGTCATCTGACCTCCGAACTCAAAATCTCATCACACAAAAACAGCTTTAAAATTATCTTTAAAGCGATGCCCTTTTTCAATGTTTTGGGCTTAATAAAAACGGCGTGGCGACTCTACAAATGCGAAAACAAACGGCGAGACACCTCCAACGCGAAAGATGCCAGATGCCGGGGCCGCGAGGCCTTTCTCGGATCCGGCTATTTCGGTTGGCGACTCATTGGGAAATTTTGTTTTAAAAACTTTTAAACAAAACAAAAGATTTTTAAAACGATGATGAGGGTCAAACTTTCATTTTACCCCTTCCTTTAACTGTTGTGTGTGTGTGCACGTGCTTCGTTTTTATTTTACAAAAAAAATAAAAATACAAAAAAAAATGCATCAATATACATGTGTGCATACATTTAAAATTCTTCAAAAATTTCTATTTTACTCGTAAAAGAATTTTAGAGACCGCACACTACGCGCACCTTTGCCTCGGTTACACCGCACGCTACTCGCACCGGCCGCCTCGGATACACTACACACTACAACCCTCAACCCGGAGTGGTCTCGGTTGCGATCCGTTAGGTCTTCCTAGGCCTCTTGGACGCGCACGGGATCATTCCAAACATCCCATCCTAGCCAAGCGTCAACCACCGCACGTTTGAGTCTTGAGTCACACTCTGTCCGGACTCGGTTGGTTTTTACCCGGTCCGTGTCATACGGCTGGATACATATACCATGCAGGCCATTTTCGAGTCAAGGCTCGGAACTCAAGATCCCTTGCGCAAGCAAATTGATGAAAGGTCATGCTAAAATCTTGACACGATCTTGATTTCCGGCTACACCCGAGCGATGTTCCGTCCGGATATACATCCATGCTCGCATGACACCATGTCATCACGCCTTTGATACGTCGGCCATGACGATATGACCCGGCCCAACGCCCAACGTCACGAGATCCCTTGCGCAAGCAAGGTAAAGAGAGGTCATGCCGAACTCTTGACACGATCTTGACTCGGTGGCCGGCTCGGTTCACTATTCACATGGCTAACGCATCAAAACGAACATGACAAAGCTCGGTCCTTAGGTTCGATTTTTCTTTTAGGCCGGTGGAAACCGCTTGCACTATAGGACCCTCGCACAGGGCATCCACCCCGGGATGTCGAAATACGGGTGCAAAACGAGGGGCTTATAGCCGCACGGATGGTCTCCGGCGACCCAGGATCTAGCATAGTTGCGAAAAAGAAGAGCAATCTTTTCCAACCTACCTAGGATTCTGAGAAAACATGTTTTAAGTAAATTAAAACAACAAAAAAAAAATCAAAAATAAAAGAAACGGAAACCGCATGCCACGTGAGCTTTCCCCCTTTTATCCCGTTAGGCCATTCCCGTGTCTAAACCTTGCCCGTCACCCCCTCCAGCGAACCGAGAGTGGTTGAGAATCCCTGGAAGCCGCCTTTTCGCATCGAGGTCACAAGGTCCGATAGCCCTTCCGGTTCAACGGTCCGCACCGTCCGATACTCCCCCATGACGGGATCAACAGATAACAGTGAGGGAAACGGAACCCCGCCACTAAGGAACCTCCAGACAATGGAGGAGGTGCTGCGAGCCTTCGAAACCATCAAGAAGCGCCAAGAGGAACAGCAAGCCTGGATCGTCGACACCTTGCGTCTTCGAGGAACAGTTGCAGTTCCCCAACCCGACGGAACCTTTGTTCTCATAGAGGACGAAGATATACCGGCTCCCCCGGTTTCTCAAAGCTATCAGCAGGTCCCGCCTCCGCCAAGCTACGAGATCCCAGCAACGCAAAGCAGCTCTCGCTCAAAGCTCCCCTTAGGCGTCAGTCAAGCAGCTCCGACATGCCCGCCTCAGCACAGTCAGTTTCCCGGCTCTGCACATCAAGCTCATTACCAACAGCACACATACGTGCCTGCTCCGCCAGATCCCAATGCATCTCGGTATCCCCCAGGATTCAATCCTTTGCCTCTATACGAGCCTCGCAACCACAATCAAAAGTCCCCATTCTTACCAGGGACAGGCATCCCGAGCGGATACCCCGACATCTCAAGTTTGCCACCTGCTAGCCTGCCAATTGGGGCTAACGAATCGTTTCCCCAGTTCCCAAACACAACCCTTAGCGGACCTAGCAATCACGCCCTCAACTTCAACACCCCAGGGTATGGGTTGGTATACACTCAACTTCCTCCCCAAGACTCCCGAATGGCGATCCCATCAGCCAATCCACCTCCATCTTCGGTTTCCGTCCCTGAAAACGGTAACCCACCTCAGACAGCTGATCCCCACATGGCCTGGCTGATTGAACAAATGAAAGACATGCAAGGCAAGCTAGCTAGTTCTCGGAAGGACTCCCTCCTGCCTACCGATCCGAACAAAGTGGTCCCTCTCCCTCCAAAGTTCAGGATGCCGGAAATGGAAAAGTTTGACGGAACAGAATGCCCAAAAACCCACATCGACACCTACGTCCTGGGTATGAGAGCCAAAGGGGCAACCCCTCAACAGATGGCAGATCATTTTCAGCATTCCCTCAAATCCACAGCACTAAGGTGGTTCCTCAATGTGAAGGCAGAAAACCGCTCCACGTGGGATCAGATCAGTGAAATCTTCCTGGAGAAGTACCGCGCCAATCTTGAATGGGAAACAAACCGTCATGACCTGCAAGCCACCGAACAAAAGGATGACGAACCAGTGGGCGAATTCTACAAAAGATGGAACTGGAAGCTAAGCGAGATAATGGATCCACTTTCCAAAGAAGAGCAGATGGACATCTTCCATTCCTGCCTCAAGCCATCTTTGAGAACCTTGATCAGCCACCATTTCTATCCAGATCTCCGTGCCATGGTCAACGCCGGGACAAAGTTTGAAAAGACTCTGAGTCTTCAAAAGGCAACAGCAACCCCTGCCTCATCTTACCGCTATCGAACAAACCTGGCAACTTCAACTCCTGCCCCGACCAAAGGAAAGGAAGCAGCCGGAACAGTGCACTACATTCAGAACGGAGCTCAAGTAAACCGCGATCAAGCAGCCCCAAAGAATAGCAACCCCCCTCGCTTCCCACAGTTCCAGCATTTTGATAACCTGGAAATGCCCTTGGGTCAAGTATTTGAAGCTTTGGTGAAGCGAAATCTTCTCAAACCACTCGAGAATTTCCAACCGAAGACCCTCAAACCCAACATGGATATGAGCAAGCACTGCGCCTTCCATAACTACCCCGGCCACACCACCGACAATTGCTTCGTACTCAAGCAGGTGGTCCAGGGGCTCATTGAGGAGGGAAAATTGGAACGCCCTCGTGGTCCCAATACCATCGGAAATCCATTCCCCCGGAACGACAGGGTAAACTCAATAGCCTTTGACGAAACTCCAAGCGAGAGCAGACCCCCTGCAATTTCCGAAACCGTCAGCATGCTGTCCCGCTACGACTGGGAGCGTGAAACCAGAGTCAAGAGATCTCGTGACCGGGAATTCCGACAAGAACGCCCAAGGGCCACTGTCTCCCTACGATCTTTGCCCCAGCCAAGGCATACAAATGGATGGATCGAACGTTCCCCAGAAGAGACTGAGTCCAACGGTAGCACGGGAAGCGGTTTAGCCTTCACAGACGATGACTTGCCAATATGTGAGAATCGGCACAACGAAGCCCTCCTCATCCTCATAAAGATAGAGATGTTCTTCCTCCCGAACGTCTTGATTGATAACGGCTCTGCAGTCAACATCATCGCTTTGAGCACATTGAAAAGACTCCGCATCGACCGTTCTCTGATAAGGCCTTCACCTCGGGTAATCCGAGCCTACGACTCCACTGCACGACCAATCGTAGGAGTCATCAATTTGAGGATCCAATTCGACGTACAACTGGAGTCGGTAGAGTTCCAAGTCGTGGAAATCAAACCAACCTTCTCTGCTTTGTTGGGACGGCCTTGGATACATCAGATGAAAGCAGTATCATCTACTCTTCACCAATGCGTGAAATTCATCAATGCCAACGGAGCGATCGAAGTGATCCGCGGAAGCAGTGCAATGGCAAGTGCTTGGCCAGCAAGCTATGACCCAGAAGAAGGTCCCGACATGACCGAATACTCTTCTCCAGATGATTCTCCTACCCTGTCCCGCTACGAAGTGGATCCTTACATCCACGCTCTAAGCCGCGACGAGCTGGAAATTGAAGAACTCATGGGTCAGGATGACAACTCTGATATATGCGACTGTGAAGAATGCTTGAGAGAGGATCAAGAGATGGGTGCCCTAATGGAGATTGATCGAGGAGTAGACCCTTACTTCGCCGAAAACCCTCTTGCAAACTGGCTCATCACCGATCCCCCGGTACAAGACAACCCTCTAGCCGACACTCTCGGATCTTACGGGGACAGCCATCACAGCTTAGTTCAATTCAACATTCCGGTGTCCGACCTGGACGAACAGTGGCGCAACCTCCTCCAAGGCTTAATCAGGGAAGGAGATATAGCATGCCCGCTCGAATCAGACATTGTAAACGTCGTCCAAGCAAAGATCCCAGATAAAGAAGCAGATTCTATGAAAGTGATCAACATCAGCAAGAATCCACTCCGAATCAGCGAATGCTTCGCCCTCCTAGAAGTAGCCCTCAGCGACTTCTATCATCAAAAACCCCCAAGGACTGGTGGCAACACTAATGGAGGGACATCATCAGGGGAGCAGCCAAAAACCTCCGCGATCTGGTTTGAAATCGAACCGCATGCAAGCTACTTTCCGGGACTCATGCCAAGGGAAGATTGGCCACCTGAACCAGCACCACTCCCTCTAGAGCTACAGCCATCCGAGAGTAATGAAGCCTGGTCCAATCCCTCGTCGCCTATAGTCTAGCTTCGAGTCTTGTTGTCTGTCTATTCACATCTTTTGAGTCTTTTGACGGCTTTACGCCCGACGATTGTGAATCTTTGATCAACAATGTACAGTCTTCACGCTTTCAATAAAAGGTCCGACCTTCCTAAAAAATCATTTCATTGCATCTTTAACAAATGATGACATTAACTAATCAAAACAGTTAAATTCATCTATACAAAAGGCAAACACATTAATTAAATAAATGCATCAAGCAAACATTTAAGCATGTTGTCAAACGAGAGAAAAACCGGGCCCAAGCTGCCGAGAAGGTTTTAATCACAACGATTTGCAAGATTGCTGAAGAGCCAAAGAGACGCAAGTCCGACGCCGTTTCCAGCACACACCAGATTTTCCAATACCTCAAGAGCGGGGAAGCCACCTTCATGAACAAGGAAGACCCACACACAGAAGGGGTCAAAACCAAGAGCATCATGGCCCTAAAACGCCTCGCCTCTCACTTCGTCATCCTCGGGGACATGCTATACAAGAAACGCTACCATGGGCCACTCCTACGCTGCATCAGTCAAGAAGAAGCAAACAAGTTCATGAACGAAGTCCACAATGGGGCTTGCGGTCCCCACATGAACGCCAGAGCCCTGATGCAAATCATTCTCAGGATGGGCTACTACTGGATCTCCATGGAGGCAGATTGCATCCACTTTGTCCGAAGCTGCGACAAGTGCCAACGGTTCTCCAACCTCAATCATCTACCACCCCACGATCTCTACTGCATGACTACACCTTGGCCCTTTGCCACTTGGGGAATTGACGTCATCGGGAAAATCGCTCCGCCAGGCAGCAACGGTCACGAGTTCATCTTAGTAGCCATCGACTACTTCACCAAATGGGTCGAAGCCAAGTCCTACAAGGTACTCACCTCCAAGAAGGTCGCGCATTTCCTCAAAGAAAACATCATCTGCCGATACGGCATCCCAAATGAGGTCATATCAGACAACGGCTCACACTTCGAAGGGAATTCGACGGAGGCTGGGCTGAATTCAAGATCACACGTCACAAATCTTCTCCCTACCGGCCACAAACAAACGGGCGCCGTGGAAGCGGCAAACAAAACCCTTGAACGGATCATCCGAAAAATGACCACCCGAGGACGAGATTGGCCCGAGAAGCCGCACCTTGCACTTTGGGGCTACCGCACACGGGCCGAATGTACCACGGGAGAAACCCCATTTGCCACGACATACGGGATGGAAGCAAGTCCTTCCCATCGAGCTAGAAATTCCCTCACTCGAGTCTTTGTTGGAAAACGACATCAACGAAGTCGAATGGCTCGGCCGACATGACGAATTGGCTCACGCTAGACGAGCGACGACTAAAGGCCATGGAACACGTCCGAGCCTATCAAAGCGGGATGGCTAGAGCTTTCGACAAGAAAGTCAAATCCCGAGACATCGGGAAGGTGACCTTGTACTCGAAAGAAAAGCCTCCCACTCGAACCAACCCAGCTGGGAAAATGGGAACCCACATGGATCGGCCCTTTCGTGGTTCAAAAGATCTTCTCCGGAGGCGCCATGAAGCTAACGGACCTAGACGGCAATCCCTTCATGAACCCGGTCAACGGAAGCAAACTTCGCGAGATACTTCGCAAGAAGAACAAGCTGTGCATCTCTTGGCACTCCATGTAGTGTCGAACTACGCGGACTGAGCCCTCTAGTCCGGGGAGACGTAGGCAACCTTAATTGGTCCGGTCTAAAAACACACAAAAAAGTCAAAAGTTTGAATGTCAATCAAGACCTCCATCAAGCTACGCACTTTTCAAGAACACGCCCAGCCTGATCACCTTGACCAAGTCAAACGACGGCGGCAACCTCCAAGGACATCCGAGGGTCACTCGGCATCAAACGATCGACTCATGTACGCTTCCAAGCCGGGGGCTTGTCTTCACCCTCACGCGCTTCAAAAAAAAAAAAGAGCTCGAGCAAGGGCTCACAAAAAAAAAACAAAAAAAAGAGAGCTCGAGCAAGGGCTCACAAAAAAAAAAACAAAAGAAGCTCAAGCAGAAGCTGCGAAATTGAGGTCAAGAGCCCGACGCCAACAAAGGGCAAGGAAGCTACGAAAAAAGACCGTCAAAACGACTTGTCAGGGAAGCCTTCAACCTCTCAGCCGAGCACAAAGCCTCAGCAAAGGAGATTGCCGTCAGGGCCCAGACTTCTTCAGTACGCGGATGCAACAGAAAAGTCCAAAGATGGACGCCGACAAAGTGCACAACAGAAGCAAAGGCAAACAAAAGATCTTGCGTCTCGACAAAGCTTTAAAAGTAAATCACAAATCACTAACGGTTACAACATTTCTTGATGAGTTCAAGCACGGTCGACTCTCAAGTTCACAACATGCTAAAAGACAGCTTAATACATTTAACTAATAATGTGTTTGCAATGCAATGAATGGATACCTAGGAGGTCATTCTGCGCCATCTGCGCTTGTCCCCTCGCCATTCTTTCCTTTCTTCCCTCGTCCCCGGCGAGTCTTCTTTCGCTCCACGTGAACCAACTCTGCGTCTCTCAGTCCGAGATCTGGGGTCCTCCCCGTAGAGTCAAATAATCCCGGTAGCTCTCGTGGCTTCATTCGCCCGTGCTTCGGCTCGGATCTCCTCCCTGCGAGTGCAGCCAAGAGGACCTCTCCCTGTCGGTCGGTCAACCCTAGTCTCGTAGTCAAACAAAGTGTCTCCCGTCACATCCAAAGGGTCGGACCGGGCTTCGGCACTCCTAAGGCAATAGCTACTACGGCAACTGGGTCCCAGAGAATCGCGCACGCACGCTCTCCAAGACCACTCTGGGACCGCCCAACATGCCGCTTCATACCGGGCCGGATCGAGTCGTCAATACAACGCTCCCCGACGTCTAAGGAGTACCACAGAGGGAAAGCGGAATACTTCCATACCCTCACAAAATACAAGAAGGCACTGAAGCCGCCATACAAAGAGGAGCTATCTCCGCGGTAGCAAGGTCATCCCGGCCAACAAAGGCTCCTGCTTCATCCCAAACTTCGGCGGGAAACAAGCGACGGAATATAGAAGGAGGACCAAGACAAACTGGAACTCGACAACGTAGGGACCCTTCCCGCAAGACCTCCCGGTCTCAATCCTCCGGTCAAGGAACCCACCGGCGGATCGATGCGTACCCAGGCCGTGCCATCCATCTCTCCCGAGGCGGGTGATCTATATCCCACGCAAGAGGTCGGCGAGCAATGACCACGGGCTAAATGACGTCTGAGCCTCGGACATGGCCCGAAGTCTCTCTCGCAGCCACAAGGTGAGCAAAGCGGGGCTTCCCCCTCTCGTGAACCGATCCCCGGTTGCAGGACGGTCGATACCATGAAGAGTCTCCCCCGGATGTAAAGACACCTAACCCATTTCCCTAGGAGAACAGGAACAAGACAAAAGCCATTTGTCCTCAGCAAAAACCCTGCTCCAAATCAACCGCCCAATACACCGCCAAAGCCATTCCCGGCAAACAAACACTACCACAACACACTCCCAACCCTAACGCCTGCAGTGTACAAAAAATAAAAAAATAATAATAGCAACAATTTCTAGACAAATCCCTGGAATCACAAAAAAAAATGACATTACATCTTAAAATAAAACACTGCTTTGCCACGCAAATACACGTGTTTTACATTAAGGAACCAAAAAAAAAATGTCCGCTGCTGGCAACAAAACAAAAAAGTGGAGAAAAGGAGAGGAGAGGATATGAAAAGAGGGAAAGCAAATGAATACTAATCAGACTCCTCAAGATGTTTACCATCATCCTCGCCAAGACCTTCGACAGAGAAAAGTCTGGGCATCCCAGTGAAACTCGTCCCGTCACATCCTCGGGGCTGCCGGAATCACCGAGCACCCGCCCCAGGCTTCTACGAAAAGTACTCGGAAGGATCAAATCCGGCGAAAAGGATTTGAGTAAGAGAAAGAAGGCTCGAGGAACCCTCACCCCGTGCGGCCACCCGGCGGAGGCATGAACCGGCTGACAAAGGTCTGCTCCCTCGAAGGCCCTTGACCTCCTCGAAGACGCCCTTAAGGATCCATGCTATGCCGTCCTCTCGAAGCGTCCCCTCCTGCTGCGGCTCAGGCTCGGCTGGCTAGGCGGAGGAACGCTCCACGGGGACAAATGCACGCTCGAAGGCATAGAGCTCGTCTGGCGCACAGCGCCTGACGCGAGACCGACAAGGGACACCTTCGACGCCATCTTCTTAGTGAGGAGCGCGTCGCCACGTAACGGCGAGTCGGCGTATCATAGGCTCTCCCTGGACCTGGAACGCACCCAGCGAGCTGACTAAGGAAATCGCTCAGCACTGCTCAAGAGTTATACTCGAAACAACAAAGAGAAAATGCGAGAAAAGATGCCAAGGATGGAAAAGAGTCAGCATTTACGCTCGCGATCTGCTCATCGGGGTCCCAGCTCTATATGCAGGCGGGAGCACCTGCTCCCGAACGGCAGGTACGGACACACACCTCCTTCCCCTGGGTCTGATCCGTCCCCATACGGACGGTGACGTGAAATCCGGGCCCCGGCATCGGAACCTGCAGGGGAGCACTCGCGGGCCGGCCTCTCTCTCCCGTCGCCGGTACTTGCGCGGCGCTCTCGAGCTTCCCTCCTCACAGAAGGCCCCGTACTCCTCTCCTCCATATAAAATGAACTCCTCGCGCCGACACCGCCTTGAGGTACCTTCTCGAAGTCCCAGCACATCCATGTCCCGGGAATCAAGCATCCCCAAAGGAGAGGTGGTCCTCGGAGCCTACGGGAAGCACACCGGCTGGCCATGCGCGGAAGACCCGCTCTCCCGAGATACATGACATCACAAGTCAAGCCCGCGCGGCGATCTATCCGCCGCGCCGTCGCCTCGGGAGCCCCCTCAAACTCATCCCCCTCATACTGAGTCCACGGGAACAAGACAAAGGCCCCTCACGGCTGATCTCTCTCCAGGCGTCTCTGCACCAATCCAGGCGTAGGCGACGGGGGTGGCCTTCCCCTGGCCTGGTCCTCTCTCTTCCCTCGCGCGTACGAGCCAAATTTCCGGCTAGCATAGCAGGGAGCGACGGAGGACGGACGGGGATCCCTATCCCACCGGGAATCTGAAGCACTGGAAAACCTCATAAAACCACACCCTGTGACAAAAACGAGAGAAGGCTCAGGTCTGAAAGACAATGGAGAAATGACAAACCGCTTTGCTAAATCAAAAAAAAAAACAGCAAAGATAAACTCATACCTCAGAAAGCGAAAGTCAAAGACGGGTGCCAACGGGCCGCCACCCGTGCTTAAACCGGTCCAAGCGAGAAGAGTAGAGCTCGCCCAAGCACCGCCTCGCCCCAAACGGCAAATACCACGAGACCCTATCCGAGTCCGGTCAATCAAGCCTCTCCAACAAAGCAAAGGGGCCGCGGCTTCAAGCGTGGTTCGGAGAACAAAAGTCTCGGACAGTGCATACCACAAGAAGGAGCGCGCCCAGCGAACCGTGCTCCGCCGTCCTCACCGCCGAGGTGACCACGGATGTAGGGCCCCAATATCGCTGCCGTGATCCTCGGCTCCACGTGCCGCTGCTAGCTGACATGCCCATGCCCTGAGGACGAGGCTCAAAGCCTAGCGGCTCGGTCTGGCCACCACATCGGAGATCATGGATCTCCACTCCACTTGACCCGCTTCCTTTTGAAGGAAAGCCCGGTGATCGCAGAGAAAGTCGGTGAGTTACCGTCACTTTGTCGCCTCGTCCCGGCTACGGGATGGAAGGTGTGGGTGGTATCCCACTAGCACTCGAGATAAACCCAGAAGACACTCTTGCTTCTTCCTCGTGTCACACACTCCGAGCCCAGAGTGTCTCAATGAACACACCTAGGCCGAAGCATAAACCGAGCCTCGGGGACTCGGCTTACCGGTCCACACCTGGAAATATCGCATCCGGCGTGCCGCCATAGCTCCACAACGAGCCTCGAGCGATCCCCGAGTCTTCATCCTCTTGGCCTTCCGGCCATAAGCAGCCCGCGGAATCCTGCGAGGTAAACACGGCAAGGTACGTCAATCACGCATTACTTAATATAAAAGGCACATATAACCCGTCACAAAACACGGCACACAATGCACATATTTTTCACATATAATGCACGCTATAATGCACACATAATTTTCACATATATCATGCATATAATTTTCTCCCATGCAGTCCGTCACAAAAACACGGCACACACTGTACACATTCTTTCTCACAAAAAGAAAAAAAAAAAAAAAAGGGGGGGATTAAACCCTACACGACACATTTTCAAAAGAAAATCCGTCAACACACAGTAGACATATTGCACATATTATTTTACAGATAATGTCCGTCACCCAAAAACACGGCCACGACACATACGCATAACACAAAAAAAAAAAAATCCTGTCCTACACGCACACACTTTCACATATAACCCGTCACAAAACACTGACATGTCACATTTTTTCACAAAAATTATCACTACACGATAATGTTTCTTACACAATGTACATACATAAATAGCATTAGGTAACAAAACACCAAAGCATGGCAATTCACTAGATAGGCACTTTATTATTTCACAAATAAGAGCTAATCTACACATTTCGGCAGCAAAATACACATACCCACTTGAATTTTTACATGTCCATTTTCAACAATTCATCAAGAATTTCACAAAAAAGGCATAAAATAATAACAAAAATTCAAAAATGCGAAAAATAAAACCTAGTTCTAGCATTCAAAAAAGTTCGAAAGCGAGGGAATCAAAAACGGGATACCCAGTTTCTTACCTCCCAGAAGCGTTCGTAGAGCGACGATTGTGGCACCTCCGGATTCGGATACAAGACATCAGGGTTCTTCGAAGATGGAACGAGACGAAATCCAATTCCTTTGGAGCTCCATCCGTTGCTCGACCACCTCTTGAGGCTGCGTTGACGAACGACTCCTTCGAGATCCCTTCCGCCATGGCAAAGTAATTCAAGCTAAGAAGAAAATGGAAGATTTTGGACAAAAATGGTCCCAACCCTTGATTGACCCCAGAGCCGTCAGCGTAAGACCGGTCCTCGCCACCAACGGCAATTCAACCACGTAGTCGGCGTAAGCGGTCTCGCCCACTTCAACGATCCCAGCCGCGTGTCGTAAGACCGGTCTCGCCCGACGACGGCAATTCAACCACCGGCCGTCGGCGTAAGACCGGTCCTCGCCACTTCAACGGCAATTCAACCACGGCCGTCACGTAAGGCCCAGGTCTCGCCCGGCTCAAGCGGCAATTCAGCTTGCGGCCCGTCAACGCTAAGACCGGTCCTCGCCCGCTTCAACGGCAATTCAACCACCGGCCGTGCGTAAGACCGGTCCTCGCCACTTCCGGCAATTCAAGCCACCGGCCGTCGCGTAAGACCGGTCCTCGCGCAGCTCAGGCAATTGCGGCTGCGTAAGACCGGTCCTCGCCCGCTTCAACGGCAATTCAAGAAGGAGCCAACACCTCAGCGCACGAATCCCCGAGGCACGAGACGTCCTCCAACGCCCGACGGCAATTCCAAGAAGGGCTGACACCTCCCGGCCACGAATCCCCGAGGCACGAGACGCCTCCAAGACGCCCGACGACAGATTCAAGAAGGAGACGACACCTCCCGGCCACGAATGTATCGAGCCGCAAGACGCCTCAAGCGCGCTCAACGACAGCTCGACCTTTGGCCTCCGCGAAGGAGGTCAGAAGTCATCTTCCCAACGAAAGATGCCCTCACGGGTCGTAAATCCCGACAGATTGAAGCAGGCACCCGATGTAAGCGGCTTGCCCACTTCAACGGCGGCGCCACCGAGCCATCAAAGTGGCCCGAGAACTCCTCCAGCGAGTCGAAAGGGAAGTCATACAGGGCATGCATATCTGACACGGTGTGTCCTTGCCGCTCAGCGGCCAAAACGAGCCTGACGAAGGAGCCCGACACCTCACGTCACAAGTCCCAGCACGCAGGCGCCTCCAATGCCAAATGGGAAAGCGATCACCGGCCCGTCATCCTCGCCCAGCTTCAGCGGCAACGCAACAGGCGAGTCATCGTAAGTCGACCGATACTTCTCGACGGGCGAAAAACACAGGCATCTGCGCCTGCGAAGCACGGGCGGCCGCGCACTCCTGGTACGGCTAGAAGACGATTGAAAGTCCTCGCGCGTTACATCAAAGCTGCTGACTAGAAGACGATTGAAAGTCCTCGCGCATTACATCAAAGCTGCGGTAGAAAGACGATTGAGTCCTCGCGCGTCACATCGACGCCGCGGATGACGATTGAAAGTCTCTCTGCCGTGGCACCAAGCCGCGCGATGATCGATTCAAAGTCCTCCGGCGTGGCACCAACCGCCGCGAGAGAACGATTGAAGTCTCAGCGTAGCGCCCTTGCGCGCGAAGACGATTCTAAAGTCCTCCCAGCCCGTCGCACCAGGCACTAACCGCACAATAGAAGACGATTCAAAGTCCTCAGCTCCGGCGTGGCACCAGCGGCCGCCGCCGGATGACGATTCAAAGTCCTCCGGCGTGGCACCAACCGCCGCCAGATGACGATTCAAAGTCCTCCGCCGTGGCACCAACCGCCGCCGAAGACGATTCAAGTCCTCGGTGGCACGGCTTTAAACCACTCGAAGACCGTATAAAGTCCTCACTCTATCTCGGCCGGAAGGCCTTAAACCACCCGATTAGGAAAATCGTAAAATTTCCATCCTGTGACGCCACCACGTCCTCACAATTGACCTCGGCGGTCACCACATCTTAGGACACCATCACGTCCTTACCACGACCTCGGCGGTCACACAACACTTCAGGGCACCACCACGCCCGCACTCACAAATTCACGACCTCCGAACTACGACTGTGCTTGATTCCCGCCAGGGATACGTAGGAATCCTATCACAGGGTCCAGCCATCGACCTATACGGTCACCTAGGACACCACCACGTCCTTACCATCGACCTATACGGTCACCTAGGACACCACCACGTCCTCCACATCGACCTATGCGGTCACCCAGGACACCACCACGTCCTCACCACTGACCTCGGCGGTCACACGACACTTCAGGGCACCACCACGCCCGCATTCACAAAACACTCACCCCACACCCGAACTACGACCAGGCTTGATTCCCGCCAGGGATACGTAGGAATCCTATCACAGGGTCCAGCCTATTGACCTAAACGGTCACACAAAAGGACACCACCACGTCCTCACATTGACCCTCACGGTCACTTCCTCTCCCAGCACGCGATCCAGATTAGGACCCTTATCTTATCGGCGACCCCACTTCTTTCATAAGTGACGTCGTCGAGGGGCTTCTGTAAGTACCCCAATCTGGATCACCCCCTTTCAAACACACGGGAAACCCCGCAGACTCATCAACGCAGTCTCGGAGATCTCTGGCACTCAAAACCCTCTCAAAACCCTCACAAACCCCCAACCAAACCAAGGGAGGAGCCTTCCTGGGATAAAAAGGGACAAAAGGACCTTTTGGGAATTTTCAGGAAATCAGAAAAGCAATTAAGGTCCGTACGGACCTCTTTGTGTCAATGATTACTAAATCCCCTTAAAGTCCACAATATTCCTTCAAATCCCGAAGAAATGATTACCCAAATGCATGGTTGGTCCGTACGGACCTCTTTTGCATGCCGAGTTGGTCCGTACGGACCTTCTTGCATGGGGGACATCATCATTCCGTAATATTCACCATCATTGCGCATTCCCTCAAATCGAGGAAATCCAAAATTCTGGATAACCAAGAAGGTCCGTACGGACCTCTTTGCTTCGAAATTTTTACTATAAATAGAGGGCTCCCCCTCCTCATTTTCACACACCTCCCTCTTCTCTCTTCCTCCCTTAGCCTTCTGGCTCCCCTCTAAGTCCTCTCGAGGCACTCCCGGCCCCTTTCGGATCCTTCCGAGGCCTTCCGAGCTCCCTTGTGGTGCTCCGAAGCCTCCCCGAGCGCTCCCGAGACGCTCCCGCGCCGCCCCGAGGCACTCTCGAGGTACTCTGAGGCCCCTCGTGGTACTCCGAGGCCTTGCACAGTCTTTCCACGGTGTCCGGCTCTTTCCGAGTCAAACCGACGATCCCAAACCACGCCGAAACTCCCGCCCCGAGTGACTCCCGCCACCACAACGCACGCCGAACCTCGCCCGAGTGATCCCGACGATCCCCACGCACGCCGAACCTGCGCCGAACGCAGCACTCGCAACCTCAACTCACGCCGAAACTCGTAGCGGACAACCGGCATCGCCCGAAGCCATCCCGATCCGTACCGGAACGCTACTCCGACCTCAAACACCATTCCCCAGCGGAAGACAGACACGAACCAACATTGGTAAGGCTTCCTTCCTATACTATTTCAATACATTTCCATACATAGCATACAATGTAGACATCCGATACAGCATGCATTTTTAAAAAGCACACACACACACACACACAACATTTAAAGGATATTAGGGGTATCCGAAAGACTCGTTTTACGAGGCTACTCGGGTGAGCTCTAATATTCTAATATTCTCTTCCCGGGGAGTCATCTGACCTCCGAACTCAAAATCTCATCACACAAAAACAGTTTAAAATTATCTTTAAACTGATGCCCTTTTTCAATGTTTTGGGCTTAATAAAAACGGCGTGGCGACTCTACAAATGCGAAAACAAACGGCGAGACACCTCCAACGCGAAAGATGCCAGATGCCGGGGCCGCGAGGCCTTTCTCGGATCTGGGCTATTTCACTTACGTTCACCAAGGAAGACAGCGAGGTGCGAGCTCAAAAAGATAAAGCTAAAGGAAAAGAGCAAGAGTCCCAGATCTCCACTTCTCTACCCGACGATTGCTGGAAGGTCTACTCGGATGGGTCGGCCACGAAAAATGTCAGTGGAGCTGGGATTGTTCTGATTGAGCCTGAGTCTGGGACAGTGTATGAGGAGTCATTAAGGTTCAAGTTTGATGCCTCCAACAATCAAGCAGAGTACGAGGCCTTAGTAGAAGCCATTGAATACGCCAAGTGCTTTGGAGCGACCAAAATCATGGCATATTGTGACTCACAACTAATAGTCAACCAGGTCAGAGGCGAGTATGAAGTACTGAACTCCACTTTAGTCAAGTATCACGACCTGGTGAAGGAGCTGACAAAAGACCTAGAGTTTTGGGAAATCCAAAGGGTCGATCGAGAAGACAATGAATTGGCCGACTTGCTCTCAAAGCTAGCTACATCAGACGAGCCGCATGAAGAACCCATCTCTTACCTTGAGTGCCCAGCTTATGAAAGGGTCAAAATTCAATGCATAGAAGATCCCTCGAGGAATTGGGTTTATGAGAAATGCTGGATTGAAGAAATGAAGGCATACCTGGAAAGTGGTGAGCTTCCAGAGGACGAGAAGAAGGCTCTAGCTGTCAAAAAGAAAGCTCCGAGATATGTCATCCAAGGAGGCATGTTGTTCAGAAGATCATATACTAGGCCATTATTGAAGTGCATCCACCCTCAAGAGATCACTCAGTTAATGCATGAGGTGCACAGTGGAATCTGCGGTGGACACCCAGGGGCCAGGACTCTAGCCGACAAGTTGATCACTTTGGGGTACTACTGGCCACACATGAGAGCTGATACTCATGACTTTGTTCAGCAATGTGATCAATGCCAAAGGTTTGCCAACCTACCTCATATGCCTACAACGGAGCAGACTCCTGTAATCGCTGCTTGGCCATTTAATATGTGGGGCGTCGACTTGATTGGACCCTTTCCTCCCGCCCGGGGAAATTGTAAGTATGTGATCGTTGCCATCGACTACTTCACAAAATGGGTCGAAGCTAAGCCACTAGCTCGTATAACAGAGGAAAATGCAATCAACTTCATTCATGACTTCATCTGGGGTAGATTTGGTTTTCCTCGAGCTATAGTAACAGACAACGGCTTACAATTCTCAAGGACTTTCGAAGCAGAAATGACTCGAGTAGGAATAAAGCATTGGCAGTCGTCTGTCGCCTATCCTCAAGGAAATGGGCAAGCTGAAGCAGCAAATAAGCTTGTTCTATCTGCATTAAAGACAGGCTTGGTTGGTCGACGTAACAATTGGGTGGACGAACTTCCCCTTGCTCTTTGGGCAGTTTGCACAACCACTCGGGGGCCTACGGGGGAAACCCCATTCGCTCTTACATATGGATCAGAGGTCGTGGCACCTGCTGAGCTGCGATTTCCCACTGCTAGAGTAACCTTCTTCGACCAAGAGCAGAATGACACCAACTGATTGATCGACCTGGATTTGATCGACGAGAAGCGAGATACTACCTACCTTCGGATGGTCAACTACAAGCAGCGAACTAAGAGTTACCACGACAAGAGGGTAAAGGCAAGATCATTCCAAGTAGGAGATCATGTGTTGAGAAAGATTGAAGCAACAGGAAGGAGAACTCAACAGAATAAACTATCTCCTAACTGGGAAGGTCCCTACATTGTCACTCGAGTCATCAAAGAGGGGACCTACATGATAGCTCATCCAGATGGTGAAGAGTTAAAACATCCATGGCACGCTACTCACCTCATCAAGTACTACTTCTAAAAGTTCAGGTCTATAGCTCAGTTCAAGGTTAATGCAGTTCCCAAGATTGAAATTTGTCACAGTTCTAGCTTTCCATTGATGTAAACGTTTCCCTACCTCAATAAATCGCAGTTTTGTTCGACCAAACATTGTGTTAAACTAACTTCAATGAGCTCGATTCTTAATCAGCTTCGTTCCTTTAACAAGCTCGACTCTTAGTCAGCTTGATTTTAACAAGCTCGATTCCTAATCAGCTTCGTTCATTTAAACAAGTCCGACTCTTAGTCGACTTCGTTCCAACAAACTCGACTCTTAGTCAGTCTGTTCTAATTAGCTCGATTCTCAATCAGCTTTACTCCTTAAAACAAGTCCGACCTAGGGTCGACTTCGTTCTAATGAGCTCGACCCTTGGTCAGCTTTGATAGTTTGAACAGATTCGACTCTTAGTCAATCTCGTTTGCAAAAAGTTATACAAGTCTGAGGACGACTGAGTCATCAAATATCAGGTCGATTCTAGACTTAGGGTAACTCATTTGCCCTATCACATCTAGCTCGACACCTATATGTAAAATTCAAAAGCATATAGCATACACTAAAGGAAAGTCAGCTATGATATAATTAAGTCTCCCAAAGCGGGCCAAGACTTAGACAAGTAAGGTTACTAAGCAAAGCGCCTCCCAAAAACAGCCAAGGCATAAATATTCATAAAACCAAAAAACAAGAAATGTTTGGGACTTGTTCATTACATAGCCATCAATTTCAAACTTCATTCTGTGGGCTCACCGTCAACTTGACCACTAGTAGACGCTGGATCGACATCATTCTGATCGTCTACAGCAGATGGATCACCCAAGACATCCCTTTGTTGGTCTGGATACACTATCTTCTTGGAGTCGAAAATGGTATATTGTGGAGTCTCATCATCAAAAGCCGGATCTTCATACTCATCAAGTTCAGCTAGGATAGTATTGAAGTTGACCTTCTCGACATCAGGAGGGTTCCAAGGCGCCGCATCTGCCTCTGCATCATCTTTGGCGATAAGCTCTAAGTCATTATCATTGAATGGCACCTAGGAGTGACCTTGATGAGCTGTTGTGTTATATGGATCTTCCGAGGCCCATTTGGCTAGCTTCTCAATGGAGATGTTGACAGAAGGATCCACTATGATGCGCCGAGCCATATGTCTCAGACCCACCTCGAAGAACCCCCTGGCTTCTCCAGTGATATGTTTATTGAGCTCGTCACTGTCCTTATAGGCCTTGACGGCCTCCTCCTTAGCAGTCTTGACCACAGCAGCTAGATCCACCCCCCACTGAAGTCGAGCAGCTTCTAGTTCTTCTTGCTTCTTGGCCAAAGTAACCGGAACTTCAGCAAGTTGTTGGGTTGCCAGTTCAAGATCTGCAGCCATCTTCTTCTGCTCCTCCTTAAGCGCAGCGAGCTCCTTGTTATCCTCTCCCAACTGGCCCCAGGCTTCTTCTTTGGCTTTTATTTCATTGTCTTTGACGAGCTTCAAAGCATCGTATGAATTGTCCATATCAGAGTACGCCTCCTTCGATTTCTCAAGCTCTTCCTTCAGTTTGGCTCGCTCCTCATCCAGCTTTGTCAACTCTTCATTCTTGTGAGCCAGCATAGTCTTTGCCAGCTTCTCCTGCTCCTCTGCAGCCTTCCAGTAGGTGGTAGCCAGGTCTATCATAGCAAGAGACTGAAATGACGAGTAAGAACAAGAGATTAGATCGAGCAGAAGTAAGGTAAAGGAAAGAGAAAAACAAGAAGAATGAATAAAGCAATACAAAAATCATAAAGATTTACCTCGGAGGTAGCTAGTCCGACCCTAGCTCTGTAAGCTTCCGGAGTCAAAGGCTTGTTGGTAAATTCCTTGATCAAGTCCTGATCAGCTCCTCTCCTAACTACAACTTGTTCATATTCTAGCTCGGGGTACTCCCTAGCCAAACAATTGATCCTTGTCAATGGAGTCACATTACTCAGCTCGTCAACACGGGCTTGAATCAACTCAGCATACGAAACGTGAATGGGAGAAGACTGGGGGCCCCTAGCTTCAGCTTCCACATGCTCGGTGGCATCAACTTGATCGGGGACAGAGCCAACTTGGGAGGGGCCAATCTTGATCTTCTTACTAAGAGGGGCAGTATCGTCATCCTCCTCCTCTTCATCAAGATCAATTACAGGCGACTTGGCCTTGGAAGCCTTTTTAGACTTGGCTTTAGCTTTGGCTTGGGCACGGGTCCTAGTCTTACTGACCTCCCCAGCTGGCTCCACAACTTGATCGGATACGTCGATCTCAGCAGCGTCGACCTCATCTGTGCCTTGAACAGCATCTCCAGCTCGGTCCTCCTCCAGTTCCTCAAAATTATCCTCCACCGGAATAGAATTGACAGGGTCCACGTCCACCGTCTTCAAAATCTCTTGACGTTGAACACCCTCCCTCTCTCGATGTTCCCTAGCATTGGCTGCACCACAGCTTCTCTTGCTCTTTCTGATGTCAATAGCTCGGCCCATATTCGCTTCTTGCTCAGGAGTTAAAACTGCCCCAAAATAGGAGTGAATAAGAGTTAGGTCGACATATGACAAGTCTACATACGAGCAAAATGTTCTATGTACGAACTAAGCATGCACGAGCAATCAAATCAATGAACAAGCCAGACATATACGAGCTAAGAGGTAAACTTGTGAATAAGTAATCTACGAGCAAAAACATATGCTAGTTAATAAGTTCTACACACGAGCAGTCAGTTATGTGTACGAGCAAAACATGGGCATGTCACCAACTACTGGAGGGGTCAAGGGACAGTGAAGGATCGAGTTCTTACCCCCAAAGTGCTCTCCCCGATCCTTACAGTGATTAGCAGTCTTCTTACAGAAATGGAACTCTCTCTCAAATCTGAATCGAGCTCCCTCATGGGTAACCCAATCTGGATACCTCTGACATCTAACCACTGGAACCATGGGCACGACATCTCCCTCACTAACCATCATCCCAGCTCGGATGAAGTTGTTCTTGTTGGTCCCCAGGGCATCCCAACTTATAGCTCCCCTCTTAGCGAGCTCCACCAACTTCCTACGCAAATCATCATGCCAATATGGCTCCCAATAATCCTGCTCTCTCACAACAGCAGTCTCAGCATCGGGTAGAGGGAACTCCCATCCTCTCCTGCTCTCCACTACAAACACATAAGAATTCCAACCACTGGCCTTGCTAGGGAGGTTGGCAAACAACTTTGGGGATTTTGGCTTGGAGGGGGTACTTATTCCGTTGTCCTTATCAAACTTGACATTAAAAAACTCCTTAAACACTCTCATGCAAGGTTCATACCCTAAGAACCTGCATACCATGGCGAAGCAAACCAGTACCCTGCAGGTGTTGGCTCCTAGTTGAAGTGGCAAGGCATTTGAACACTCTAGAAACTCGTTTATAAATGGATCTAAGGGTAACCTCAAACCAGCTTCAAATTGACCATAGTAGAAGGCCACCCTAGTGGGATCTTCCTCATAAGTGTCACCAAATTGATCAAAGAAATCCTTCCTGCTGTATAAAGTGTTGGGTTTTACGGGTCCATGCGCAGCGGAATTAAGCATTAAAAACATAAAACCCAAGAAGCCCTAGGATCCGTTCTATACAATTAATTTGAATACCTATGAGATAGAATTAAACCAACCTTGGAACGCTTTCCGGTCTTGAGCTATCGAACGATTTGATTATGTGATATCGAATCACAAACTTCGTTCTTCAACTTGCTTGAACTCTAGGCCTTGATCGATGAACGAGCGAAGACCCTCTTTCGGTATCCACACCTTTGAATGAATCCAAGAACAACTTCTTGATGATTGCTAGATCTAAAACCTTGAAGAATATTGAGAGTATTTTGTTGTGAATTTTGATTGAAAATTTCGGCTGACCTTTTAGGTCCGATGTAACCTTGTATTTATACTACAATAGTAGGAATACCTCTCCTAATCGTATTAGGAGAGACAGTGTCAAACGGCGCATCGCCTATTATGTCGCGCGGTATATTAAGCCATTGGCTTAATATGTCGCGCGGTATATATAGCCGTATACGTAAACTCTCAACTATTCTTCCTCCGGTTTAACCAATTCATTCTAGTTGTGTGTGACCCAATAGGATTACATTATGTTGGCAATGAGTTCGATCATATCGAACCTCATAAGACATAAGCGGACTCTAGCAAGCCATTATGTCTACCCAAATAATGCAACGTAAGAGTTCACGTTTCCAATGGTGTACTTCCATTTATCCCTTTGTCTCACGATGTTATATTTGAACACAAGTCATGGTCCTTGTCACAACTTGTTATTGTTCAATGCTTTCTCGATTCTTGAGTATAATGATAATTCCAATCATATTGGGGTACGGCCATACACTTTCATCATTATCACTCATCGAGGGGCCCAAGCATAACATCTCTCCTCCGAGGGACAAATTCCTTCTTGACTTATCATCCTTCCCATCATGAATCCGATCATGCCAATGATAGTCTTTATAGATATCGTGTTAAGATATCGTTTGACTAAAATCAAACATGACTTTCATCATATGTAAGGTTACGATAATCTTAGGTCTAGGAAATAAATGAAGTAACCGTATGAGATTTAAGTATGACATTTGACCATGACATAAATCTCATGCGGGTCATGTCCAGTCACTTGTTCTCTAACAAGTACCCATAATTTCAATGTGAATCTCTTATGCATATAATCATCACATGATTATCCATTGACAATTATACTAATTATTCTCTTAATAATTAGGGACGGAGATTATTACAATAAATATGCAAACTATATAATAATCAAATAATAAACATAAACGATAAAGATGATACATAACGGTTTTCAGTTAAACATAACTAAAGCCTAGGGCATTACACCAACAGTCTCCCACTTGCACTAGGCTCCATTTATGTATCGAATACTCATGGATCTAACATGCCCATCACGCTTCTACCTATGCGAGTGTCTTTGTAAGTGAGTCCCTTATGTCATCATCGGTTGATACTTTGTATATTTTAACGTCTTCTCATTCTTTATGAATTCCTCGAAGAACGTCTAAGTGAGTGTTTGGATCACTGTTGTGACCTTGGTTCCATTGTTTGCACAAGTGGCACCACTATTGTCATAACAAAAGTTTCACCGATTAGTGATACTTGGAAAAACACTTGAAGTATTTCCAAAATACTAAATGAACTTTTGATCCAAATTGCCTCTTTCAGCTACATCATATGTTGCTAAAGTATGGCCTTAGTAGTAGAATCGGCTACAATTTCTGCTTGGAACTCTTCCAATCAAAAACTGCACCTCTAATAAGCACAAACACAAATTCTAATTGCGATTTTAAAATAACTTTGTTAGTTTGGAAGCTAGCACCTATGTAACCCTTACAACAAGATTAACTTCCAATCTTTCAAATCCCAAGAACGTATCCTTAGTTCTTCTTAAGTACTTAAGGATCATCTTGACTGCCATCCAATGGTTCTCATCACAGATCGATTGGTATCGACTCATCATGCTCAAAGCATATGAGACGTTGGGTCTAGTACAAATTATGGCATACATGACAGATCCAAATGCCGAAGCATATGGAACTTCATTCATTCCCTTTTGCTCATCAATTGTCATAAGACAATGAGTATTGCTTAAGAGAAAATACCATGACCCATTGACAAGCCACTTTTCTTAGACTCTTCTAAGAACCTTGTCAATGTGAACACTTTGACTCAAACCAATTTATCCTTCTAGATCTATCTCTATAGATCTTGATGCCAAGGATGTAAGCGGCTTTACCCATATCTTTCATTGAGAAACCTTTCCTTGACCAAGACTTAACAGTCTTAAGTGTCGGAACTTGTTTTTCAAATGAGTAAGATATTATTGTAATAAACAATGGAAATAATACCATGCTCCCACCGAATTTCATGCATACACAAGGTTCATCTTTGTACTTGATAAAGTCAAACTCTTTGACCAATTCATCAAAACAAAGATTCCAATTCCTTGAAGCTTGCTTCAATCCATCTCATGGATCCTTGCAACATACATACTTTATTAGAGTTTCTTGGATCGACAAACTATTCGGGTTGTGTACTTTACACATCCTTAATAATCTTTCCATTTAAAGAAAGTCGTTTGACATCCATTTGTCATATCACATAGTCACAATATGCGATAATGGCAATTGAAATTCTAACAGACTTCGACATTGTAATCGGCGAAAAAGTTTCAACATAGTCAATACTATGAATTAACCTAAATCCCTTTGCTACAATCCTTAGTCATGAAAGTATACACCTTCACATCCATGTCGCTCTTTGAAGACCTACTTGCACCCTTTAGTTTTTACACTTTTAGGTAGCCCAATCAAGTTCCAAACTTGATTGTTAAACATGGATTGTAATTTGGATTCCATGGTTCATAACCATTTATCCAAATTAGGAGAGGACATCGCTTCTTGATAGCAAGTAGGATCGTCATTCTCAATGACTTCCACTTCATCACTTTCCGCAACGAGAAATCACTATTTCTTGAGTTCGGATCGTAACCTATCCAATCTATGATGGACTTGTGCATCTTGAACCGGTTTCACAACTCCTTTGTGAACTTGGTTCTGTCTCTACTCTTGATTCCATATTATTTTCTGTTCTTGAACTTCTTTCAAGATTAATTTTACTCCCACTAGATTCTTTATTGAGAAACTATTTCTCAAGAAACAAATCGTGTAGAGCAACAAAGATTTTGTTCTCTTTGTGATTGTAAAAGCAATATCCGAAAATAACCTTGTCGATTTGGTGCTAACTTATAAGAGACAAGTCTCTTTACATAAGATTCGCAACCCCAAATCTTCATGAAAGACAAACTAAGTTTTCTTCCATGCCACATCTCATGTGGGGCCTTAGGAACCGATTTAGTAGGGACTCGATTCAGTGTAACCGCATTATTTCTAATGCATATCCTCAAAAGGAAATAGGAAATAGGAAAGTCTCGATTGACACATCATCGAACGAACCATGTCCTACAAGGTTCAATTCCTCCTTTCGTACACACCATACAATGTGGTGTTCCGGTTGGAGTCAACTTTGAAACGATTTCATAGTTTTGAGATGATTGTCAAACTCTTGGCTCAAATATTCAACACCTCGATCTAATCGAAGTACTTAACAGTTTTACCAAGTTGTTTTGTACTTCATCTTTGAAATGTTCAAAACATCTCAAACGATTCACCTTCGGACTTCATCAGATAGACATAGTCATATCTAGATAAGTCTTTAGTGAAATATGATGAAATACCGAAATCTTCCCCTAGCAATGCTTCTTAATGGTCCACATACATCTCATGTATAATGACCAATAAGTCACTAGCCCTCCCACTACTTTAGTGTAGGGTGGTTTGGTCGATAATCTCAATAAATAAGATCCACATTCCTCAAATGATTCATGGTCATATGAGTCTAAAAGTCCATGTTAATGGAGTTTAGATATATGTTTCTTATTTATTTGACCAAGCCGGCAATGCCATATAAACGCTTTGTTCATATTGTTCGGTTTAGATTTCCCATTTATATCATAGATATCTTCAATATTATTTTGTTTCTCATCATCAAGGATATGAAGACCATTTAATGACATATGCATTACAATAAGGCATATTATTAAATAAATATAAAACTTCTTATTGAAAATAAGAAAATTATATCCTTCATCATCCATTTAAGAAACGGAAATAATACTCCTACTCAAATCCGGAACGTAGTCATACTTGTTCAAAACAAGTACTACTTCACAAGGCAAAGTGACTTCATAAGTCCCTTATGGCTAATGTTGCAACTCTTGCTCCATTCCCATGCTTAGGTTTAATTTACCTTATTTGAGTAGCTTTCTATTCTTTGCTCCTTGCACATTTAGACAAATGTGGGATCCAATCCGGTATCATATACCCAAGAACAAGAGGTCGAAAGGAAAATATCTATCATATAGATACTTGAAGTAGTAGCAATCATATTGCCCTTCTTCACCTTTTAGGCCTTCCTAATAAGCCTTGCAACTTTGCTTCTAATGACCAATCTTATTGCATTGGTAGCAAACTGCATCCTTTTGAGACAATTTGGGTTTAGCCTCTTCGGCTTTGACAACTTTTGTCCTAGGTTTAGCAACTTTTGCTTTACTTACTTTTCCTTCCTTTGTGAACCCTTTCTTGTGTTAACCATTAACACAATTTGCGGATTGCTCCTTCTTTCATCATATGAATTAAGAGCTTTCACCACAACATATATCTTTTGCCTAGCTTGCATTTGGAACATTTCCTTTTTGCGTTATGCTATAACAAAAGGAATAGTTATCATGTGCTCAAGGTTATTCATAAGATCCTTTAACCATGGTGGCAAATTCAAGGCAAGCAATATTGTCAGAATCATCAATATGTTTCTAATGTTGCTTCCTTATTTGCCCTTTGCAACATTTGCAATGTGTTTAGTAGGAACGGATTCGTCAAGAACGTACACATTTGCCTAAGAACAATTCTTGAGCGTCTGATCAAATCAGAGTAACTTGTACCGTTCTTTTCGAATTTTGTCCTTCATAAGGACGAATCGCAATTATCATTATGTAATGCTACTTCTACAACAAAATATACAAATTATATGAACACATATCAATATCAACACATTTATCATTTAAGAGCAAATAATGTATTTTACAAATACTCCCACTAAATCATACACCTTCTAATGCTAATAAGCATAATATGCATTTAATGGGCTAAGATCCAACTTTAATTTAATCTCAAGTACGCTATGGCGCACCGCTCAAGATTAAACTAATTAGGTAGAAAAACATCAATCATATCGTATATGACTCTTAGGACTAAGATCCATCTTTAATTTGATCTCAAGTACGCTATGGCGCACCGCTCAAGATTAAACTAATTAGGTAGAAAACATCAATCATATCATATATGACTCTTAGGATCTTTTATGAGATTTATTTAAGACATCATATGTCTAAGCATATTTTTAATCTCATCTTATGCCTTGGGTCCAAAACCATTTTGATAACCCAATTAAGTTCATCCATTTTAAACGTATAGGAACCACCATTTCCTCATCTTGCTCGCAAACGGAATAGAATCAAAGCACCTTGCTATGGCAAGCCCACCCAAAACTATCCGAGTGGTCTCAAGTGTTTAAATCATGGATTGGCATAAAGAACTTAAAAGTTAAATGAAGGTTCTTTAAGGTAGATTATAAGCATATCAGGAAAGATAGTCATAATCATGCACCAGGTAAGTTCCCAGGAAGATAGGTGAGCCACAAGGACTACTTAAGTACCAACTCTTCCTTAGACAGTAACTCTCCTAGTCATGCACAATTAGAAATCAACTCGATTTGGCAACATAATCACTACCTTTTATAAACAATTAGTTTCCTTTTAAAATTTCGCGTAATTATGACTTGTTTCCATAAACAATCATAAAATCCAAAATTTACAATGTCTAAATCTAAACATATTAGGAAACTATAATGCAATGTTTCAACTAAACATTTTAGGAAATCACAATTCAATGTTTCAACTAAACATCTAATAAAATTCTTAACACTTAAGAACAAATAATTCATGCATCGCGATAATTATTAAAATCATATTTTAATCAATTAATCATGCATATCAATGAATCAATCTAGCATGGACTTATAAACTCAATTTTATAACATCCAGATTTTCATATACACTGCAATAATTATTAAAATCACATTTTAATCAATTAATCATGTATATCAATGAATCAATCTATCGCGGACTTATAAACTCAATTTTATAACATCCAGATTTTCATATGAACATATCGATTGTAAACACAATCACGTAATAGCGTAAAAATTGAACAAACCGATTCTCGCCAGCTTTGGCTTATTATGTCGCGTGACAACATCGCCCGAGGCTTGATATGTCGCGCGACCTAACAGCGCTAACCCGAACTCCTCATGGCTCAACATGTCGCGCGACATAAGCCGCCAAGTAACAGGATTTCCAGATTCGAACCAATACAGATACATGTAATTAAATCACGTAAAACATCCCTTTTACAGATTTAATTCAAGATATTCCGAAAACGATTTTCACATTGTTTCACATAAACAATTAAAAATTCTATCGCATACAAAACATGCAATAAGCATATAAACAATTTATATCTTAAATCTAGCATGTTAATTAAAACTTAACCATACGAACGGGGCTCGATACCACCGTTGGGTTTTACGGGTCCATGCTAGCGGAATTAAGCATTAAAAACATAATACCCAAGAAGCCCTAGGATCCGTTCTATACAATTAATTTGAATACCTATGAGATAGAATTAAACCAACCTTGGAACGCTTTCCGGTCTTGAGCTATCGAACGATTTGATTATGTGATATCGAATCACAAACTTCGTTCTTCAACTTGCTTGAACTCTAGGCCTTGATCGATGAACGAGCGAAGACCCTCTTTCGGTATCCACACCTTTGAATGAATCCAAGAACAACTTCTTGATGATTGCTAGATCTAAAACCTTGAAGAATATTGAGAGTATTTTGTTGTGAATTTTGATTGAAAATTTCGGCCGACCTTTTAGGTCCGACGGAACCCTTGTATTTATACTACAATAGTAGGAATACCTCTCCTAATCGTATTAGGAGAGACAGTGTCAAACGGCGCATCGCCTATTATGTCGCGCGGTATATTAAGCCATTGGCTTAATATGTCGCGCGGTATATATAGCCGATACGTAAACTCTCAACTATTCTTCCTCCGGTTTAACCAATTCATTCTAGTTGTGTGTGACCCAATAGGATTACATTATGTTGGCAATGAGTTCGATCATATCGAACCTCATAAGACATAAGCGGACTCTAGCGAGCCATTATGTCTACCCAAATAATGCAACGTAAGAGTTCACGTTTCCAATGGTGTACTTCCATTTATCCCTTTGTCTCACGATGTTATATTTGAACACAAGTCATGGTCCTTGTCAACTTGTTATTGTTCAATGCTTTCTCGATTCTTGAGTATAATGATAATTCCAATCATATTGGGGTACGGCCATACACTTTCATCATTATCACTCATCGAGGGGCCCAAGCATAACATCTCTCCTCCGAGGGACAAATTCCTTCTTGACTTATCATCCTTCCCATCATGAATCCGATCATGCCAATGATAGTCTTTATAGATATCGTGTTAAGATATCGTTTGACTAAAATCAAACATGACTTTCATCATATGTAAGGTTACGATAATCTTAGGTCTAGGAAATAAATGAAGTAACCGTATGAGATTTAAGTATGACATTTGACCATGACATAAATCTCATGCGGGTCATGTCCAGTCACTTGTTCTCTAACAAGTACCCATAATTTCAATGTGCATCTCTTATGCATATAATCATCACATGATTATCCATTGACAATTATACTAATTATTCTCTTAATAATTAGGGACGGAGATTATTACAATAAATATGCAAACTATATAATAATCAAATAATAAACATAAACGATAAAGATGATACATAACGGTTTTCAGTTAAACATAACTAAAGCCTAGGGCATTTAACGTCAAACTCCTTCCTATCAACTTCACAAAAATCATACACCATGTTCAACCGAGAAGGAAGATTCTGTTTTCCCCTGAATGGCCTTGGAGGCACATATCCCCTTTCATTCCTGCCCGGCACCACAGAAGTCTCAAATGCGTCGACTATACGTGGGCTTGAGGAAGTCGAAACATCAGCTCCTCCTTGGGTCGCCATATCTGTACAAGAAGAAGGGGAAACAGGGGGATCAGTTCTACATGAAGTCTCAGGAGACCTAGTAGACGCACTAAGGGGTGACCTAGATTCCTCCGGAAATCCAATTCTGTTCCTAAGGAAGGAGGGTTTGTTGGAACCTTGGACATAAAACACAGATAGATGGTCGAGAAGCTCATGAAAGAGATGAAAGGACTCAATTCTTGGGTCATCCGTTCCTAGGATACCTAAGCTCTCTCCCACAGGCAAGTCCAATTCAGTAAAACGCAAGCCCCAACGAGTCAAAATTGAAGTGCATTCCTCCATAGTCATCTCTCTCCATTCTCCATGTAAATGTTTATAAACCCTACGGTTGATACTACAATAACCATACCAAGCTCCAGGCTCAGTGCTAAAGGTCCTAGCTATGGAGGAATGGGGAAAATTGCAAAAATTAAAACCCTAATACTAAGGGGAGAGAAGAATACCTTAACAGACGAACGAGGAGAGGTATGGTGGAAGACGAAAGTTCAATTTATAGCAAGAACTATTTCCGTTGCCGTCGCCGGAGTTATGCGAGAGCTCAGAAACAGTAAAAGTTGTAATTGAAGAAGGATTCTGGAATTTATATTTTCCGGAATTGGAAAGGAAAAAAGGAAAATTCAAAAGTTATTTTCCTAATTAATGGCGGAAACAGTTTTCAAGGCGGACTCTCAAACGTCAAAACAGTAATCATTGCAGAAAATGGCGCTCTCCCAGATCTGGCCGTTCAAACATTCGACGTTCCAAGATTGTGCCACGTCATTATGATCGACTACAACCTCAGAGCGAGTAGCGACCTGCGAGTCACAACAATTCTCATCAAAAAATTTCCTTAACTTCCTAGTCGACAAAGTCAACTCGAAAGTTGGGGGCCACTGAACATATCAAAAGTATCTAGCTGGGCCAAGCGAGTAAAGCCCAGTCCTCAAGCAATTATTTCCACCCCATTCTCAGTGGGCCAGGCCCAATCCATACATGGCTCAAGGCCCATCTCATGTGTCAGTCGACTAAGTTCATTGTCTGACCTACCAGGTCCCGACCTAACTTAGTCCGACCTTATGACCCAGCCATATTTCGGGTACGATCCAACTCTACTCGACAGTCAGGTCGACCCAAACACAAGTATCGACCTCGACCTGCCAAAGAAAGCGTCGACCTAACGTTTACAGGCGCACGTGCAATTATTCTGGCCATAACTGCCTCCCTACAAATCAGGGACCGTTCCAGGACACGTTCACACTACATGTAACTGTCCCTAGAATCTCGGAGCTCATGTAGCCCTGTCATTAAACCACCTACATCAACTATAAATACATCATCACTACCAACGGTGCAAAGGTAACTGCAATTTTGTTATCTGAATTCCATTATTCAATACGTATTTTGCTCTCCAATCTTCAAACACTTACTCTCACGCCCGAGGGTCTAAGCCGGAGACACATCCGGCTAGTCGTGGGTTCTATTTTCAGGTCAAAGAGCCAGGTGATCAGTCCTGCCACGTGGAGGAAGATTGATAAGCACTTTTCTTGTTGCATCAATCGATTTTCAACATTCGTTGACTATAAATAGTACCGAAAATTGAAAATAAAATTCAATATCAAACGATAAAAACTTCCTCCAAAAAACCCTAGAACACAGTATTTATATGTTCTAAAACCCTAAAATGAAAGTAATCCTAATTAAGGCAAAAATCTAAGATACCTATTGAAAATAAAACTATAACTAACTGAAATAAAAATATTTCTAATTGATGACGCCAAGCTGTTCAGGGTCAGGAGCGGTTCAAGGATATCTGGCTAGGATATTTAAGTGGTTTGTTGGTACCTAGATCACAACACAAAGAAGCACCGTTAAGGTCAAAGTTGGATGTTACTCCAACTCAGGCCCTCGAGTGTGAGAGTAAGAATACTGAGACAATAAGGCTTTGAATACCTTGGAGTGTGTGTGTAGGGTTTTAAGAGTAATAGGGCTTACTCAATATATTTGGAACTTACCTTGCCAAAGGGGGTAAAGGCCTTCTATTTATAGGCAATACAATGGTGCTTGTTGAGGTAAGCAATGAGATCAGCAATGAGATCAGCCCTAGGGGGCACTTTGGTATTTGACCAGCTACATGTGTCCGCGTCTAATTGGTCCTGTCAGGGAGGGGACATTGACTGTCCAGGGGACATGGCTGAAAGGGACATGAGCCGTGTAGCCGGCTTGGAGCATTAAATGGAATAGTAGGCGCCTGACTGAGCCGCATTGAATGCGTGATGGGGGAGCCGGCAAGTGGCCTGTCAGAGCCAGTAAGCTTAACTTGCTCAGCAAGGCTTGACATTAACCGGAAGGTGCATGTGCCCGCGGTCAACATTGTGGCCGCAGTCAAAGGTATATGACGCGAGCACGGTTGATGCGGTCACGCCTACTGCGGGCATAGGTCCCCGCGGACATACAATCTGCGGGCACGGACCCAACGGTCACAGGTCATGCGGGCACGAATATAGCGGTCAGGATCCTTCCGGCCTTTGATAGGATTAATGCGGGGAGGGACGCGATCTTGACCTCAATGGCCTATCTGTCCGCGGTCTTCCCCCCAGCGGTCTAGGAACTGCCACGTCACTGGTTCCTTGGACCAGACCGAGCGCGGGCTCGGTTCGGTAGATCCGGGCTCATCAATGGCCCCTAGCTCCGAGTGTGATTATTTATGGTCTGAGCGAGGAGGTACTAGAAGCTCGGTAGGATTGGATCGCCGCCTTGGCGAGCACCAGTGTTAGCGCTTTTTGTTGTTTGTTGCTTGGCTCCATGGGCCTATGGGAACGTTCGGGAGGCACCAGTGAGTGACACGTGGTCCCTTGCATGGTGTGCCTTCCGGTTAACAGGTGGGCCCCTTGGCAGATGAAAAGACGGGTTAGTGGTACGTACAGGGGTACGTGTCGCTCATCCAAGGGGGGCAATAAATGCAAAATTTATTTAATTTTCGAATTTTCAAACGTTGGAGACGGTTCAGGGTCCGAGGTTGGATTTGTGGGCTAATTAATGCGGGTTAACGGGTTAACCCGTATAGGTAGGCCTTATAAATACCAAACCCTTAAACCTCAAACCCTTTTTACCGTTTCTAAACCTTCAAAGAGCTTTTTAGAGAGAGAGATTTCTTGCTGCGACCTTCGTGCTACCGTTTTCCGACTCCACTCTCAAGCTTTCCTTCGTAAGTATTTTTAGGGTGTTTCTCTTCTTCATCCCCCTCTGTTTTTATTTTTCTGGGTTTTGAAAGATGACCACCCGTGAATTTGGACCCCGCCGTCCCATAGAATTAGGAGATGGAGCCACCCCCGATATCTTTGCTGTCTGTAAATGGACTGGGGGGATTTTTAGGAAGGTAGGTTTGGGGTGGCTTAGGCTATCCTTGCCAAGCTTTCTGTATTTTTGTAAGAGAGATGATTGGGGGCCTTTCGTCCCACCCCGGTTGTGGGAGGCCAAGAGGAAGTACATCTACAATCGTAATGTACTGGTGTTGGGGGATCACCGTAGGCTAAGAAACTTTGTAATGGGGGTTTTGTGCGGGTTTCCGCGAGAGAGATCGTGCTCAACGCCTTTGAACTAGTGAGGAGAGCGATTCGTGTCCCCGAACAAATAACTGACTGGGAGAAGTGTGAGCTAATGGATCCCCATCAAACCAATGCTCCGCGGCACCGGCACGGACCTGAATGACCCCTTGGATGTTCTGCCCCTGAGGACGGTATTTCCCAATGTGGTGCCCGCGGCCCCTGGTGCTAACCCCATTGAACTGAGTAGTAGTGAGGAGCTGGAGCCTCTGAACTTTGAGACTACTGGAGCCGGGGAGGATGAGGATGAAGTGACCTCTGCCCGCGGTGATGCCACTGGTCTCTTTGGCTCGTCGAGCTCGAAGACCGAGGAGGATGACCGCGAGGTTGAGGATAGGAGGACCGCGTGGACCTCTAAGAAGGCCGCTGAGACCACGAATATTGTGGATGCCTTTTCTGACCCTGACTCTGAGGAGGAGGCAGAGGTGGTGGCCCCTGCTCGAAATAAAGGCAAGAGGCCAGCAGCTGAGGTGAACCCTGGTCCTGGTCGTGGCCGCGGAAATAAGAAAGCCAAGGAAGTGGCTACTATTGATTGGGAGGAGGATATCTACGAAGTATACAATGTTGACCGCAATGCCTTTCGTGTCCGCACCCTTGGGCACGTTCATTTAAAAGATAAGGACAAGTTGCGGCCAGAAACAGTAGCAGATGTCCGCGAGGACAATAGGGCCTTGATTTTTTACGATGCCCAATTTGAGAATGGCCTGAGATTGCCCCTGGACCCCTTCTTCTATTTTTTCTTGGAGTTCAACAGCTGCCTCCCCATGCACCTGACTCCTAATGCCATTAGGGCTATAGTCTCCTTCATCGCGGTCTGCAGATTCCACGGTTATGAACCTACCCTGGCCGGGCTTTATGCTTACTACCAGAACCAGATCACCCGTAACATTTTGGGTTTGAAGGCTAGGAATTATTCTACCCAGACCTTCTCTCCTCCCTCAAACAAATTTGACCAATGGAACCAGAGGGACATCTTGGTCATTGAGTCTAGGTTCGGCTGGCCCTTCTCCAAACCCTCAAATCCAGTCCCGATGAAGGTGGCTGCTAGTAGTTATCCAGATCCCTCCTCTGCTGATGCCATGCGCTGTGCCCTAGAGAAATATCTGGCCAATCATCTAGACAGTGGGGAGGAGCCCGTGTATGATGTGGGCGCCATAGTTGAGGATGAGCCACTCTTGATCTACTCGGGGGTGGCTCCTCGCAGGGAGGGCGCCCCATATGCCCCCAGAGTAGAAATAGAGCCTCTGCCCCGTGACCCTGATTGGAGGGTGCACGAGCACTACCAATTTGAGGCAGATTGTAGAACCTGTATGCTGGGCGCAGAATGCGATCCTCCCGAACTTATCGGTCTCTGATTTTTCATATAACTGTTGCCCATTTATTTTGCTTTTGAATTTTTGAACTGCATTCTAACCATTTCTCTTTCCCTCCAGAGTAGATCCAGAAGAATATAACTTTTGATGGCTCCCATGACTGCTGCTCAACTGAAGGCCAAAAACATGAAGGCCAATAGGGATGCTGCTGCGAGGAGGCAGGCTGAGTTGGGGGGAGTCCCAACTAAAGATAAGACTGTTCCTGTTGTTAGCAGGAAAACCGGGGAGCCTCTGACCAGCTCCAAAACCATCCTTACTACGGGGAACCTTCCTCCACCTCCCAAGGGTCCTCCTTCGGCCAATGCTCTCCGAGCTATTTCTCCTGGCCGCACCATTCCTTCCGGCCACCAAGTGGATTCTCGGAAGAGGAGTGACAGAGAAGGAGACTTGGGGCAAGGACAGAGAAAGCTCCAGAAAATCGGGGATGCTCCTCCCCGTACCGTGACTGCTCCTGCTGCAGTCTCATCCTCTTCCCCCCTTGGGGGATCAATTTGTTCTGCGACGTATCCGGTGGCCCCTCTGACCACCCGCGAGGAGACGCTGGCAGTTAGAAAAAAGCTGTCTGAGGTGCCCGCTGTGACTGGGGTGGACATCTATGCCCGATTCCGCCCAACGCCTCAGCTGGGATCGGCCGTGAACCGCCTATATTCCCCCGACTTCTATAAGAACATAGTTGTCGAGGAGAATGCCTCGCTACGCCATGGGGGACATAGGCCTTGCTCGACCGAGGTAGATAACATGGGCCTCGATCTCTTTGGTTCCATACTTGGTTCCATACTTCCACTCTCTCGCATGTCTAACTTTTGTTCTTTTTCCTCGCAGTGAGCAATAAGGTACCGCGGCCGCGGAAAGCCGCGATACCCCGACCGCTGAAGTGGATAACAAGACCTCCATTTTGGCGGCCAAACTTCGTGAGCTGGAGGAGGCTCAATCGAGGATTGGAACCTTGAACTCCCTCATGGAGGACAAGGACAAAGCCTTTGCTCAGAAGGAGTCTGACCTGAAGGACTTCTCCGACCGTTTGGCCGAGGTGGAGAAAGACCTTGAAAGAGTAAGGGGTCAGCGGGATGAGCTCCGCGGGCACAAGGCTGAGTGGGAGCCCAGAAATAAAGAGCTCGCGGCCAAGCTGCAGTCTGCCAAGGTTGATCTGGAGGCCTTGGAGAAAAAGGTGGACGAGCTGTCCGATCAGCTGCTCCCCTACAAAAGGATGGAGGCGGAGGGGAAATCTGCCCTTGACGATGTCCGCAAGGAAGCGGTGGAGGAGTATAAGAACTCCGAGGAGTTCAAAAACTGGCTCCTCGCGGAGAATTTGGCTCAGTATGAGGCTGGGGTCCGGACACAGATTCGGAACTTTGCGGCCACGGGCAGGTTCTCTGTACAAGAGTTGGCCGTTATTGGCTCTGTTGTTGCTACAGATGAAGAATGCTTGCCCGGGCATGCGTTAGTTCCTCTGTCCGAGGATGAGGTCAAAGGCTTGGAGCTGTCCACTGCGGCCTCCTTGCCTCCTGTGGCAGAAGTGACTTCCCTTAGCCTCATCGCAGATCTGGATGAGCTGAGGTTTGGGGAGAACCCTATCTCTTTCGGGGATGCACTTGCCCGCGTTCTTCCAGATGGGCCTGCCATAGGAGATCTCTTTCCTCACCGGGCAGCCTCGCCCGCCTCGCCGAGCCCTCCTCTGACCCTATAACAGAGGTTCTGGTGACCCGTCTTCCTTCTCCCACTCCGGCTTCAGAAGCGGGCACAGACGGTGCGGCCATAGAGAATGCAGATGCGGCCAAGGATGCCTCCAAGGATCAGGCTCCAATAGTATAGGTTTTTGTTTTTTCTTTTTGTAATAGATTAGGACCTTTTTGTAATAGTGTAGGACTTTTGTAATTATTTTTCCTTGGTAATAGAAGCATTTTTCTGTAACTATTCTCTTTAATTACTTGTCTTGTAAGCTGTTTTGAGTGCTCGCAATTTTGAAGTACCTTAATACTTGCATTCTTGCTCTTTCTCTAGCTTTTTTGATTTGTAATTAAACTTTATACTCTCCTTCTGCGGAAAAAAGCATAGTAGGCCCTTTGCCCGCATTTTTTTGAGTTTTCCTAACTCTTTATTCAAAATCACTTGGATTTTTCGTGAGAGTCAGCCTTATTCATCTGTGATCGCTTTTGTTTGGCCTTGTGGCAAACTTTGGGGCCTTAACCCCCTTTGTCTGTTTGGCTTTCTAAAAACTCTTTTGATCACCGTCATCCGTTTACACTTATTCCCACCTTGCGAGCCGTGGTGTAAGTCAAAAGCGCCCAAGGCAAGCTACCTTCATAGGGCATGCAGAGTGTGGCCGTGAAGCTATAGTCCGCGCAATGCAGGTAGGGGCATATTTAGCATAGCGGCCCTTTAACCTACCGGCATCTCGTATCCACTAATGGTGGTTCACGCTTTTTTGACTCCTTTATTCAAAACCCCTTGGAGTTTTGTGTGAGGGTCTTCTCGCGATCTCGTAACGGGCTTATATGTAGGCCTTTGTCACATACAGCATACGAGTAACGGCCCTAACGAGGACTCGCGCACCGAGCGGTGACAAGGGCCTTGGCCTTTGTCCTCGCCGGCATCTATATCCACTTATTCTTGGTGGTGTCACGCGGCAGACAGGTATCCTCCCGCGATCGGAGTACGGATCGTAATGGATCTTTGTACTCATATAGGCTTGCGGACCGAAAGATCGTTGCGCATCGCAGGTAGGAGCTCATATGTTTGCTCTTTAACCTACCGGCATCCGTCAGGGCATCCACTTTAGCTTTTGAGGCTGGTGGGAATTGGTTTTTGCATCAAAATATGATGAAATATGATGATAACTTCCTTTATATATACACATAGTCTATACTCCTTCCAAAAAATTACAAAGATTTTAAAAGAAGTATCTCTTAAGGTGGTCGCTATTACAAGCGTGCTTACGCTCTTCTCCCCCTTTTGGTCGCAATATGTAGGTGCCCTCTTTGACTATTTTTGTGACCTCATATGGACCTTCCCATTTCGGGGACAAATTGTTGAAACTGTGTTGGGTCCTTGGACCTCTACGCTTCGAGTACCCAGCCTAACCGAAAAACTCCTCCTATTTACTCTTTTGTCATGGTGCTTCTTCGCTTCGCTTGTAGTTCACCATTTTTTCATATGCCCGCATTCTCTTTCCTTCGAGATCGTCCAGTCACACCTTCGTTTGCCTCGCTTTTGAGACTCATCGAAGTATGTGACTCTGTACGAGGGTAGGGCAACCTCAACTGGAGCCATTGCCTCTGACCCATACGTGAGCGAGAAAGGAGTTTCTCCCGTAGAATTCCTTGTAGTTGTGCGAACGACCCATAATGCGGTCTGGAGCTCGTCCAACCATCGTCCTCCTCGCCCCTCCAAATTTTTCTTTAGGGCGGTCGAACTAGCTTGTTCGCGGCCTCGCCTTGGCCGTTTCCCCGAGGATAGGCAACTGCGGACTTACGGTGTTGCACCTTCATTCTCACACATTCAGCAGTGAATTTCGCAGAGAATTGGGTGCCATTGTCTGAAATAATTGCTCGGGGAACACCAAATCGACAATAAATGTGATCGTGGACAAAATTGATTGTATTCTCCTCGAGATAGTGGCTAAGCCCTTCGCTTCGTCCACTTGGTAAAATAATCCACGGCCACCACAAAGATACTTGATGTTTCCTCTAGCAGCTTGGGAATGGTCCAATGAGATCAATCCCCCACGTATCAAACGGCCACGATGGTACGACCAAAGTTTGCTCTGCTGATGGTAGTCTAGGGATGTCTCGCAAATCTCTCGACACTTATCACACTTTCTTACATACTCCCGTGCATCCCTTCTCATTGTGGGCCAAAAGAATCCTTGGAATTTGATCTTTCTCGAGAGGGTGCGAGCACTGGATGTCCGCCACAAACTCCTTCATGGACCTCATAGAGTAAGTTGGTGACCATGTGAGTTTTGACACATCTCAAAGAAAGGCTTGGTGAATGATCGCCGAAAAAGTACCCCATCGAGGACGAGGTATTTCGCGGACACCGTTCGATGGCTCTAGCCTTTACCGGGTCCTCGGGAGGGTTTGCTTCTCGATGTAATCCTTCACCATCTACCCAAAGCCCCTTACTTGATCCTCAATATTATTTATCCGAATCCGATCTATAGCAGTCTTTCTCGTGAATTCAATCTGCACCGCTCCAACTCATCAATTTCTTGATCTCGTTATTCTCGGGAGAGGAGGTCACTTCCACGTTGTCCTCTCTCATGACTTGGTTCAAATTTCGTAGTAGGTGAAATTTTTGATAAGGGTTTTTGCAAGGCCGCAGATCGAGTTAGTACCGGGTTGATAGTATCATACTCCCCTAATTTGATTAACTATGAGCCGAGAGTCACTATTGATCTCTATATTCTGAACTCCCAAGTCTCTTGCCAATTCCATGCCTCGCTATAATCGCCTCATACTCGCCCGATTGTTTGATGCTTCGAACTTGAACCTCAAGGCTCTCTTAAATTTCTCCCACAGGTGCAATCAAGTATGCCCGCGCCACTAATCAACTTGCTCACCGAGCCGTCCACGTATAGAATCCATACCTCCTCCGGACGCTCCCTTGGCCGCGTGATTTCGTGCTCGGGCTACTTGGGACTTCTTCGCATTCTCGCCCGCTTTCTTTTCCTGTGTCGCCGTCCGCCATTTTGAATGATGATTCTATCACAAAATCTACTAAGGCTCGCGCTTTGATTGTCTTTCTCGGGAGTAGGTGATCCGAACTCAGCGAGTTCGATAGACCAAGCTAGCATTCTCCCCGAGGACTCGGTTTGTGTAAAACCTTTCTAAGCGGAGCCTCGCTAATACAGCTTATAGGGTGTGCGTAAAAGTAGGCTCTTAATTTTCGAGCGTATACAAGCAAGGCGTAAGCTAACTTCTCTATATTAAGATAACGCCCTTCTACGGCGGACAAGGCCTTAGATACATAATAAACTGGTTTTTGGGAGTTATTCTCCTCCCTTACAAGAACAAAGCTACACGCGTATCAAGAATCGCCAAAAATGTAAAAGTTCTTCCTGCACCGGGCCGCCGAGTAGAGGTGGCTGCCCGAGGTATGCTTTGACTTCTTCAAAAGCTTGATGGCACTCAGTGCTCCATGTAAATTCATCAGCTCTCTTCCCCCCTTTGAGAGTTTTGAAGAAGGGGAGGCATCTCTCTGCTGATCGTGATATGAAGCGGCCAAGTGCGGTGATGCGACCATTGAGTTTTTGGACATCCTTCACGCAAGCAGGAGGTTTCATGTCCAACAGGGCTTGGATTTTCTCTGGATTAGCCTCTATCCCTCTTTGATTGACCATGAATCCGAGGAACTTGCCCGCCTTGACCCCAAAGGCGCACTTAAGGGGGTTTAGCTTCATGTTATTGCGGCGCAAGTTTTTGAAGGTTTCCTCCACGTCGAGCTCGTGGGAGTTTTCTTTAGTCTTTATAACCATATCGTCAATGTAGGCCTCAAGATTTCTGCCTAGTTGGTTTTTGAAGACCAGATTGACCATTCTTTGATAGGTGGCTCCTGCGTTTTTCAACCCGAAAGGCATCATTTTGTAGCAGTAAGTCTTGCCCGCAGCGATGAAAGCTACAGAGCGGACATCTTCAGGAGCCATTTGGATCTGATGGTAGCCGGAGTATGCATCAATGAAGCTCAATACTCTGTGGCCGGCTATAGAATCCACCAATCTGTCAATGCGAGGAAGAGGGAAGCAATCCTTGGGACATGCCTTGTTGAGATCGGTGAAATCAACACACATCCTCCATTTGTCGTTGGATTTTTTGACCATTACCACATTGGCCAGCCATTTGGGGTAGGAAATCTCCTTGATTATCCCCGCTTTTAACAATTTCTCCACCTCTTCCTTGATCGCAATTTCTTTCTCCGGAGAGAAGTACCTTGATTTCTGATTAATGTTTTTGAAGGATGGGTCATCGTTGATTTTGTGGAGGATCACGTCCTCGCTGATTCCCAGCATATCTTCCACCCTCCAAGCGAACACATAACAATTTGCCCTTAAGAATTCGATCAGGATTCTTCTCTCCTCGCTGTGAATTTCTAGGCCGACCTTAACTGTTTGCTCGGGAAAGTGGGGATTGATTACCACCTCCTCGAGCTCGTCGTTAGGTTGGAGGTCGCTGATTTCACGATTGTGCAAGGATTCAATGATTATGGTTGGGGGGTTGACCTGAGCTCCAGTCAGTGTTGCCATAGAGTATATGATATCGCGGTCAATCTTCCCCTCTATTCCCCGATCAATATAACCTCCCTCAATAGGGGCCAATTGCTTTGATTTTCTGCTCTTCTTGAGCTCCACCTTCGTGGAATGGAAAGAAAGCATGCCAATCGGTATGGGCGCCGGCGGGAGAGCAAGGGTTTTTCCCTTTTTTGATTTGTCCTCGCCTTTTCCCTCTATCGATTTGTCCTCGCCCTGTATTGGCGGGCAGGATGCCTGGCTTTTCTGTTCTTTCCTTTTTTCCTCAAGTGCTCGGAGGAATCTCCCGGCCGGTTCTTGATGGTAGCAACCCCGCCCGGGTGTTAAATTTCACCCTTTGGTGGGGAACGGACGCAACTATTCCCAATTCGTCCCGAGCGCTACGCCGAGAATGGCATTGTATCGGGAAGGAAGATCAACCACCATGAAAGTTATCTTGGCCGTCTTCTGCATGGGTTTTTCCCCAATAGTTACGTCAAACACAATCGTCCCCTTTACCCTTACGGCGTGATTTGTGAAGCCCTCAAGCATGCCCGCGTATGGAAAAAGATGTGCTTCAGTCATTCTCATTCCTACCAACGTATGGTAGTAGAGTATATCGCGGGCAGCTCCCGTATCTATCAACACTCGGCCTATGTTTGCCCGGTTGATTCTCATTCTGAGGGTGAGAGGCTGAGTGGAATGAAAAAGGGTGGAGGCAAGTTCACTCCTTTTGAACCCAATTTCTTGCTCCTCTTCCTGAGCTATCATGGGACGGAGAAAACCTTCTCTAATGTCCCGATTTGGAGGGAGAGCTGTTTGTTGGAGGGAGGTTCTTCTCCAATGAAGTTTATATTGTAGTCTCCGTCGTCATCCTCAAAATTGTCTCTTTCCACCCTCTCGGGACCACGAGGGTTTCGTGCCCGCTGTTGGTTATTATTTGGGGGCCTGGTTGTTTCTCGATCCATCTCGGTTAGTTCCCCATCATTGATTCTCTCGAATTACTCTCTTTAGCCGGAAGCGCCTTCTGCTCCGTGCCCGTGATCATTATGATATTCGCAGAACTTTGTCCTACTCCTCTCACTTGGTTTTCGAGCATGGGGGAGGAGGAGGAAAATCTCGATGCCCTCATGATCACGCCGTGGCTCGGTGAGCTCGGTGTAGATCGCTTCCGCAACTTTTTTCCGGAGTTTGTCCGACCCACGGCCTCTGCTTCTTGACCCCGATTGTTAACTTGGGCAACCTCTCGGGGTGGTCTCCCGAACTTGGCTTATTCTTTCCTTGGTTGAAGCTCGGGAACGGGCATACCGCTTCTCCTCGGCAGAGGCAATGGCGTAAGCCCTTTCATACATCTCCTCCACCGTTTTTGGTTGGCCGGATGCGAAATTCAATTTCAGAAGGAGGAGGTGAGGCCTCCTCAAAGCAAAGTCTAATATCCCCCTCTTCCGCATCCACTATCTCCTCGCTCACCTTTCAAGCGAGCAATGTAATCTTTTTGTGGATTCACTGGGGCTCGCTGACACCTGACAAGATCTCGTCTTTGGTCTAGCGGGCACCTGGCCCAAAGAAAGGCATTAAGAAAAATGTTCATGAAGTGGCCGAAAGAGTTGATGGAGCGGGGTTTGAGAGCGCATCCAGATAGGGTCTTGCCCGTGAAAGTGGCGCCTAGAGCTTTGCACATTACGGATTCGTCCGCGGAGAATAATGCCATTTGGCCCTCAAATCGACCCATGTGACTCCTCGCGTTCTTGGAACCATCATATGTATCCATCTGGGGTGGCTTCCCCTTCTGGATAGGTGCCCGCGCGATCTTGTCGCTGAAGGCATCCATTGTGCGACCACATTTTTGGGCCGCCTTCGATGGGTTTCCCACATTTTCGCATGAAATCAACGAACTCGTGGTTCTCGCTATCAATCTTCTCGTTTTTTATTACGTGGAGCCACGCGCCTTCCTCGGCCGGATCCAGGGGTAGTTCTTGGGGCCTCGCACGTTGATTTGACTGCGCCTCTTCGCCAATCTCCTCGCTATCGTCCACGTGCACTACACTGCGCTTGGCCACCGTCCGCGCCAAGGGTTGGTTCCACCCGGCTTGCCCCCGCAGCCTTGACTAGCAAGTGATTTAGCGGGAGCTCGCTGGGAGAACCTTTGGGACCCTTGTGGAAACCGTAGCCCTCCATTGGCCTCTATTTCGAACATTTCCAATTGTTGGTCGGCAATCACCATGGCCTCGCCGACTGCCTTGGATTTGGAGTCCGTAATTTCTTGTCTCCTTAGGATTTGCTCCGGGAGAGAGGAGTGTTCATGGTGGTGTTTCGGGGGAGCTTGTGGAGTTTTGGGACTTTTGTTTAGGAGGGCTTGTGCCTTTTCAAAGCACGTATTTGGTCTCGTGAGCTTGTGCATGGCTTTTCTCGACCGGGGAAAGGGTGTGAGCAGATCGAACGGGCCCCCAATCTGTTGAAGACAGAGTTAGTTTGTTTTCCCTTATTGATAGCGGAGGGTGAGGCTTGGTTCTCATCCTCCAAGGTCAAATGACCAGCGTTTTCCAGTATCTTAGACATATTCTGTGAAAAGACGATGGAAAAAGAAGAGCCTTTCGGCACTCGTTTTGTTTAGGACACGAGAGGTGCCTTGAAAACAAAATACACGGGAAGTAAATAAAGAAAAGATTAAACTGTTTTTGAATTCCCGGCAATGGAACCACTGATGACGCCAAGCTGTTCAGGGTCAGGAGCGGTTCAAGGATATCTGGCTAGGATATTTAAGTGGTTTGTTGGTACCTAGATCACAACACAAAGAAGCACCGTTAAGGTCAAAGTTGGATGTTACTCCAACTCAGGCCCTCGGGTGTGAGAGTAAGAATACTGAGACAATAAGGCTTTGAATACCTTGGAGTGTGTGTGTAGGGTTTTAAGAGTAATAGGGCTTACTCAATATATTTGGAACTTACCTTGCCAAAGGGGGTAAAGGCCTTCTATTTATAGGCAATACAATGGTGCTTGTTGAGGTAAGCAATGAGATCAGCAATGAGATCAGCCCTAGGGGGCACTTTGGTATTTGACCAGCTACACGTGTCCGCGTCTAATTGGTCCTGTCAGGGAGGGGACATTGACCGTCTGTGGACATGGCCGAAAGGGACATGAGCCGTGTAGCCGGCTTGGAGCATTAAATGGAATAGTAGGCGCTCGACCGAGCCGCATTGAATGCGTGATGGGGAGCCGGCAAGTGGCCCGTCGAGCGCAAGCTTAACTTGCTCGCAAGGCTTGACATTAACCGGGAAGCAGGCATGTGCCCGCGGTCAACATTGTGGCCGCAGTCAAAGGTATATGACGCGAGCACGGTTGATGCGGTCACGCCTACTGCGGGCATAGGTCCCCGCGGACATACAATCTGCGGGCACGGACCCAACGGTCACAGGTCGTGCGGGCACGAATATAGCGGTCAGAATCCTTCCGGCCTTTGATAGGATTAATGCGGGGAGGGACGCGGTCTTGACCTCAAGGGCCTATCTGTCCGCGGTCTTCCCCCCCAGCGGTCTAGGAACTGCCACGTCACTGATTCCTTGGACCAGACCGAACGCGGACCCGGTCTGATAGATCCGGGCTCATCACTAATATAACTAAACTAATTATGGGATATAATTTTCTAATAAAATAAAGAGACTATGGCCACTTTTTATGCTTTTTATGCCAAGGCAACTTATCAGTAATCTCCTGCCGTCCGCCAAGGCTGGAAAGCAGGCACAAAATTCAGCCCACTTACTTCTTTTCCCACGCCGTGATGCTTCAACCCTTTATGATAAGGTATACTCTCTCCGCCCAAACAATTTAGGACAATTTATCATTTTATTTTAGGCATCTCATCCCATTTATAACATATCAAAATTGCAAGCTTATATTATTTTTATATTAAATGGGACTCACTTGTTATACTCACAACTACAATCTTCTTAATATTCCTCCCACTCATTATATTTCTTATTTTTATTTTCATACTCACTATACCTCCTACACTTATTATCTCTCCTCTTATTATATTACTCCCTCCGTCCCACACCAAGGTTTCTTGGTGTGGATTTCACGTTTTTTTAAGAATTCTTTTTGAAAGTGGATAGAAATTACAGGAGAGAGAATGTAAAAGTTAAATGTGGAATATGAAATACTCCCTCCGTCCCGGTAGAAGCGTCACCCTTTTAGGGGTGGCGCGCAAATTAAGAAAAAGTGTGGGAAGAAAAAATGTTGTGAGTGTAATTTGAAAATAGGAGAGAGAATTAGTGGAGGAAATAGTGAATTTAAAAAGTGTTGTGAGTGTAGAGGAGAAAGAATTAGTGGAGGGAATAGTGGATAGGGTAATAGAATATTATAAAATATTTCCTTTTTAGGAAAGGGTGACGCTTTAAACGGGACACCCTTTTGGGTAAAAAGTGACGCTTCGGCCGGGACGGAGGGAGTAGTAGTTAATGATTGGTTTTTTTTAAAGAGGGTAGAAGATTAGAAGAGAGAGAATGTAAAAGTTAAAAATATTTAATAGGAGAGAGAATGAGTGGGAGGAATAGTTAGTTAATGATTGGTTTTTTTGTAATATGTTAACTTTATTTATAAGGATATAATGAACGATTTTTTTGTAAATATATTAAATCATAAGGGTATAAATATATTCAAAACTTTTCATTTATGAAAGGGAACATTGAAGTGGAACGAACCAAAAAGGAAAGTAGGAACCTTGAAGTGGGACGGAGGGAGTAGTATTTATTAATTCTCATGTCGAGAGATAAAATCCTAAGTCGGATGGGACGTAGGGAGTAGGGAGTAAGTGGTTATAGATCAGGATCTTGCAAAACCAGACCATATAGTCTCATAAGATTGTCAAGTGACGCAGCACGGAAGCAATACGATTCGTGTTTAGCGCACTAAACACAAGAATTCACAAACAATGAATCCTCAAGAACACAAATCTGGAATCCACCAGAAAATTAAAGAGAAATCTCTTTGAATTGAAAATCAATAATGAATAAGTTGTCTTCCAAAAATAAAAGACTAAGTATTTATACTTCTACCTAGGCAGTAAATAAAAGGAGTTCCCAAAAGCAATAAAATACCAAAAATAATGAAATTTCCGTAATTAAAACGAAATCAGTCTTCCAAACCCCGTCACGAGCGCGGCCGCCCTTAGGCCCAGCCGCGGTCGCGCACTCTTGGCCGAGACTCATGCCGGTTCTTCCTCGTCTTCGCCGCGGTCGCCCTCCTCCGAGCGCGGTCGCGCACCTTGGCCGAGACCGCCGCTCGGTTGTCCACCGCTCAGCGCGACCGCTCCCCACGTAGCGCGATCGCTCTCGCTCCCGTATCGCCTCCTCCACCTCCAAAGAATCTCGACTCCGAGTTCTCATCAGATAAAGAACTCCATCCGCGTGATACTCATACATGTCCGCTACGTTGAAAGTATTCGAGATGTTCAAGTTATCAGAAGAGCCACCACATATGCATTGTCATTGATCTTCCGAGTCACCTTCAAGGGCCCATACTTGCGAGGTTGCAATTTCTTGTACGTGCCAACAGAAAACGTTCTCGCCGAAGGAAAACCATAACATCATCCCCAACCTTGAAAACCTTGACCCGTTTCTTCTTGTCTGCAGCAGCCTTTATTCTTCAATCCCGTTGCCTCCAACTTGGCTCCGAACCTCTTCTTTGACAAAGATATACTTCATCGTCATATTTTAATTTAGCCGCTTGGCTCACACCACGACCCCTCGTAACGGTACCAAATCTACAACATGCCTTGGCGTCGACGAGTAAACTACGTAAAATGGTGATTTACCCGTAGCCGAATGGATCGCACCGTTGTAAGCAAACTCCACTCGCGGTAATGCCAAATCCCACCGCTTCGGCTTGTCCCCACAAACACTTCGATCATGTTTCCCAATGTCCCGTTAGTAACCTCTCGTCCGTCCGTCTCGTGGATGAGCCGTAGAACTCCGATTCAACGCAGCATCGAACATACGCCATAATGTAACCCAAAAGTGGCTCAAAAACTTAGTGTCCCTATCTCAAGTAATGGACTTAGGAACACCATGAAGACGTACTCACTTCTCGAAAGAACAAACTTTGCAATATTAGAGGCATCCGAGGTCTTCTTGCAAGCAATAAAAAGAGACATTTTGGAAAATCGATCCACTACCACGAAAACAGAATCCACACCTCGTTGAGTACGAGGTAAACCCAACACAAAATCCATGGATAAATCGAGCCATATATCATCAGAATAGGCAAAGGCAAATAAAGACCAAGATTTTGAGATTGACCTTTAGATACTCGACAAACATAACAACGTCGACGATAGCACCCGCATCCTTCCGCAGCTGAGGCCGTAAATAACGCTCCTCCAAGCTAGCGATTGTCTTGTCACGCCCCAAGTGCCCACTAAGGCCTCCTCCATGCAAGTCCCGGATCAACTTCTCACGCAATGACGAGACAGAATGCACAATCGATCCCCTTTGAATGTAAAGCCATCACGGACATGAAAATCTCGCACTCGGATGTTTGTCCACACACTTGAACCATAATTCTTTGAAATCGCATCCTCTCCATACAACTCCTTCAAGAACTCAAACCCGACGACTTCCCGAGACAATGTAAGTAATAAGGAAGCCCTCCTACTCGTGAGCGTCCGCCACTTTGTTCGAACCCCGACTTATATTGAATAATGAAAGGGAACTTCGCAGATAACTAACCCATCGAGCATGCATCTTGTTTATCACCTTCTGGGTCGTGCAAGAACTTGAGGGCAAGATGATCAAAATAAAATAAACTCCCTCTCGAACAAGATAATGCTCCCACCGTCGCAGAGCCCAAAACAAAGATAGAATTCCCGATCATAAGTGCTCCACTTCGACGCGCTTCACTTAACTTCTCACTAAAGAAAGCCACCTGGGTCGTTTCTCTTGTGAGAGAACAGCTCCAATCCCTACACCACTAGCATCACACTCCACCCGAAATATTTTATCAAAGTCGGGTAGGGCAAGAATCGGGTGCAAGACAAAGTTTTTCCTTGATGAGGGCAAAACTCTGTTCTTGCTCAAAACCCCAATGAAACTTACCCTTCTTCAAACACTCGCAATAGGGGCAAGTGATGGTACCGAAATTCCGAACAAACCTCCTATAGAAAGTAGCTAAGCCATGAAAGCTACGCACCTCACAGATGTAGGGCCGGCCAATCCCTTATGGCCCTCACTTTCTCCTCATCCACCCGAATACCATCCTCACCAACCACAAAACCCGTAAAAGTAGCTTGTTTGTGCGTAAAATACACTTTTTAAGGTTGATGTAGAGCCGATTATCTTTTAGGACTTGCAACACTTGCCTAAGATGATCGAGATGTGCGCTTCTATCTCTACTATAAATCGTGATATCATCGAAATAAACGACAACAAAAGAACCAATAAAAGGTCGAATACCCGATTCATCAACCGCATGAAAGTACTAGGGGCATTCGAGAGTCCGAATGGCATGACAAGCCACTCATAAAGGCCATCCTTGCTCTTGAAAGCCGTTTTCCACTCATCTCCCGGCCTAATCCGAATCGATGGTACCCGCCGCGCAAATCCAGCTTCGTGAACATCTTCGAACCGGATAACTCATCAAGCATGTCTTCCAAACGGGGAATAGGAAATCGATACTTGATGGTAATTTTGTTGATGGCCCGACTGTCCACACACATACGCCACTGATTACCCTTCTTTGGCACAAGCAAAACCGGCACCGCACACCTGACTCATGCTCTCCCTAATAAACCCCTTTCGCAAAGAAGTCCTCAATCTGCTCTCGCAGTATCTCATTCTCCTTAGGACTCATGCGATAATGTGGAAGGTTTGGCAAGCTAGCTCCCTAATCAAGTCAACTGATGCCGAATGTCCCTCATAGGTGGTAGATCATTTGGCAATTCTTCTGATAGCAACCCCGAAAATCTGCAAGTAGTTCTTCAATGTCCTCGGCAACCCAATCTCCACACCGATGTAACCCAACAACCCCTTAATGACTATAGGGCAAAAATACTCCGACTCCTCAATAGCCGCGGCAAGATCCTTCTCATTCCGAATAAGCATCAACACCGGCTTATCCTTCTCAACCGGCTTTTCAAACCGCGAAACAGGAGCTATAGCAATCTTGTGCTTGTTCCAGCTGAACAACACCACATTATCCTTACCCCTATAGGTAATATCATGATCGTATTGCCATGGACGACCCAATAATACATGACATACATCCATATTCAAGACATCACGTACAACTTCCTCCTTATAGTGTTTCCCGATACAAATGGGAACCCTACAAGTACGTGACACTCTAAGTTCTCAACCCGTATTCACCCACCCCAAACCATGTGGTTTCTCATGTGGCTCGGGCCAACCCAAGGAAATCAACTAATTTCTCGCGAAACTAAATTTTCAAAGGCAACCATTATCAACAATTAAATTGCATACCTTGTTAGCAATGGAACAAGGTGTGCACGAAAAGATTCTTCCTCTCGCCCTCGTCCTTGGAAGATAGCAACATCCGTCAAGAACAAAACCCACATGTTCTCCGACTCCTCCTCTGCGAACTCGGCTCCGCATACTCATCATCCTCCTCCTCTACTTCATCTTCCTCCTCTAAGAATGCAGCAGTCTTCCTACTGGGCAAACGTTGGACCTATGCCCATAACCTTGACAAATAAAACACTTATCTCCCGTCGGTTTGGCATACGGATTTGCTGCTTTCGCACCGGCGCCTTGCCCCCGTCCGGTTGCTTGCCGCTGCACGGCTTCTGTCGCACTGTTCCTGCATCGTTCCTCGCAGAGCTACTAGTCGCCCTTCTCCCGTTACTCCCTTCATCGCCACCACCTTGCGGACTCCATTTGCGAAAAGGAGCATTAAAGACCCTTGTACTCGACTTCTCCATAAGCTCCGCTTTCAAGGCCGCAGTAGAAGCATCTGTCAAATTCCGTACTTGATGCAAACCCATCTTGTCTTGTATTGAGCCCTTCTGCACCATTGATGTAGCGTGCAACCTTCGCTCCTCGTACTCATCGATCTCCACCCTTGCAGGTGTACCTCTCAAATTCAAGAGTATACTCATCAACCGTCCTCTTGCCTTCAACACAATTCGGATATAACTTATACAAAATTCGCTCGTAATTGCAGTGCAAAAACCTTCCTGAGATCAACCGCTTCATCCGCCTCCAAGTCCTAATCGCTCCTTCCCTTGTCGTCGTCTCTCGTACTACTAGTTTATCCCACCAAATCAAAGAAGCATCTTCAAACGAATCGCTACCATCTTTACCTCGTTTATTAGCAGTACTTCCATGACCTCAAAGAAGCGATCGACATTAGTTTGCCGCCTAGAAAATCCTCTATACCCATAGTTCCATAAAAATGAGGGATTTCAAATTTAATTCTATAATCATGGCGATTTTGATTGTTACCTTGTTCTCCATCATCCTCCACGACTTCTTCCTCCGAACCGGACCCATCTTCTTCCCGATTTTCACCCTTCCGAGGACGTCGAACGGGTTCTTCCTCGTCTCCTTCACTCCCTAGGGTTTCGATCATCATTCCGATCCCGCTGAGCAAAGAACCAACGCGGCGATTCGTGTTGTCAACGCAGCCGATGGCGTTAGTAATCCCCTCAATATCGCCCTTGGTAGCCTCGATCTCCCATAATCCTCGCATGGTGAAAAGACAGATATGGCTCGCTCGATACCAACCGACGCAAAGACGGAAGCAATACGATTCGTGTTTAGCGCACTAAACACAAGAATTCACAAACAATGAATCCTCAAGAACATAAATCTGGAATCCACCAGAAAATTAAAGAGAAATCTCTTTGAATTGAAAATCAATGAATAAGTTGTCTTCCAAAAATAAAAGACTAAGTATTTATACTTCTACCTAGGCAGTAAATAAAAGGAGTTCCCAAAAGCAATAAAATACCAAAAATAATGAAATTTCCGTAATTAAAACGAAATCAGTCTTCCAAACCCCGTCACGAGCGCGGCCGCCCTTAGGCCCAGCGCGGTCGCGCACCTTGGCCGAGACTCATGCCAGTTCTTCCTCGTCTTCAGCGCGGTCGCCCTCCCTCCGAGCGCGGTCGCGCACCTTGGCCGAGACTGCTGCCTGGTTGTCACTGTCTTGAGCGCGGCCGCTCTCCCCCATTAGCGCGGTCGCTCTCGCTCCTGTATCATCAAGTATAAATGGTTCAGATTAGTTTAGAAATAGGCAAAAGTATAAATGGATCAGATTAGTTTAGAAATAGGAAAACAACATGATTTGGTCTGGGTTCTCACTCCCAAACCATGAAACCAAACCAAATTAAACTACGTGATCTGAATTGTGGTTTTAATCTGAAAAACTAAACTTTTAGACTGGCATATATCATTGTAGTTGAGCTTGTTCTTCTTCTTTTTTTTACAATGTCTCACTCCATGAGATGAGAAAAATGATCGAACTCTTAACACTTTTCAAGGGTAAGACTTGGTTTGACTTTACCGATTGGAAACTCCTTTAGAGAATTAAGCTGCTCTTAAAACAAGTATTTAAATCATTAAAAGTTTTCATAAAAAAACACATTATTAGACTGAATTGTTAGACCAAATCGTAGTCTATGACCAAACTACTACCATACAATTGTGATTTGCGATTTGTTTTGGATTGATTTTTATTTGAATTTTTTCATATTCGTTCTCTAGTGTCAATTTTATCTAGATCGATTAATAGTAGATTGGTATGTAACTTGGAAAATCCATCCATGGGAGAGCCTAGATTATTATTATTTTTTTATTATTTTTTATTTTTATTTTTTTATTTATTTTTGGGTAGGTGGAGGTATAATGGAAGGAATCTTCCACAGCTTTCTGTACACATTAGTCAGAAAGTGGACTCTTGCTTTTGGAATTCTTTTTTATTTCTTCACTTTAAAATACATACTCCCTCCGTCCCACTTCACTTGGCACTAATTTCCATTTTGGGACGTCCCACTTCACTTGGCACTGCCCAAAATGGAAAAGAATATTCACTATTCCCTCCACTCATTCTCTCTCCTACTTCACTTTTACACTCACAACATTCTCTCTCCTAACTATTCCTCCCACTCATTCTCTCTCCTATTTAATTCTTTATACTCACAACATTTTCTTACACTTTTTTTCACTCTTATTTTTCCTTAGTTACCGTGCCACTTCACTTGGTGCCAAGTGAAGTGGGACGGAGGGAGTATATGTCCTGTGGGGTTACGGGAATGTTTATTTGGTAAACTGTCCACACCCGCTTGTCATTATTTATACCAAAAGAATGAATTATGCTACTCATTTACCAAGTAATTCTAACTTTATACTCCCTCCGTTCCACTTAATTCCACTTAAGTTAAGTGTCACTTTTTATTTAAAATGGCGTTCCGTTTGAAGCGTCATATTTCCTAAAAAAGAAATATTTTATTAATATTCTATAATCCCATCCACTATTTCCTCCACTAATTCTCTCCTCTACACTCACAACACTTTTTAAATTCACTATTTCCTCCACTAATTCTCTCTCATATTTTCAAATTACACTCACAACATTTTTTCTTCCCCCTTTTTTTCTTAATTTGCGTGCCACCCTTAAAAGGGTGACACTCTTGGTGGGACGGAGAGAGTATTAATTTCTGAAATACTTCCTCCGTTCCAAAATGTTTGTCTCATTTGACTTTTTTATTGAATTTTGACCATAAATATATGACAATTTAATTATGTTAATGAAATTCTAAAAATTTCTATTGATTCACCATTAATAATAATATTAGAAACAACAACTTTTAGAATTTCATGAACATGATTAATCTCTCATAAATTTGTGATCAAAATTCAACAAAAAAATCAAATGGGACAAACATTTTGGAACGAAGAAAAGAGTATATTTGATCTAGTAGACGTATGTCCATGTTTTTATTCGTGCTGTGTCTTTGTCAAATAGGAACAAATTCATGTTTGTATATTGATGTCTTTGAATCAATATATCATTAGTAATTCTCTAATTATGCATCATTAATGATTTTGTGATGATTTCAACTCTAATAATTATAGTCGGTTTAATATATTGATGTCTTTGAATCGAGGATAATTGATGGTTGAAGAAGAAGTCAAAGAAACCAGTCAAAAACCAATATAAAGTCTGAAAGAGAAAAAATTGAAGCAATCTAATCATGGCCAGTCAATCCTTAGGGATTAAGGAATTTGTTTTCCTTTAGGATTTTGAAATTCTTTCTAATTAATTAAGGTTTTGAAGTCCTTTTTCTGACTAGGGTTTTGCTAGTATAAAATGTTAGAACATGGATTAATTAATATGTGTTATTTAATTCCATTTGTTATAATTATTTAATAATGTTAAAGTATAGACAAAATGTGTAGAATTCCATTAGGTGTAAGTACCATTAAATGATGGGCATAATGGTAACTTCACACCATCATCTTTATGAAAGGGTGTAGTCCCTAAATGAAGTGCCCCTTGGATTCCTATATAAAGGCCTATCCATCAAGCCTATGAATATACTGGTTATATCATTTCTCATTCAGTCAAAACTCTTCCTAAGTAATTGAAGATTAAAGAGATTAAGGGCACTTATCATTTAGAAGATCTACTCTTCCCTACTTTCTCATTTATTCAAGAACAAGATCAAGAACACAATCATGGAATCACAAGGTACACGCTTTCGTATTATTCTTCTTCTTCTTCTCCTTCTCTTCTTAATCTAGTTGTGAGTCGGTTCATGGTTAATGGATCGTTAATGTTCCAACAATTGGTATCAGAGCCTACTCATATACTAGATTGAGTTTGAAATTCTTATAAAGCCTTATGCTTTAATTCTTATATGATTTCATTTAGTTTTTGTTCTTGTTCATGATACTCATCTTGTCTAAGAGTATTATATTCATAAACTTCATTCTATTTCTGATTTTGGTTTACTCAAGGCTTTCAATTCTTAATGTAAGATTATCCTATTTTGGACATAGCCACCATCATTTGATGCGTTGTGAGTTTGTTCAAATGTATAGCCACACATTTAAAAATGTGATGTGAGTATAAGGATCTACTTGCTTTGGTTGAATAATTATTCACCATTAAGTTAAGAATTGATAGTCTAAAGGGTATTGAATGTTATGTCTCGTTGTCCTGGGCATAAGGGCGGTCGCCCATCTTGATCTGGGCGGTCGCCCATGTGTACAGTAACTTCAATGCCTGTGAAATGCAGCTTGGGCGGTCGCCCATCTTGACCTGGGCGGTCGCCCATGTGTACAGCTGTAAGTACCCCAATCTGGATCACCCCCTTTCAAACACACGGGAAACACCGCAGACTCATCAACGTAGTCTCGGAGACCTCTGGCACTCAAAACCCACTCAAAACCCTCTCAAAACCCTCTCAAACCCCCAACCAAACCAAGGGAGGAGCCTTCCTGGGATAAAAAGGGACAAAAGGACCTTTTGGGAATTTTCAGGAAATTGGGAAAGCAATATTGATCCGTACGGACCTCTTTGCTGTCATAATTACTGAATCCCCTTAAAGTCCACAATATTCCCTCAAATCCCGAAAGAAATGATTACCCAAATGCATGGTTGGTCCGTACGGACCTCTTTGCATGCTGAGTTGGTCCGTACGGACCTTCTTGCATGGGGGACATCATCATTCCAGAATATTCACCATCATTGCAGATTCCCTCAAATCGAGGAAATCCAAAATTCTGGATAACCAAGGAGGTCCGTACGGACCTCTTTGCTCCGAAATTTTTACTATAAATAGAGGGCTCCCCCTCCTCATTTTCACACACCTCCCACTTCTCTCTTCCTCCCTAGGCCTTCTGGCTTCCCCTCTAAGTCCTTCCGAGGCATTCCCGGCCCCTTTCGGATCCTTCCGAGGCCTTCCGAGCCCCCTCGTGGTGCTCCGGCCTCCCGAGCGCTCCCGAGACGCTCCCGCGCTGCCCCGAGGCACTCTCGAGGTACTCGAGGCCCCTCGTGGTACTCCGAGGCCTCGTCTGTCTTTCCACGGTGTCCCGCTCTTTCCGAGTCAAACCGGCGATCCCAAACCACGCCGAAACTCGCCCGAGTGACTCCTGCCACCTCAACGCACGCCGAACCTCTCGCCCGAGTGATCCCGACGATCCCCACGCACGCCGAACCTCTCGCCCGAACGCAGCCTGCAACATCAACTCACGCCGAAACTCTGTCCGCAGCACAACCGGCCCTTCCCGAAGCAATCCCGATTCGTAATTCTAACGCTACTCCGACCTCAAACACTATTCCCACGGAAGACAGACACAAACCAACATTGGTAAGGCTTCCTTCCATTACTATTTCAATACATTTCCATACATAGCATACAATGTAGACATCCGATACAGCATGCATTTTTAAAAAGCACACACACACACACAACATTTAAAGGATATTAGGGGTATCCGAAAGACTCGTTTTACGAGGCTACTCGGGTGAGCTCTAATATTCTAATATTCTCTTCCCGAGGAGTCATCTGACCTCCGAACTCAAAATCTCATCACACAAAAACAGTTTAAAATTATCTTTAAACTGATGCCCTTTTTCAATGTTTTGGGCTTAATAAAAACGGCGTGGCGACTCTACAAAATGCGAAAGCAAAACGGCGAGACACCTCCAACACGCAACGCTAAAACGGAATAAGCCAGATGCCGGGGCGCGATTGTCTTGCTCTGATCCGGCGACTTCCCGAACAGCGACGAACGCGAGATGCACGGGGCCCCCGCGCGCGAGCCGGATCCCGGGTAATTTCAGTTGGCGACTCCGCTGGGGAAATTTTGTTTTAAAAAATTTTAAACAAAACAAAATATTTTTAAAACGATGATGAGGGTCAAACTTTCATTTTACCCCTTCCTTTAACTATTGTGTGTGTGTGCACGTGCTTCGTTTTTATTTTACAAAAAAAATAAAAATTAAAAAATGCATCAATATACATCTGTGCATACATTTAAAATTCTTCAAAAATTTCTATTTTACTCGAAAAGAATTTTAGAGACCGCACACTACGCGCACCGCCGCTCTGCTACACCGCACACTATGCGCACCGCCGCCTGATACACCGCACACTACAACCCTTAACCCGGAGTGGTCTCGGTTGCGATCCGTTTGGTCTTCCTAGGCCTCTTGGCGCGCACGGGATCATTCCAAACATCCCATCCTAGCCAAGCGTCAACCCCGCACGTTTGAGTCTTGAGTCACACTCGTCCGGACTCGGTTGGTTTTTACCCGGGCCCAGGTGTCATACGGCTGGATACATATACCATGCCGGCCATTTTTCGAGTCAAGGCTCGGAACTCAAGATCCCTTGCGCAAGCAAAGCGATGAAAGGTCATGCTAAAATCTTGACTCTGATCTTGATTTCCGAAGCTACACCTGCACGATGTTCCGTCCCGGATATACATCCATGCTCACATGACACCATGTCATCACGCCTTTGATACGTCGCCCATGACAATATGACCACTAACGCCTAACGTCACGGATCCCTTGCGCAAGCAAGGTAAAGAGAGGTCATGCCGAACTCTTAACTCGATCTTGACTCAATGGCCGGCTCGGTTCACTATTCACATGGCTAACGCATCAAAACGAACATGACAGGCTCGGTCCTTAGGTTCGATTTTTTTTAGGCCGGTGGAAACCGCTTGCACTATAGGACCCTCGCACGGGGCCGCCCACCGGGATTTCGAAATACAGGTGCAAAATGAGGGGCTTATAGCCGCACAGATGGTCTCCACTGACCCAGGATCTAGCATAGTTGCGAAAAACAAGAGCAATCTTTTCCAACCTACCTAGGATTCTGAGAAAACACGTTTTAAGTAAATTAAAACAACAAAAAAAATCAAAAATAAAAGAAACGGAAACCGCATGCCACGTGAGCTTTCCCCCTTCTATCCCGTTAGGCCATTCCCGTGTCTAAACCTTGCCCGTCACCCCTCCAGCGAACCGAGAGTGGTTGAGAATACCTGGAAGCCGCCTTTTCGCATTGAGGTCACAAGGTCCGATAGCCCTTCCGGTTCAACGGTCCGCACCGTCAATACTCCCTACGACGGGATCAACGGATAACGGTGAGGGAAACGAAACCCCGCCACTAAGGAATCTCCAGACAATGGAGGAGGTGCTGCGAGCCTTCGAAGCCATCAAGAAGCGCCAAGAAGAACAAAGAAGCCTGGATCGTCGACACTCTTGCGTCTTCGAGGAATTCTGCGGTTCCCAACCTGATGGAACCTTTGTTCTCATAGATTTAAGACATACGGCCTCTGGCTCCCAGGTTTCTCAAAGCTATCGCGAGTCCCGCCTCCACCAAGCTACGAGATCCCAAGCAACGCAGCGGCTCTCGCTCAAAGCTCCCCTCCGCATCGGCCAAGCGGCTCCGACATGCTCGCCTCGGATCGGGCTTTCCGGCTCTGCACATCAAGCTCATTACCAACAAGCATACGTGCTCGCTCCGCGTATCCTGGTGCATCTCGGTATCCCCCAGGATTCAATCCTTTGCCTCTATACGAGCCTCGCAGCCACAATTTGAAATCTCAATGCCTGCCAGGGACAGACATCCCCCGCGGATATCCTGACATCTCAAACCTTCCACCCGCCTGGATCGCCACTGGGCTACCGAAACATTTCCCAGCTCCCCAAACACAACCTCGCGGTCCGGCAATCACGCCCTTGGCTCCAATTTCAGTAACCCAGGGTACGGGATGGTATACACTCAACTACCTCCCCAAGATTCCCGAATGGCGATCTCATTAGCCAATCCACCTCCATCCTCGGTTTCCATCCCGGAAAACGGCAGCCTGCCTCATCTTACCGCTATCGAACAAACCTGGCAACTTCAACTCCTGCCCCAACCAAGGGAAAAGAAGCAGTCGGAACAGTGCATTACATTCAGAACGGAGCTCAAGTAAACCGCGATCAAGCAGCCCCAAAGAATAACAATCCCCCTCGCTTCCCACAGTTCCAGCATTTAGATAACCTGGAAATGCCCTTGGGTCAAGTATTTGAAGCTTTGGTGAAACGAAATCTTCTCAAGGCACTCGAGAATTTCCAACCGAAGACTCTCAAACCCAACATGGATATGAGCAAACACTGCGCCTTCCACAACTACCCCGGCCACACCACCGACAATTGCTTCGTGCTCAAGCAGGTGGTCCAGGGGCTCATAGAGGAGGGAAAATTGGAACGCCCTCGTGGTCCCAATACCATCGGAAATCCATTCCCCCGGAACGACAGGGTAAACTCAATAGCCTTTGACGAAACTCCAAGCGAGAGCGCACTTCGCAATTTCGAGACCACAAGATGCTGTCCCGCTACGACCGAGCGTGAAACCCAGAGTCAAGAGATCTCGTGACCGGGAATTCCGACAAGAACGCCCAAGGGCAACTGGCTCCCTAAGATCTTTGCCCCAGCCAAGGCATACAAATGGATGGATCGAACGTTCCCGAGAAGAGAGACCGAGTCCAACGGTAGCACGGGAAGCGGTTTAGCCTTCACAGACGATGACTTGCCAATATGTGAGAATCGGCACAACGAAGCCCTCCTCATCCTCATAAAGATAGAGATGTTCTTCCTCCCGAATGTCTTGATTGATAACGGCTCCGCAGTCAACATCATCGCTTTAAGCACACCGAAACGACTCCGCATCGACCGTTCTCTGATAAGGCCTTCACCTCGGGTAATTCGAGCCTACGACTCCACTGAACGACCAATCGTAGGAGTCATCAATTTGAGGATCCAATTCGACGTACAACTGGAGTCGGTAGAGTTCCAAGTCGTGGAAATCAAACCAACCTTCTACGCTTTGTTGGGACGGCCTTGGATACATCGATTGAAAGCAAGATTATCTACTCTTCACCAATGCGTGAAATTCATCAATGCCAATGGAGCGATCGAAGTGATCCGCGGAAGCAAGCAGTAATGGCAAGTGCTTGGCCGCAAGCTATGACCCGAAGAAGGTCCCGACATGAACGAATACTCTTCTCCGTATAATTCTCCTACCCCGTCCCGCTACGAAGTGGATCCTTACATCCACGCTCTAAGCCGCGACGAGCCGGAAATTGAAGAACTCATGGGTCGGGATGACAACTCGATATATGCGATCGTGAAGAATGCTTGAGAGAGGATCAAGAGATGGATGCCCTAATGGAGATTGATCGAGGAGTAAACCCTTACTTCGCCGAAAACCCTCTTGCAAACCGGCTCATCACCGATCCCCGTACAAGACAACCCTCCGCCGACACTCGGATCTTACGGGGACAGCCATCACGGCTTAGTTCAATTCAACATTCCGGTGTCCGACTGGACGAACAAAGTGGCGCAACCTCCTCCAAGGCTTAATCGTGGAAGGAGATATAGCATGTCCGCTCGAATCGACATTGTAAACGTCGTCCAAGCAAAGATCCCGCATAAAGAAGCGCATTCTATGAAAGTGATCAACATCAAAAAATCCACTCCGAATCGCCGAATGCTTCGCCCTCCTAGAAGTAGCCCTCGCCGACTTCTATCATCAAAAACCCCCAAGGACTGGTGGCAACACTAATGGAGGGACATCATCGTGGAGCAGCCAAAAACCTCCGCGATCCGGTTTGAAATCGAACCGCATGCAAGCTACTTTCCGGACTCATGCCAAGGGAAGATTGGCCACCTAAACCAAGCACCACTCCTCTAGAGCTACGGCCATCCGAGAGTAATGAAGCTCGGTCCAATCCCTCGTCGCCTATAGTCTAGCTTCGAGTCTTGTTGTCTCGTGTATTCACATCTTTTTGTGTCTTTTGACGGCTTTATGCCCGACGATTGTGAATCTTTGATCAACAATGTACATGCCTTCACGCTTTCAATAAAAGGTCCGACCTTCCTAAAACCATTTCATTGCATCTTTAACAAATGATGACATTAACTAATCAAAACAGTTAAATTCATCTATACAAAAGGCAAACACATTAATTAAATAAATGCATCAAGCAAACATTTAAGCATGTTGTCAAACGAGAGAAAACCGGGGCCAAGCCGCCGAGAAGGTTTTAATCACAACGATTTGCAAGATTGCTGAAGAGCCAAAGAGACGCAAGTCCGACGCCATTTCCAAGACAAGCCGATCTTCCAATACCTCAAGAATGTGGGAAGCCACCTTCATGAACAAGGAAGGTCAACACACGTAAGGGGTCAAAACCAAGAGCATCATGGCCCTAAAACGCCTTGCCTCTCACTTCGTCATCCTCGGGGACATGTTATACAAGAAACGCTACCACGGGCCACTCCTACGCCGCGTCGCCCAAGAAGAAGCGCAAGTTCATGAACGAAGTCCACAACGGGGCTTGCGGTCCCCACATGAATGCCGTGAGCCCCGATGCAAATCATTCTCGTGGATGGGCTACTACTGGATCTCCATGGAAGCAGATTGCATCCACTTTGTCCGAAGCCGCGACAAGTGCCAACGGTTCTCCAACCTCAATCATCCGCCGCCCCACGATCTCTACCGCATGACTACACCTTCGCCCTTTCGCCACTGGGAATTGACGTCATCGGGAAAATCGCTCCGCCAGCAAAGAATCTGGCCACGGTTCATCTTAGTAGCCATCGACTACTTCACCAAATGGGTCGAAGCCAAGTCCTACAAGGTACTCACCTCCAAGAAGGTCGCCCATTTCCTCAAGGAAAACATCATCTCGCCGATACGGCATCCCAAATGAGGTCATATCGCACAATGGCTCACACTTCGAAGGGAATTCGACAGTATCGCCGGCCGAATTCAAGATCACACGCCACAAATCTTCTCCCTACCGGCCACAAACAAACGGCGCCGTGGAAGCAAGAACAAAACCCTCGAACGGATCATCCGAAAATGACCACCCGAGGACGAGATTGGCCCGAGAAGCCGCACCTTGCACTTTGGGGCTACCGCACATCGCCGTAATGCCCACGGGAGAAACCCCATTTGCCCCGACCTACGGGATGGAAGCAGCCCTTCCCATCGAGCTGAAATTCCCTCACTCCGAGTGCCGCTGAAAATGACATCAACGAAGTCGAATGGCTCCGGCCGACATGACGAATTGGCTCGCTAGACGAGCGACGACTAAAGGCCATGGAACACGTCCGAGCCTATCAAAGCAGATGGCTAGAGCTTTCGACAAGAAAGTCAAATCCCGAGACATCGTGGAAGGTGACCTTGTACTCAAAGAAAAGCCTCCCACTCGAACCAACCCACTGGGAAAATGGGAACCCACATGGATCGGCCCTTTCGTGGTTCAAAAGATCTTCTCCGGAGGCGCCATGAAGCCGATGCACCTAGACGGCAATCCCTTCATGAATCCAAATAACGGAAGCAAACTTCGCAGATACTTCGCCCGAAGAAGAGCAACTGTGCATCTCTTGGCACTCCATATAGTGTCGAACTACGTGCACTGAGCCCTCTAGTCCGGGGAACGTAGGCAACCTTAATTGGTCCGGTCTAAAAATACACAAAAAGTCAAAAGTTTGAATGTCAATCAAGACCTCCATCAAGCTCCGCACTTTTCAAGAACACGCCCCAACAGCCACCTTGACCAAGTCAAACGACGGCGGCAACACCAAAGGACATCCGAGGGTCACTCAAGATCAAACGATCGACTCATGTCTACTTCCAAGCCAGGGCTTGTCTTCGCCCTCACGCGCTTCAAAAAAAAAAAAAAAAAAAGAGAGCTCGAGCAAGGGCTCACAAAAAAGAATAAAAAAGAGCTCGAGCAAGGGCTCACAAAAAAAAACAATAAATAAAAGAAGCTCAAGCGTAAGCCGCGAAATTGAGGTCAAGAGCCCGACGCCAACAAGAGGCAAGGAAGCTACGAAAAGGACCGTGAGAACGACTTGTCGTGGGAGCATTCAACCTCTCGCCCAAGCACAAAGCCTCAAGAAAGGGATTGCTGCCGTGGCCTGCATCGTCACCCGCAAATGCAATGTAAAAGTCCAAAGATGGACGCCGACAAAGTGCACAAATGTAAGCAAAGGCAAACAAGAGATCTTGCGTCTCGATAAAGCTTTAAAAGTAAATCACAAATCACTAACGGTTACAACATTTCTTGATGAGTTCAAGCACGGTCTACTCTCAAGTTCACAACATGCTAAAAGACAAACTTTAATACATTTAACTAATAATGTGTTTGCAATGCAATGAATGGATACTTAGGAGGTCATTCCGCGCCATCTCGCGCTTGTCCCCTCGCCATTCTTCCCTTTCTTCCCTCGTCCCCGGCGAGTCTTCTTTCGCTCCACGTGAACCAACTCTGCGTCTCTCGCCCGAGATCCGGGGTCCTCCCCGTAGAGTCAAATAATCCAAGAGCTCTCGTGGCTTCATTCGCCCGTGCTTCGGCTCGGATCTCCTCCCCGCGAGTCCGTAAAGAGGACCTCTCCCCGTCGGCCGGTCAACTCTAGTCTCGTAGTCAAACAAAGCGTCTCCCGTCACATCCAAAGGGTCGACTGTGCTTCGGCACTCCTAAGGCAATAGCTACTACGGCAACCGGGTCCTGACCGCGCACGCCTCGCTCTCCAAGACCACTTGAGATCGCCCAACATGCCGCTCATACAGGCCGGATACCGAGTCGTCAATACAACGCTCCCCGACGTCTAAGGAGTACCACAGAGGGAAAGCGGAATACTTCCATACCCTCGTACAATACAAGAAGGCACCTGAAGCCGCCATACAAAGAGGAACTACCTCCGCAGCAGCAAGGTCATCCCACCCAACAAAGGCTCTCGCTTCATCCCAAACCGCCGGAAACAAGCGACGGAATATAGAAGGAGGACCAAGACAAACCTGGAACTCGACAACGTAGGACCCTTCCCCGCAAGATCCTCCCGGTCTCAATCCTCCAAAGGCGGAACCCACCAGCCGAATCGATGCGTACCAAGCTGTGCCATCCATCTCTCCCAGGCGGACTGATCCATATCCAACACAAGAGGTCGCTGAGCAAATGACCACGGGCTAAACGACATCGGAGCCTCGGGCATGGCCTGAACTCTCTCTCTCGCAGCCACAAGGTGAGCAAAGCGGGGCTTCCCCCTCTCATAAAACGATCCCCAGTCGCCAGACGGTCAATACCATGAAGAGTCTCCCCCAGCACCAACGGGACAATATCCTCTCCACTCGCAGTGCCCTACCACATCTAGCAAAGCGCCATCACAAATGCCAAGGGAACCGACTGCAAAAGCGTCGCCATCACGCACAAGGCAAATGCGTCCCAAGAGACATCACTCTCATCATCGGCCCATGAACCGCTCAGGCGGCTCGAAATGTCGATATGACCCGAATCAAGGATCATGCCGCACTTCTTCCAACGAAGTACGAAGAAAGTCTCGCAAGCTTCACGCTCAAAGAAGACCACCAATCAAAGGAAGCGAGATGGCCTCCACCTCCGACCTCCTTGCAAACAGAACCCATTTCCTCAGCAAACAGTACAAAAGCCACTATCCTCAGCAGAACCTTGCTCCAAACTGCCCAAACACTGGCCAAAGCCATTCCCGGCAAACCAACACTACCCACAAATGCACTCTAAGCTCACGTGGCATGCACAAAATAAAAAATAATAATAGCAACAATTTCTAGGACAATTCCCGGGAATCACAAAAATGACATTAAATCTTAAAATAAAATGCTGTTTGCCATGCAAATACATGTGTTTTATTACAGGTACCCAAAAATGTCTGTTGCTAAACAAAAAAAAAAAAAGGGAGGGATATGAAAAGAGGGAAAGCAAATGAATACTAATCAGACTCCTCGGCATCATCATCCTCGCCAAGATCCTCCAAAGAAAAGTCGGGCATCCCAGAACTCGCCGTCACATCCTCATCGTCGAATACCGAGCACCCGCCCGAGGCTCCCACGAGAAGTACTCGGAAGGATCAAATCCGGCGAAAGGATCAAAGAAAGAAGGCTCGAGGAACCCTCACCTGTGCGCCATGTGGAGGCATAAACTGATAAAAAGGCTGCTCCCTCGAAGGCCCCCGCAGCCTCCCGAAGATGTCCCGGCATCCATGCTATGCCGCCCCTCGGGGTCCTCTCCTGCTGCGGCTCAGGCTCGGCTGCAGGCGGAGGAACGTCTACAGAATGCCTCGAAGGCATAGGCTCGTACGCCGGCACTCGTCGCGAAGACCGGCAGGATATCTTCGAAGCCATCTTCTTCGCAAACGACCTCATCGCCACGTAACGGCGAGTCAGCATATCATAGGCTCTCCCGGGACTCGCACTAACAAGCAGACGAGGAAACGCTCAAGAATGCGGTTATACTCAACAACAAAAAGAGAAAAATACGTAAAAGATGCCAAGATGGAAAAGAGTCAAGACACTCACCGATTCGTCTGGGATCCACTCGATATGCGGCGGAGCACAGCTCGGGAACGGTGCAGACACCTCCTCCTCGATCCGTCCCCGCGGACGTACGTGAAATCCGGTCCCGCGCCCGGAACCTGCAGGGGAGCTCGCGGGCCGGCCTCTCTCTCCCTCGCGCACTGCGGCGTCCTCGCCTTCCTCCTCACGAAGGCCCGTACTCCTCTCCATACAAGATGAACTCCTCGGCGCCGACACCGCCAAGGTACCTCTCGAAGTCAAGCACATCCATATCCTGAGTCAAGCATCCCAAAGGGAGGGTCCTCGGAGCCACGGAAGCACACCGGGGCCATCGCCGCGTAAGACCCGCTCCCCTGTACATGACATCACAAGTCAAGCCCCGCGGCATCTTCCGCCGCGGCTGTCACCTCGGGAGCCCCCTCAAACTCATCCCCCTCATACCGAGCCCACGGAACAAGACGAACCCCTCCGGCTACCCCTCTCCAGACGCTCCCGCACATCCCCGTAGGCGATGGTGAGCTTCCCCTGCTTGGTCCTCCTCTTCCTCGCCGTACGAGCCCGGCCAAAGATAGCGGGATACGCAGCCAATGACCCCGGATCTCTATCCCCCGGAAGCACTGAAAACCTCATAAAACCACACTGTGACAAAAACAGAGAAGGCTCGGTGCAAAAGAAAACGAAGAAAAGACAAGTTGCTAAATCAAAAACGAGAATAAACTCATACCTCCGAGCAAAGTCAAAACAAAGCCAACGAATCGGCCACACCCCGCTAAACCGGTCCAAGGAGAAGTAGAGCTCAGCCAAGCCTGCCTCGCCCCAAGCAATGTCGCAGACCCTATCCAGGTCAATCAAGCTCTCCAACAGAGCAAAGGGAGCCGCGGTCGCGTGGTTCGAGAACAAAGTCTCGGACAGTGCATACCACAAAAAGGAGCGCGCCAACTGCTCCGCCGTCACCTGGCCGGTACCCCGGATGTAGGCCCCAATACTGGCCGTAATCTTCAGCTCCACGTCACTATACAAAGATGCCTGTGCCCCTGCGAGGACGAGGCTCAAAGCCCAACAGCTCGCCGGGCCACATCGGAGATCATATCCCTCCACCGTACCGGCCCTCCTTTGAAGGAAAGCCCGGTGATCGCAGCAAAGTCGGTAGGCGTCACCGTCACCTCTCCCCAGCTCAGATGGAAGGTGTGGGTGGTATCCCACCAGTACTCAGAAAGGCCAAGGAAGACGCTCTTGTTCTTCCTCGTGTCAGAAACCCCAGCCAGGTTCTCAACGAACACACCCCGGCCATCAGCGTAAGACCGGTCCTCGCCCACTTCAACGGCAATTCAACCACCGGCCATCAACGTAAGACCGGTCCTCGCCCACTTCAACGGCAATTCAACCACCGGCCATCAGCGTAAGACCGGTCCTCGCCCACTTCAACGGCAACTCAATCCCCGGCCATCAGCGTAAGACCGGTCCTCGCCCACTTCAACGGCAACTCAATCCCCGGCCGTCAGCATAAGACCGGTCCTCGCCCACTTCAACGGCAATTCAACCACCGGCCATCAGCGTAAGACCGGTCCTCGCCCACTTCAACGGCAATTCAACCACCGGCCATCAACGTAAGACCGGTCCTCGCCCACTTCAACGGCAATTCAACCACCGGCCATCAACGTAAGACCGGTCCTCGCCCACTTCAACGGCAATTCAACCACCGGCCATCAACGTAAGACCGGTCCTCGCCCACTCCAACGGCAATTCAACCACCGGCCATCAACGTAAGACCGGTCCTCGCCCACTTCAACGGCAATTCAACCACCGGCCATCAACGTAAGACCGGTCCTCGCCCACTTCAACGGCAACTCAACCACCGGCCATCAACGTAAGACCGGTCCTCGCCCACTTCAACGGCAATTCAATCCCCGGCCATCAACGTAAGACCGGTCCTCGCCCACTTCAACGGCAATTCAACCACCGGCCGTCAAGCGTAAGACCGGACCTCGCCCACTTCAACGGCAAATCAACCCCCGGCCATCAACGTAAGACCGGTCCTCGCCCACTTCAACGGCAATTCAACCACCGGCCATCAACGTAAGACCGGTCCTCGCCCACTTCAACGGCAACTCAACCACCGGCCATCAACGTAAGACCGGTCCTCGCCCACTTCAACGGCAATTCAATCCCCGGCCATCAACGTAAGACCGGTCCTCGCCCACTTCAACGGCAATTCAACCACCGGCCGTCAGCGTAAGACCGGTCCTCGCCCACTTCAACGGCAATTCAACCACCGGCCGTCAGCGTAAGACCGGTCCTCGCCCACTTCAACGGCAATTCAACCACCGCCCGCTCAACGGCAATTCGAGAAGGAGCCAACACCTCCCAGCACAAATATCAAGGCACAAGACGCCTCCAAACGCTCAACGACAACTCAACCACTGGCCCTCAAAAGAGGTCCGAAGTCATCTTCCCAACAGAAAAGGGCCCCTACAGGGTCATGCATCCCCAGCAATTCAAGCACCGGCAAGCCGATGTAAGCCCGAACTTCGCCCACTTCAACGGCAGCGCAAGCACCGGCCATCAAAGTAAGCCCGAGCTCCTCCCCCAACAAGTCGAAAGGGAAGTCATACAGATCGCATATCCTCAAAGACCGGCCATCATCCTTGCCCACTCAACGGCAAAACAAGCACAAGAAGGAGCCAACACCTCCGAGTACAAGTCCCAAGGCACGAAGCGCCTCCAAAAACGCCAAATGGTGAAGCAGCACCGGCCGTCATCCTTGCCCACTTCAACGGCAGCGCAAGCACCGGCAGTCATCGTAAGTCCAACCTTCTACATCAACATGCAAAAACACAAATGGCATCTACGCCTCTCTAAGCACAAGGCAGCCACGCCTCCACACCTGCGGCTAGAGGACGATTCAAAGTCCTCGCGCATCACATCCACAACTGCGGCTAGAAGACGATTCAAAGTCCTCGCGCATTACATCAACCGCCGCCAGATGACGATTCAAAGTCCTCCAGCGTGGCACCAACCGCCGCCAGATGACGATTCAAAGTCCTCCAGCGTGGCACCAACCGCCGCCAGATGACAATTCAAAGTCCTCCAGCGTGGCACCAACCGCCGCCAGATGACGATTCAAAGTCCTCCAGTGTGGCACCAACCGCCGCCAGATGACGATTCAAAGTCCTCCACAGGCACCAACCGCCGCCATGACGATTCAAAGTCCTCCGTGGCACCACAAAGAATCGAAGACGATTCAAGTCCTCACAACTATCTCCGGCCCGGAAGGCCTTAAACCACCCGATTAGGAAAATCGTAAAATTTCCATCCCAGGACGCCACCACGTCCTCACATTTGACCTATGCGGTCACCCAGGACGCCACCACGTCCTTATCACCGACCTATACGGTCACCCAGGACGCCACCACGTCCTTACCACTGACCTATGCGGTCACCCAGGACGCCACCACGTCCTTGTCACCGACCTATGCGGTCACCCAGGACGCCACCACGTCCTTACCACTGACCTATGCGGTCACCCAGGACGCCACCACGTCCTTACCACTGACCTGCATGCGGTCACCTAGACGCCACCACGCCCTACACCGACTCCATGCGGGCCACCTGCGACGCCACCACGTCCCCACCGACCTATGCGGTCACCCCTGGACGCCACCACGTCCTTACCACCGACCTATCGCGGCCACCCAGACGCCACCACGCCCACACCGACCTATGCGGTCACCTGTGACGCCACCACGTCCTCACCGACTGACCTCGGCGGTCACACGACACTTCGGGCACCACCACGCCCGTATTCACGTAACACTCACCCCACACCCGAACTACGACTGTGCTTGATTCCCGCCAGGGATACGTAGGAATCCTATCACAGGGTCCAGCCTATTGACCTAAACGGTCACCCAAAAGGACACCACCACGTCCTCACTTTGACCCTCACGGTCACTTCCTCTCCCAGCACGCGATCCAGATTAGGACCCTTATCTTATCGGCGCCCACTTCTTTCATAAGTGACGTCGTCGAGGGGCTTCTGTAAGTACCCCAATCTGGATCACCCCCTTTCAAACACACGGGAAACACCGCAGACTCATCAACGTAGTCTCGGAGACCTCTGGCACTCAAAACCCACTCAAAACCCTCTCAAAACCCTCTCAAACCCCCAACCAAACCAAGGGAGGAGCCTTCCTGGGATAAAAAGGGACAAAAGGACCTTTTGGGAATTTTCAGGAAATTGGGAAAGCAATATTGATCCGTACGGACCTCTTTGCTGTCATAATTACTGAATCCCCTTAAAGTCCACAATATTCACTCAAATCCCTAAGAAATGATTACCCAAATGCATGGTTGGTCCGTACGGACCTCTTTGCATGCTTGAGTTGGTCCGTACGGACCTTCTTGCATGGGGGACATCATCATTCCAGAATATTCACCATCATTGCAGATTCCCTCAAATCGAGGAAATCCAAAATTCTGGATAACCAAGGAGGTCCGTACGGACCTCTTTGCTCCGAAATTTTTACTATAAATAGAGGGCTCCCCCTCCTCATTTTCACACACCTCCCACTTCTCTCTTCCTCCCTAGGCCTTCTGGCTTCCCCTCTAAGTCCTTCCGAGGCATTCCCGGCCCCTTTCGGATCCTTCCGAGGCCTTCCGAGCCCCCTCGTGGTGCTCCGAAGCCTCCCCGAGCGCTCCCGAGACGCTCCCGCGCTGCCCCGAGGCACTCTCGAGGTACTCTGAGGCCCCTCGTGGTACTCCGAGGCCTTGCCTGGTCTTTCCACGGTGTCCCGGCTCTTTCCGAGTCAAACCGGCGATCCCAAACCACGCCGAAACTCTGCCCGAGTGACTCCTGCCACCTCAACGCACGCCGAACCTCTGCCCGAGTGATCCCGACGATCCCCACGCACGCCGAACCTCTGCCCGAACGCAGCCTGCAACATCAACTCACGCCGAAACTCTGTCCGCAGACAACCGGCCCTTCCCGAAGCAATCCCGATTCGTACCGGAACGCTACTCCGACCTCAAACACTATTCCCCAGCGGAAGACAGACACAAACCAACATTGGTAAGGCTTCCTTCCATTACTATTTCAATACATTTCCATACATAGCATACAATGTAGACATCCGATACAACATGCATTTTTAAAAAGCACACACACACACACACAACATTTAAAGGATATTAGGGGTATCCGAAAGACTCGTTTTACGAGGCTACTCGGGTGAGCTCTAATATTCTAATATTCTCTTCCCGAGGAGTCATCTGACCTCCGAACTCAAAATCTCATCACACAAAAACAGTTTAAAATTATCTTTAAACTGATGCCCTTTTTCAATGTTTTGGGCTTAATAAAAACGGCGTGGCGACTCTACAAAATGCGAAAGCAAAACGGCGAGACACCTCCAACACGCAACGCTAAAACGGAATAAGCCAGATGCCGGGGCGCGATTGTGCTGCCTCTCGGATCCGGGCGACTTCCCGAACAGCGACGAACGCGAGATGCACGGGGCCCCCGCGCGCGAGCCGGATCCCGGTTAATTTCAACAGCGACTTTAAAATTTGTGGAATTGAAGCTTGGGCGGTCGCCCACCTTTACCTGCGCGGCCGCCCATGTGTGCAGAAGCTTCAATGTTTATAGAACTGCAATTTTTTGGTCATTCATACCCTTTTGGTCTTTTGTGATAATTTGTTAGTAAATTATAGTATCTGGACACCAGTCGCGCTTCGGCGGTTCTTAGAGTTATCGAACTTTAAGAATGGACGGGTAGAACAAAAGGATACTATCTTTTAATGATAAATTTCACTTATTTATTTACCCTTTAAATTTTCAGAAATAACCTTAAGGCCTTTTGTTTCCGATTAATTATATCCTTAACATTTTGGACATAATTAACATGCTTGTTTCCCAAAGGAGACCTTGTTGATTAAATTCAAACTTGTTAAAAGATGAATGTAAATATTGATATGTGATAACATGCTTGTTTCCCAAAGGAGACCTTGTTGTTGACTAAGTATTTACATTCATGGGGTAATAATTGAACTAAACTTTTGGTCATTTTAAATGCTGTGAACCATCCCAAAGGAAGGCGGGTGTTTAAAGTGAATTGTTTATATTCTTTATTGCCGGGGAACAAGTACCTTAAACTTTAGGACACTTTTTGTACTTGATCCGGCCCAAAGGAAGGCAAGTATTTAAAGTGTATTGTTTAAGCTATTTATTTACCCTAAGATAAATCAAATTGTGAGTCAATTCGCAATCCAAAGATTAGTCTTGATGTCATATTGATTATCTTTTATTTTGATGGAATTCATTTGATATAATTAATCATTGTGTAGTTTCTTATATATGTTTTGTTTCATTCTTGTTCTTCTCCTTCAGATTTGATTAATGCTTCATCCGTAACTACTGCTATAAATGATGTACCTTTGCTTACTGGGACTAAACTTAAAACTTGGAAAAATAATATAACGATGATCTTAGGCAATATGGACATCGATCACGCATTAGGGGAATCAAGTCCCGTTGCTCTCTCTAAAGGAAATTCCGTTATAGAACGGAAAAATGTTGAGCAATGGGAACGGTCCAACCGCGTGAGTCTAATGATCATGGAAAATGCAGTTTCAGAGACATTTTTGGACAGTGTCTCTGAGATCGAAAATGCTGAGATTTTTCTTGAATTCTTGTGGAAACTTGTTTCCATTCGATACAAGGGTGAAGAAAATCTTAGGGAGTACATTATTGAATTATTTCATCTTTCGATCAAACTAAAGGCACTTAAGTTAGAGATTTCGGAAGATTTGCTCGTGCACTTAGTTTTGATCTATCTTCCTCCTCAATTTGGTCCTTTTGAGGTGACCTATAAATGTCGAAAGTACAAGTGGAATATTAATGAATTACTTTCACATATGACATTAGAGGAAGATAGGATGAAATATCTTAAATTAGAAAGTACTCACTCAGCATTTACTTCTTCTCGTGGGATTAAGAGAAGAGGGAAGGAAATTGCGGTTGCAAGTAAGAAGCATAAGGGATCATTTAAGGATCATAAAGTCAAGAAATGCTTCTTTTGCAAGGACCTTACTCGCATGAAGAACGACTACCATAAGTATCGCAAATGGCGAATTCAGGATGGTATGTCATTTGGTCTTGTTTGTACTAAGGCAAATTTGGTTTCAATTCCTTAATATACATAGTGGTTGTATTTGGTTCAACAACTCACATTAGTTCATGTATGCAGGGTTGCCTGAATTACCGAATCCCCAGTGAAGATGAGAAATACATCTATATGGAAGCTGGAAATCCGGTTGAAGTTACAGGCATAGGGATTTTTGTTAAGTATTGGCTATTATTTTGTATTAAATAATACATTTATTGTACCGTCATTTAGGCGGAATTTGATATCAGTCACAGTATTAGATCGGGAAGGTTATTCCTGTTCATTTGGTAATAATAAATGTGATCTTATTTTTAATTCCGAGGTTGTCGGTATTAGTACTTTATCTTAACAATGACAATTTTATTTACTTCAAACAGTAAATACTATTAATGAGTCCCATAATAATGAAACCAAAACTAAAGGCACTAAGCAAAAGTTATCAAGTGAAAATTCTTGTATTCTATGGCATAGGCGTTTGGGTCATATCTCCAAAGGGAGAATTGATAAAGCTTATGTCGGAGGGAATTCTAAAAACAACTTGATACTCCGGATAAAACTTTTGCGTTAAAGTGTTTTAAAGAATAAATTTACAAACATTAAAGAAAATAGAATTTTGAGAGTATCAAACGTCTTGGAACTAATTCATATGGACATTTGTGGATCATTCATTAACCCTTCATGGAATGGTCAACAATATTTCATTACGTTCATGGATGATTACTCTCGTTATGGATACATTATTTTCTTCATGTAAAGTTTCAATCATTGGTCGTTTTCAAGTCTTTTAAGGCATAAGAAAGACTATTAAGAACGTTAAATCCGATCATGGTAGTGAAAACTACGGACGGTATAACGTATTGGGTGAATAACGTCCGGGTCCTTTATATTCGCTATTTTGAAGAGTGTAGGATTGTCCCTCACTACACCATGCTGGGTAAACCTAGCATAGTATATTGGAGAGACTTAAATCCTTAAGGATATGGTAAGAAGTATGTTTTCTTGTACTTCTTTACCTCGCTCATTATGGGCGAAACATTAAATACCGCAGCTTATATTCTCAATAGAGCACCTTCAAAAAGCTACCGACAAAACCCCTTATGAGTTATGGACGAATAAGAAATCGTCCTTAAATCATCTTCATGTATGGGGGTGTCCAGCAGAAGCTAGACCTTATAGGCCTAATGAGGGCAAACTGGACATAAATACTGTTAGTAGCTATTTTGTAGGGTATGCCGAGAGATATAGGGGATATAAATTTTATGACCCGAAAACTAGAACTTTTTTCGAGACTGACAATGTTAGGTTCCTTGAGGATATTGAATTTAGTGGGAGAAATAGTAATGATTTTGAATTTGAAGAGTTAGAGGAACCACTCTTTGTTCCTCAAACTTTAGTTCCTGTTGAAAATCAAGTAATTGTACCTGAAATTCAACAAAGAACATACTATTCAAAATAATATAGAGACTCCCGTAAATAACGGACAACATGAAAATGTTGGACATAATGAAATTCAACAACCTCAAAATGAGGATGAACCGGTGCCCTTAAGGATATCTACTAGAGAAAGAAGAAATATTATTCCGGATATTTATGATATGTATCTTGCGGAGAATGAGGACACCTTAGGTTTAGTGGGAGATGATCTAATCACCTTCCATGAAGCCATTAATAGTTCTAATTCTCATAAGTGGATCAATGCCATTAATGAGGAGTTAAAATCAATGAAAGACGATGACATTTGGGATCTTGTCCCATTACCTGAAGGTGTAAAACCTATTGGTTATAAATTGATATTTAAAACCAAAAGGGATTAGCAAGGTAATATGGAAAGATATAATGCACGTCTTGTTGCTAATGGATTTACTCAAAAGGAAGGCATTGATTATAAATAAATATTTTTCCGATATTTTCTAAAACCTCTTTTATGATCATTATGACATTAGTGGCACATTATGATCTTGAGCTTCATCAAATGGATGTTAAGACAGCTTTTCTCAATGGCAAAATTGAGGAAACTATCTATATGAAGAAACCAGAAATGGTGACTAATTCGGATCAAACTAGTCAACTGGTTTGTAAACTTAAGAAATCCATTTATGGGCTTAAGCAAGCATCTCGTCAATGGTACTTAAAATTTAACCAAGTTATTCTTTCATTTGGCTTTGAAATGAATCTTGGTGAAGATTGTGTGTACCATAAGTTCAGTGGGAGTAGATTTATTATTTTGGTCTTATATGTGGATGATATTTGAATGATATTTTTCTTGCTAGTAATGATAAGGACCTTCTAAAAACTAAGAAATTTCTCAAACAAATTTGAGATGAAAGATCTTGGTAAGGCATCTTTTGTATTGGGAATCCAAATTCATCGTGATCATTCACGAGGTATTTTGGGATTATCACAAAAGAGCTATATAGAGAAGGTATTACAAAGGTTTAGCATGGAAAATTGTAAACCACATGACACCCCTGTCTCTAAGGGAGATAAATTCAGTTTAAAGTAAATGTCCTAAAGATTAATTTTAAATCCAAGTATACGGAAAATATCCCTTATGCACCGGCAGTAGGAAGCTTAATGTATGCGCAAGTCTGTACTCAGACCTTGTATTTATTATTGGGATGCTTGGTCAATACCAAAGCAATTCGGAAAGAAGAACATTAAGTCGCATCCAAAAGAATGATGAAGTACCTATAAAACATTAAACTACATGCTTATGTATATAAAATCGGATCATTTTTTTTTTGAGATCATTAAGTATTCCGATTATGTTTTAATGGATGCAAAGATGTCGAAAGACATCATATGGTTATGTCTCTTGTTGAAGAGAAATAAGTATAAAATGAACAAATAGATATACAACTTATAGGATCAAACTCCATGTTATTGGATCCATTTTGTAAAGCGTAATCTCTTTTGATGTTTCACGAGCATACTGCTCATATGGGTGAAACAATTTTGATAATGCTTAAATCAGTGGGAGTTTGTGTTGTTTTCTATTTCTTTGTGTTGTTTTTATTTATATTGATCTCATTTTGTTAAGTAGGACTAGTTGGAGAATATATATATGCATTCTTCATATATATTCATTAATATTCCATGCTACATATCTATACTTAATCTATGTCATTTAGTTGGATATATATATGTGATTAATGTGGGTTTAGTTGCGAATCAATTACAACGATGCCCTTTAGTCCCTATACTTATAAGACTAATGGACGGGATTGTGTTGGATGACAATAAACGTGCACATAAGGGTTGTCATTCATGTTATAAATGATTAAGGAATTTATTTAGTAAAAGATACATATTAATATTAATCCAAGTGGGAGATTGTTAGAACATGGATTAATTAATATGTGTTATTTAATTCCATTTGTTATAATTATTTAATAATGTTAAAGTATAGACAAAATGTGTAGAATTCCATTAGGTGTAAGTACCATTAAATGATGGGCATAATGGTAACTTCACACCATCATCTTTATGAAAGGGTGTAGTCCCTAAATGAAGTGCCCCTTGGATTCCTATATAAAGGCCTATCCATCAAGCCTATGAATCTACTGGTTATATCATTTCTCATTCAGTCAAAACTCTTCCTAAGTAATTGAAGATTAAAGAGATTAAGGGCACTTATCATTTAGAAGATCTACTCTTCCCTACTTTCTCATTTATTCAAGAACAAGATCAAGAACACAATCATGGAATCACAAGGTACACGCTTCCGTATTATTCTTCTTCTTCTTCTCCTTCTCTTCTTAATCTAGTTGTGAGTCGGTTCATGGTTAATGGATCGTTAATGTTCCAACATAAAAATTAATCTTCCCCCTAGCATATTTCAGTTAGTAATTTCTATAGGTTATATAAATTTTCTACTTATCTATACGATATAATTTTGTCTCATGTTTATCTCTCTAAAGTGCACATCTGTTATCTGTGCTTTTGATCTAACAATCGTGTACATAATTGAGATTTATAATTCATGTTTCTTCATATTAATAATATATGTTCTCCCTTTATTCGTGTGCGTAGCCAAATTTGTGAAACAATACATAAATTTGTGTGTTACTTTGTGTAATTGTGTTCGTTTATACCTGTCATATTCTTGCATGTTACAATAAACGAGCTTTCTGATAAAAGAGCATTTGGGGATTTTCCGTTGCGGGAGAAGATCGATTCCGGGATGCATACATCGATCGACAAGTTCAATGGAATAAATAGTTTTAGTTAATGGCACATCAATATGAAGGCTTTGTTGAGAGATAGAGACATGTAGGTTCTAGTGGTTGCTGCAATCGAGTATCAGAATAATGATCCAAAAGGCGAGGAAGCGATCGTTCCCATGTCTCAAAAAAAATTCGGAGGAAGCAGCAGCAGACCAGATCATCTTGGATGAGAAGGTCCACTCTAAAATCGGCATGTGTCTTGACGCGATGACATCCTGACGGATGTTACTAATTATAATACTGGTAGTGCTTTGTGCCTGTAGTTGGAGAAGATGTTCCTGATGAAATCTCTAGCTAACAAGTGTACATGAAGCAGACGTTGTTCTCTATTCATATGTTTTATGGTATGCCTATTAAGAATCACCTATATTGATTTATCACTTTATTACTTGAACTGTGTAATATAAAGGCTAAAATCGATGATGAAGATGTTGATCTTATTCTGCTGGTTTCTTTGCTATAATTATAAGAAGGGTATGTGGTATCTTGTATCATGGCAATGATACAATTACTCTGTAATAGGTTAAGACTAATCTCAAGACCAGAGTACTAATTCTAAAGGCGCGTGATAAGTATCGAATCTCAGTCAGCAGATTTGTTTGTGTAAAGCAGCAAAGGCTACGGAATAACAAGGGTTCATCTAGAAGGGGTCTAAAAACCTGGAGATATTTGTGATTACTGCAAGGAGAAGGGGCATTGAAAATCTTCCTAAGAGGAAGAAGAGCGAGTAGTTTGAGTCAGCTACAGAATTAGTTGATGATGGCCCGGAGGATTATGCCTTAATAACTGAAAAAGACAAATGTATGAAAGATTTATGATTCTTGATTCTGGGGCTTTTTATCACATGTGTTCGTGTATGAAATGTTTTGCAACATACGAGCAGGTAGATTGTGACAATATTTATATAACCAATGGTTCTACAGGATGGTTGGCATAGGTTACTAAGGGTACGAACTTTTTATGGTAAGTTATGTACGTTGAAAAAGGTTAGACATGTTCATGAAGTTACAAATAATCTGATATCTCTTAATCGCCTTGACAAGAGGGATATAGTTTCAAACGTGAACGGGGAGCAGTAAATGTCTAAAAGGGTTCGAACGTAATTCTGACAATGGTAAAACGAGGTTTTTTGTAAGGTTTTATGTTTTATTGGTAAAAATCCAAAAATAATTTGTGGCCGACTACAATGAACTTTGACCATAGATTTAAAAATGTTTGATTATCCCAATTAAGTTTTAAAAAAATAAATATTTGTTGATGCGACGTTCAAAATATTAATATTAATGATTTTATTATTTTATTAGGATAACAAATTAATATAAAAAAATTGTCAATCTTCATTCAATCAAATAGACTATAGAAAATAAATAAGACTCTTTGTGTATAAATTTCTCCATATTTCTCCTCGTAATACTCCCTCCGTCCCTAAATGTTTGTCCCATTTCCCCTTTTTCTTTGTCCCAAAAAGTTAGTCTCATTTCCAAAATTAAAGCTTCAAAATCACTAAATTTTCAAAACTTGTAACATTTAGGGACGGAGTATTACATAACGGCTTAGTATATTATCAATAATTTTCAAAGCGTTCGTAAAAATAACCAAAATTAAAACTTCAAAATCACTAAATTAAAATATTTGAAAAGTCAAATGGGACAAACATTTAGGAACGGAGGGAGTATTTCTTTAATTTTGTAGATTTCTCCATATATTTCTTGTAATACTAGTAAGAAACATCACAATTGAGATTCGGCTTGACTTTGTAGATTTCTCCATATTTGTCCTTCTAATATTTCTTTAATTTTGTAAAGTTAAGTGTAAGGTATTGGAGTGGTAAAGTGTCCTGTTAAATTTTAGAAAGGGGTTATTGTCACTAAATCTACTGCTTTTTCATTACAAAATTTTTATAACTAGACAAAATTAATCTTTCTTATTATTATAAATAAACATAATCATCATTTGATTTTACAAGGAATAAATGAAGTATTTTATTATAAATTTTACAATTACAAATTTTATTTATACACTACATATTTTTAAAAATTATCCACTACGTTTTTTTTAAGAAATTTAAATACTTATTATTTTCATTGAAATGCATATCTTGTACAATAAAGAATTAACTTACAATAGTAAATTATTGTTTAATTTTCCTTTTCAACCTAACATTTTTTTAGAATTAATCTACTTCTCCAATGTTGCTAACTTGACAACATATTATTTACAATTAATCTACTTCTCCAAATTATTTTAATTTTCACCAATTATTTTTTTATTTGATTTAAATTACGAATGAGTGAGTAGATTATAAATGAATAAATATTTACATAATATTAAATTATTTTTTTTAATATACGTGGTAATATTTAATCTACCATAAAAGGTATTAGTTTATAAGTTCACAACTAAAGTTTCATACTTAAGATATATAATTTCTAATTTGAGATTCCATTATTTAATCACCAATTTTTAATCTTCATTTGAATCATTAAGGAAGGGGGAAAAAAAACAAGAAGGTAGCAATGTTATTAAACTGACGTAATATATTTATGCAACTTATATATAAAATACCTTGGTGAAAAATGAATAATTTTTTTTCATTACAAAAATTTATTATTAGTTTTATAATTTATTTCATTACAAAATTACTAAGCATTTATTTTTCTTGACATGATTGAAAAAAAAATATATGAAAGATAAAAGGAGTAAAACAACCTTACCAAAAAAAAAAAAAAAAGGAAAATATCATAATTATTTGAGTCAAGAGATTAAATCATAATGAATGTAGTGAAAAAAAAAAATTGTGGCAATAGCCGATTTTTTTTCTCAAAATATTCCTTTTTAAAAATATACCAAAAATAACAACCCTTCCAAACTATTTGCTAAAATGTCCATTTTTTTTAAACTCGCTAAATGGTATAGCGAGTTTGATCTTTGCCCGTTGAAACTCACCAAATGGAATGGCGAGTTCATTTTTTTTTAATTTTCAGTAATTATTTCTGTAATAAAAACAAAACGCCATGAAAATTGAAATTGCCATTTGATTTGGCGAGTTCAAACTCGCCAATTGATTTGGCGAGTTTAAGTGAATTTTGTTATTAAGATAAGATTGGGGACAGATTCTTCCATTACATAAACTCATTTGTTGAGAATAGAGAGAAAAGAACAAGAAGAGTGGTTTGAAAAATACTCAATTTTTTACATTTTTCAATTTCATAATTAGTAAAGAGAACAAATCAAGGTAAATTTTCAACATCTTAATCATTATATACTGGTGTTTATATATAGATTTAGTAATATATATATATGTTAAAATTAGGTTTTTAAATGTTTTAACACTTTGATTTTGTAATGTAGGGTTAAAAATGAATGGAGATTCACTCATTTTCATGTATTATTGGGGAGGTGATGATTAATGTCCATTTGATGTTTCTCATTTTCAAAAAGAGCTGAAATATGCGATTAGGGCTTATTGTAGATGGAGATACAATCAATTGGTTGATTAATTATATAAATCGATGCGTGTGGATCGGAATTTATATGAGTTGGAAATAATTTGTAGGTATCCCCATTCATTTGATAGCAGTATTTGTGTGTACTTTCATTTTCGTATTGAAAATGATGCGGGAATTAATATAATGTTCGATGTTTCTGCTAAATATGGTGGGGTGAGTAATTTGCAGTTGTATTTGGTCATCAAATTGATTGAAAATCGATATTATTAACAGTTTGAAACACGTAATACGGAGACCTTTTATGTGAATTCACCAAGTTTCTACCGTGATACATGGGTTGGTCAAAGTACACAAACACTTGTATCAATCCAAACACCAAATTATGATGATGGGGCATGCCAAAATGATCCTGTTAATGATGAGAATTCGAAAGATGATGAAGATTATGAAGAAGAAGACACGGATGTAGATGAATTACTATATGATGTTGATGATAGATATGAAGAGCGTAGTAGTGATTCTGATATAGATTTGGGTGATGGTGATGATGGCCAGATTGATGATGGCTTGTAAACACATTTGGTCATTATGAAGCACCAGAAAAATGGAGGTATGAGAGAGCATATTACCCTTTTTACAGTGATATTGGTGATATTGCTCGAAAAGAAGAGGGCTTGATTGATTCTCATAATCAACTCAGTTTTCCGGTTTGGGATCCAGAGAAAGACGAAATTGCGAAATGGATAAGCTTTTCTGACAAGAACGAGGCTCAATTTGACATAAAAAGGTATCAAATTAGAACTAATCAGAGGTTCAGGATAAGAAATAACATACCTCATTCCTGGGCAATAGTATGTCTACTCAAACAGTATCCATGCAATTTTTATATTCGTGTAAGTAGGAAGAAACATGGTTATTGGGAAGTGACCAAGTAAAAGGGTCCTCATTGTTGCTTGTTTTCTGTAGAAAGCCAAGATCACCCCAACCTAGATGTGAAGTTTATTGGTCGGCAAGTGTTTAGTCTTATTAAGGCCGATTCAAATGTCAAGGTTGGAGTTATTATTGCACACATTAGTGGAATGTTTGACAAGGAAATTACGTATAAGAAGGCATGGTGTGGAAATCAGAAGGGTATTGCAGAGGTTTTTGTAGATTGGGAGGAACGTTATATAAGGTCCCCGCGTCCTAGCAGTCATCCAAAAATACAACCTCGGAACAATTGTTGAGTATACTCATCCTCTTCCTCCTGCCGGTGAATTACACATGTTTTAACGGGTGTTCTGGGCATTTGGGTCTTGCATTAAAGCTTTCTCTCATTGTCGGCCTGTCATTTATTTTGATGGAACATTTCTTCATGGTAGATATAAAGGAGTAATACTGATTGCCATGGGTGTTGACGCCCAAGACAGTATACTTTCTATTGCATTTGTTGTTGTTGAAAAAGAGAACCGGGTGAATTGGCGTTGGTTCTTATATCTTGTTTGCAGACATATTATCAAGAGTCGTGAGGTTTGCTTGATATCTGATTGTCATTACGGCATTCTTAAAACTATATCGGAAGATACATGGTGGCCAAATGTTCATCATATATATTGCTTGAGGCATATGCGAGCAAATTTCTTGTAGAATCACAGAGGTGTTGGTTTGAAGTATTTGTTTTGGAGAGCTGGTAAAGCAATTAAAGATAGGAAATTGAAAAATACTTTGGAAAGTATCCGTTTAATTGACCCTGAGGCAATTAAATGGTTTGTGAATTTAGATGCCAGAAAGTGGACATTGGCGCATGATGGTGGTTATAGATATGACATTATGACTACTAACATGTCTGAGGTTTTTAATGGTGTCATTGTAAGTGCTCCAATTTGAGCTTGTTAGAATTTTTGTTAGAAAATTAACGAAAGTCATAACAATTACTAACATTTCTAACAAAGTAAGGGTAAAATGGGCATTGCTATTTAGAGTTAAACCTTCCAAGGAATCTCAAAAAGCAAAAGAATTAAGAAAATCCCGAAACAGCAAGTTGAAAAACATTTTCTGCTGAGATTTTTGAATTTTATTCCTTGTGTCCAAAGCTGGAGCTGCATTTAATGAACAGTGCACGCCAAGCAGACCAATCCGCGCGGATGACTTTGTAAAGTCAGGAGGGCTATAAATTGAGCCCTCCAGTCACAAAAATAAAGAGAAAAAAACACATTTTGCACCGAACCTCTGGCGAAATATAGAGAGAAAACAGTGAGAATTCACTTGAATTGTCACCATTTTCTCTTCAATCTTTCCCAACTCATACTCATCCACTCACTCTCATATTAAAGCCCTAAACACTCATACACTCAAGTCAAACACTCAAGAACACAAGGAAGATTGGTAAACCCTCCTCTTCCTAACCCTAAATCTCATCCATGCATGCATCTTCAAACTACAAAATGTAGTTCTTTCATCTTCTTGCTCTAGATCTAAGAAGATCACCATGGAAGACCATCTCCATGGATGATCTTCTACAAAGATCAACATTATTTTCAAGATTTCTTACTTTCTTACAAAGAAAACTCATTTTCAAAACCCTAAAAACCATTTTCAAGCATAAAATCTCATTTTCAAAGGATAAAAATCCCCTCCCCAAGCAAATGAAATGCTTAGTCCTAATGTACCCCAAGGATGGTTTGGTATAGTTGATTCACCACTAAAATGTCTAGTGATCACAAACCAAAACCTAGGGAAATGGGGACAAGCATGGATGCAAAACCACCCTTAAAATCATATTTTCTTTCTTGAGAAGTTGCTGTCCAGTAGCAATTTCCTCAGACCTCAGTCCATGGTCTAATTTTTTGGACACAGATAAATGTGGAATTTGGTGTTGACTACAAAACACTTTTTGTATCCAACATCTAGAGCTTTCCAGACATATTTTTACCTTATTTTTTGGGTGAGTAAAACTCCTCTTTTCAAATTTTCTTTCAGAGGCTAGTTCATCAGCTTCTGGGAATCCAGATCTCATATCTGAGGTTTCCAGAGGGTTTTGACCCCTCAAATCTTCTCCAAAATGGAAAATTCCTTCGTACAAATCTTATTTAAGGTGTCTAGAACAACTTTCATTCTCTGAGTTTATCCAGATTATGAAGTTTTAAGACCCTTGAATCCATTTCAAAATCAAAGGTCCACTGCCTTTTTCACTCTGGCAGAAATGGCTCTCAACTTCAAAAGGTCTTTTGAGTACCAAATCTCAATCCAAAAATCTTCCAAAAAATCATGGGATCAGTTTAAAGTCTTAAAAAGATATCCCAATTTTTACTTTTCCGAGTTTCAACTTATTTTGGCCAAAACACACACACACACACACACACAAATGATTTTCGGCTTGGAAGACTCGTTTTACGAGGCGCGTCGGGTGCACACTAACGTCCTTCCCGACGCGTAACATGACCTCCGAACCTAAATCTATGATCTCGGGCTTTTTTCAAAGTTTTGGCCCTCAAAATTAAAATGGCGTGGCGACTCCGTTTTCGTTGATTTTCTTTCAAACAAAAAATGGGAAAATTTTCGGATATCACATCATCACAGTGGCGACTCCGCTGGGGACTAAGCTTTTTAAAAAAAAAAAAATGGTATTTGGTATATTGGTGGAAACCACTAAATTTCCCGTTATCGCCTCCTAACACGAGTCGGGGATAAATTGTGGTCTAACAATCCCACGTACCGGTATCACCGTTTTCAAAAAAAAAAACTTTTGAGGGTCAAGCTTCCGTCCCGGCTTCGAAAATCATTTTTGTGTGTGTGTTGATTTTTGCACAGTTTTCATTGTTGTTTTGACCGCCTCGGAGAAAGTCAAAATTTTGACTGTCGGAATAATGTCCCTAACTGTCGGAATTTTCGTGCTTACGTGCTTATGTGCTCGTTAAAAATTTCAAAAAAAAAATTCAAAAAAAAAAAGAGGATTTTCAAAAAAAAAAATAAAATTTCCAAAAAAAAATCATGCATCATATTTTTAAGACACATAAAAAAATTTCTATTTTACTCAGAAAAAGAATATAGACTGCTTGCACACTACGCGCACGTGACCGTACACTGCACACTACGTCCTTAACCCGGGGAAATCCTTGTCGCGGTCCGTTTGGTCTTATTACGCCTCTCGGATGAGCACAGGACTACCCAAACATCCCATGGAGCCTCATGTCGACCATGCACTTGTCCGTGACACACTTTGTCCGAGACCCGGTTGGTTTTTAGTCCTTACGTGTCATGCCCTGTCCGTGTATAGACCTTTCCTTTCAAGCCTTTGTCGGCATACCGACTCAATATCTTTCGGGGACCCTTATCGGTCGAAGCTGCCGGTTTTCCGCCGCAGACTTTGACCAAGATATTGACCAGGCGCCTTGACTTCGGCTCGACCGGCACAAATTATACATTGACTCCCGGCATTGACACCGAGTCATCAAGGATTAATGAATATTCCATGCCTAATTACGGCTTAAGCGACGACAAGTCAAGATCAATTGTGGACGCTTATCGGTCCAAATCATGCCGACTTTTCGTCGAGCCCTCGGACATGATCTTGACTTTTGACGTCGGCTTTGTCCGTAATTTACATCGAATGCTCGTTAAGACTCGATTACCCGCCGACTTTTAGGATCGTCTTTCTTTCGGTCGGTGGGACCCGCTTGCCCTATAGGACCCTCGCCCGGGTCCGTCCACCCCGGGAGGTCGAAATACGGGTGGAATACGAGGGGCTTATAGACGTAGTGACGGGGCCCACCGATCCGGGAATCGAGTAGTTTGCGAAAAAGAAGAGCAATCTTTTCCAACCGATTAGGTTAATAAAACATGTTTTAAGTAAATGTGAACAAATAACCGCATGTTGCATGAGCCAAAAGCCCAAACACCTACCCTCCTTCCATTCCCGGACATCGAACCTTCGTGTCCTTTCCCCCGCAGCCTCCTCACAAAGCTTGGTTTCGGGCACCGGTCACCGTTTGATCGGTTGGGAAGAGTCAAGCGCATCGTCGGCTTCACCGTTTGTTCCGACTCCGGGTTTCGAATGTCCGCATCGGCGGTAATGATGGGGATAACGTTGCTCCGTCCTCCAAAATCCCTCGACGGACCCGTGTGGATCCAGTTGGTAGAACGAGATGAGACTTCGACATGAGGCTCAAATTGATGACCTCTTGGGGTAGTCGCAAGTCATGGTTTGACTATCGGTCTCAATCCCGATGGCACTTTTACCGCAAAGAAGGAAGAGGGTTCTCCTCCTCTTCTTAATAGTCCGGATACATCAAGATGCTACCCCAAGATTCCTATGTTTCCACCGCCGGACTCCTGCCCGCCGACTTACAGGCAACCGGCCCCCAAACAGCGATCGGGGACGAAAGAGTTCGGTATCTTGTCGGTTGTCCCCTCTCAAAGTAATGATCCCACAAATATCGGCTGAGTGATGAAAATCGGGGAACGATTGAAGAAATATGGTCGGCCATCAAAGCCACGGAAGAACGCTGCAACGTACGGCGGGCTGGATTGAAGAGGCCACACGCCACTTCGGGACCTTAACAATATCCCAACCGACCGGGCTACCCTGAAAGACAAACATGTGCCCGTTCCCGGGACCTCAATATCTCTCATTATCCGGCGGAGTCCAATCACTCGCTACCAAATGAGCCCACAGCCAGATCCCCCGGACCGGTTCCACTCAAAGTCATTCCGGCACCGCTCAACCCGAGGTCCCAAATCCGCCACCACCGTAGAACACATTTGGTGGGATATTTGTGGCTTATCCCGATTGCCTTGAAAGGGACTATCGGGGTGGATACACGAGGACCGTCCTCCTAAGAAAAAGAAAATTTCCTCCCAAAGAAAATTGAAGGAGAGATTCGAGGCCGGTGATAACGGCGTGGGAACGCTCGGGGAGCCATCTCGGGGATTTGATTATTATGTACTCTACTCCGGTCGGTCTTCCCCAAAGCAAAAAGGGGTAAAAGAGCGAGAAAACCCTTGCCAACGACAGTGAGACTTTCGGATACCGAGAATCTTGCGAGCAGTCCAACCCCCTCGGGGTCGCCCAAGGTTCGGTTGTCCAGTTCCCAGTATACACCGATGAAGAAAAACCGACGCCTTGCCCGGCGCCCCCGCTCAATCAACATGTTGACTGGAGATGTCAACCGCCACAAAAGGCATCGGTATAACCCGGGGGCTTCGGCAAAGGCTCTACCTCGCAAGAAAAAGGCACGAAGCGACGAGGTTTAATGACTCTCTATCCCGAGACAAGGACCAAATCTATGATCCTCACCTATATGGGAGTATGATCACCTTCTGCGAGGAAGATTTGCCCAGAGCTGTCTCCCAACACAATGAAGCTTTGTACATCACTATTCGGCTCAACACCATGTCGCTCCACAGGGTATTAGTGGACAATGGATCATCGGTAAACGTCCTTCCCCTCGGCATGATGAGGGCCCTCCGCATAAATGAAAGGCGCGTGATCCCATCTACCCGGACCGTCAAGGCCTACGACGGTTCGTCTCGTCCCATTCAGGACGGTAACTCTGGAACTGCAGTACGAAACCCAAATGGTGCCCGCAAAGTTCCATGTAATGGATATCCCCTCCGAGTTCACAGCCCTACTAGGGCGCCCTTGGTTGCATCACATGAAAGCCATAGCCTCCACTCTCCACCAATGCGTCAAATTCATCAACCGGCGGGAGACCTTGAAGTCATAAGGGGTGACGGTTTCCTCATAGGGAACGAAGAGCCGAAACAATAGCCAAGAACGCCCACAGTCAAACACCGGCTACATCCTTCAAAAGACAAGTCTCGCCGGCATCCTTTGGAATCCGGCGATGCCAACTATGTCGACACACTCAAGCGAGCAAACTCCGAAGAAGTTCGATTCATCAAATTTAATTGCTATTTCCAACACTTGGAGGCGTCTTTGGAAGGAAACGCCGAACACCGCCATGATCTGAGGCACACAAATCCCGGTCCTCAATCACGAGATTTGTCGGCATCTTGCAAACCCATTCTTTGGCCTCGCCAGCGAGGAGATTTTCATGATAAAAGTCGACAAGCACCGACGGACTCGGCTCGAATCTATGAACGTCGTGTGGGACGTCCTCCTTGAACTACACACGCCAAGCCTTTCCGCTCGAGCATGGGACATGAGATTTTTCTAGCAGCACACCAAGACGCAATACGTCCTTACATCCGGATTGAGCGGTCGAGATTATGACGAAACGGAAATCCCTGAGATTGAGGAAGATCCCTACATCCACATGCTCAGCTCTCAGACGCCAAACACAATTGATTACGGTTCGGACAAAGAGATAATAGCAACAAGCGAAGAGGGAGCAGAGAGACCATGCCTTTCCCGAGTTGTGAAGCCACCGACAGCGATGCCGCTAAAGAATTGGGAAACTCTCTCAGGCCCATCCGCGACCAAAGAGGAAATGATCACCAAGCTTGGATTGGTCCCCCGTCCTTTCGTGTCAACCTTTGTAAAGTCCTCTGAGTCTCTCATTGTTGAGTTCGAGTCTCTCGAGTCGTCTGATGGCCTTACGCCTGAGGACTACGAGTCTGTAGCGAACGTTGTATTCCCCTTCGTCTTCAATGAAATGATGAACCTTTCTGAGTATCCCTTAATTGCAACTTTAACTAATGATGAATTAACTAATAATCTAAAAACAGTTAATAACGATTCACTAGATGAAGAGGCAGACACATTAAATGAACAATATATCAAAGAAATCTTTAAGCGGGTTGTCAGGAAGAGGAAAATCGAGCCCAAGCTGCCGAGGAGATTTTGACGAGTGTGAATGCAGAAGCTGCGGAAGAGCCTAAAGAAACGCAGATTGGTAGTTTCTTCGAAGGGATTGAAAGGGTTGCCCTAATCGAGCTGCTAAAAGAATTTGTGGATGTGTTCGCATGGTCCTATAAAGATATGCCAGGCCTCGATCCTTCCATAGTTGAGCACCGAATACCGCTCGACCCAGAAGTCAAGCCGGTAAAGCGAAGCTAAGAAGAATTAAGCCCGAATGGTCCTTACAAGTTAAAGAGGAAATAGAAAAGATGCTCGGAAGCGGGTTTCATCGGGGTCATTGAATACCCAACATGGCCGTCCAACATAGTGACGGTGACCGAGGCCAACGGAAAAATCCGATGCTTTGCGTAGACTTCAGGGATCCGAACAAAGCCGGTCAAAAGACGATTTCCCCCTGCCAAACATCGACATTTTGGTAGATTCCACGGCCAACCATGAAGTCAAATCCTTCGTCGACGGTTTTGCCGGCTACAACCAAATCAAAATGGCGAAGAAGATCAACCCAAAACAGCCTTCACAACCCCTTGGGGCACCTAATGCTACACGGTCATGCCATTAGGACTAAAGAATCTTTGGGGCTACGTACCAAAGGGCGGCTACGGCTCTGTTCCATGACATGATCCACAAAGAAATTGAGGTCTATGTGGACGACATGATAATACATTCCGGAGGATCGAGATGGCCGGCACTTTGTTGATTTGAGAAAATTCTTCGGCCGCCTCAGAGACCACGAGCATGAGGCTGAATCCGGCCAAGTGCACTTTCGGTGTAAGACGAGGTAAGGTGCTAGGATATATGGTGACGAACGGGGAATCGAAGTAGATCCCCGGAAAATCAAGGCGATAGTTGAAATGAAGCCACCAGGACAACGACAAGTGAAATCCTTCATGGGAAGACTGCAATACATAAGCCGCTTTGTAAATTAGGCGACCTCGATCTGCGAGCCAATCTTCAAGTTGATGAAGAAAAATGCCTACAGAATGGACCCCAGTGTCGGCTTGCCTTTGAGCAGATTAAGGCATACCTTGTGAATCCCCGATTCTCTGCCCACCACACGGCAAAGCCACTCTTGCTATATCTAAGCTGTCACGGATACAAAGCAATTGGGGCTATGCTAGCTCAAGAGAAGAAAGATTCCAAAGTCGAAAACGCCATCTATTTCGTAGCGCAAAGCTCCAAGGAAGCGAACTCAATTACTCTGTTTGCGAGAAGACTTGCGCGAGGTTTGGTGCAGGTAGTGGGAAAGTTGAAACACTACATGCGGTCTCACCCGATACATCTTGTCTCAAGAATAGACCCCATCAAATATACGTTCGACAAGCCTTCCATCTCCATGAGGTTGGCAAAATGGTCGTTCTTTTTGGCCGAATATGACATCACTTATGTTTCAAGGAAATCCGTAAAAGGACGCATAATGGCGGAACATCGGCCGATTTCCCAGTGATGAGTCCCGAGGACTGAACCTCAATTTCCCGATGATGGAATCTTCGCTCTAGAAGGAGAAAATCGCTGCAACTCTTTTTCGACGGGCGTCAAACAAAAGGGGAACGGGATAGGAATGCTTACGGTTGATCCTACCGACGAACACACCCCCATAGCGGTAAGGCCGAACTTCGAAGTCACCAACAACGCGCTGAATATGAAGCTTGCATAGCCGGGTTGGAAGCCGCCCTTGAAAGAAATATCAAGGAATTGGAGGTGTATGGAGACTCTGCCCTCATCATCAATCGGGTCTCTAACAAATGGAAGACCGTGGATCCGGGTTTGCGAAGTATCATGCTTACATGGAAGAACTAGTGGCTCAATTTAAAGAAATCGGCTTTCATTACACGCCAAGAGACCGAAACAGGTTCGCGAGATGCTCTGCTACACTAGCCTCTCTTGTCGAAATACACGAAGGAAAGTCTGTTAAACCATTCAAAGTCGGGAGAAGAGAAAACCCCGCCTATTGCTTCGAAATTGAAGCGGAAGCCGAACCGATCAATGATCCACAGTACACTCAGTTTACCAATACCCGAAGGATGGCGAGGCCTCTTTCAAAAATGAAGAGGGGAATATAAAGAAGGAATCAAAGCGAAAAGTCTCTCGGCCACAGCGACTCGCCTCCCATTATGTTCTTTTGGGAAACATGTTATACAAAAAACGTTATCAAGGCCCCCTCTGCGATGTATCGGCAAACAAGAGGCTACCGAACTCATGAAAGAAATACATGGTGGTACTGCGGCCCCCACATGAATGCTCGAGCTCTAATGCAAATCATGCGAGAATGGGGTATTTTTGGATCACCGTAGGCCGATCGCATCCGGTTGTCAAAAGCCGCGACAAATGTCGGCCGATACTCAAATCTTAATCACTTGCCTCCTCACGAGTTATCTTGCATGACAACCCCTTGGCCTTTCGTCACTTGGGGAATTGATGTCATAGGCAAAATCACACCATCGGGCGATACGGCCACGAGTTCGTCCTGTAGCCGTGGATTACTTCACCAAGTGGGTTGAAGCCAAGTCCTACAAAATCCTCAATTCAAAAAAAGTTGCCCTCTTCATCAAAGAAAACATCATGTGCGGATACGGGTTGCCGGCCGAAATCATCTCGGATAATGGATCCCACTTCGAAGGGAATGTGAAAAAGCTGGCGGAATTCCGAATAACCCGTCACAAGTCATCTCCCTACGGGCCCCAAACCAACGGAGCCGTCGAGGCAAAGAAACAAGACTCTGGAAAATATCATCCGGAAAATGGGCTGTCCAAGGCGAGAGATTGGCCCGAGAAGTTACACACGGCGCTCTGGGGCTACGAGAACATCGGTCGAACGGCAAGCGGGAAACACCGTTTGCCCTCACATACGGAGATGGAAGCCGTACTCCCAATCGAGCTAGAGATCCCTCGCTCCGTATGCTGGCTGGAAAGCCGGATCAACGAGGTCGAATGGCTCCCGAGTCGCCATGACGAATTGGCCCTACTAGATGAACGCCGACTGAAGGCCATGGAACACATCCGGGCCTACCAAGGAAGAATGGCTAGAGCCTTCGACAAGAAAGTAAAGCATCGGGAGATCCGAGAAGGTGATCTCGTTTTGAAAGAAAAGCCCCCGGTCAGTATCAACCCCTCGGCAAATGGGAGCCTGTATGGGTCGGGCCATATGTCGTCCGTAAGATCTTCTCCGGAGGAGCCATGCAACTTGCGAGACCTCGACGGGAATCTCTTTGTACACCCGGTGAATGGTGACAAGGCTGCGCGAGATACTACGCGTAAAAAAAAAAAAAAAAAGAGTGCTAAAAGAGTAACACCCAACTAGGTTGAAAACCCGAGAAGGGCGGCCTAGGTAAAAAACGGGGTTGCACCAAAAAAAAAAAAAAAAAAAAAAAAAAAAAAAAAAAAAAAACAACAAAAAAAACATCAAAAAAACAAAAAAAACAAAAAAGAGTTCACCGAGGTTGAACTACGAAGACCTGAGCTCCTCAAAATGAGGGGAACGTAGGCGGCGGAAACGGTTCGGTCTAAAGCACAAATAAAAGCCATACTTTGGCATCAATACAATTGATCGAGGCCATGAAAGCGTCTCGAAAAACTCTAACGCAATTCAAATATTCATTACAAGTTAAAAGCTCTTTGATGAGTCTAAGCCCGATTCATTCCTACAACTGACACCCTGCTAAAAGAAAAATAAGATACATAATCAAATTAATGTAGTACTGCCATGACAAGAAAGGGATACTCGGAAACCTCAGGGTCACTCCAAGCCACTCGTCTTGGCCTCTCCCCTCTTCTTCCCCCTTCGAGTCTTCTTTTACGAACAGGAAAAATGTCGGTGTTCCTCCTACCAAGCTCTGGTATAGGGACGGGGTCTATCAAACCAGCCTCTGTCGGGGCCTTAGTAGCCCTAGCGTCATCCCTCATCTCTCCTGTAACCTAGTTGGTAGCATAGGAGCCCTCCTCTCCTGTCTCTTGACGTAAGCCTCATAATCGGTCACGAGCGTCTCCGCTCTGTCATGAGGGTTGGCCCTCGCCTCGGCCCTCCTCCTCTCGAAGCGATCTGGTCCTCCGCACCCACAATGGCCTCACGCCGTCTCAAAATAGCCACTTGAGTCTCTCCCAGATGCCTCTCATACCAATCCAGGTACCAAGTGGTCAGGAACACCGTTCTCGGACGCCTGAGAATGACCCGAGGAGGAAAGGCATCATACCTCCATGCTTGGGAAAGAAATGGAAACACTGAGGGATCATCCATAGAAACAGGAGCCACCACCCTGGTGGCTATATCATCAAAACCCTCCAAGGGAACCTGCTCCAAGCCAAACTGTCTCAGGACTAAAGCCGGAATATAGAAGCTAGACTGAGAAAGCCCCGGAAGCATGACCACGGGAGACCCATCCTGAAGCACTCTGCGAGTCTCCACCCTCGATGAGGCACCGACCATCGATATCTTCGGTCAGCGACCCGCCATCCAACGCTCCCACGAGCCCTGATCATCAAAATCTACATAAACACCTCTCCTGGCAAAAGTCCAAGGCCTGATCATATCAGAGGTTTCCCGAAAAACCTCCAAACGCTCCATCAGCCACAGGGTCAAGAGGAACGGGCTGCCCCCGTGCATATACCGCCGTCCGGTAGCTAATCTATCGAGAGCATGAAAAGTCTCCCCAAGAATCAAAGGAACGACATCTACGCCGGGCGACGGTGAGCGACAATATCCAGCAGGACCGATGACGGATCCCAAAGGAATAGACCATGAACGGGTGCCAAACATACAAAGTGCAAAGGCATCCCAATAGGCGTCATCTACCAAACCTAGGCCCCTAAATCTGTCGGGAAGACCGGAAATATCGAAATGATCGGGACCACGGATCATACCTTGAGCTTCCTCCGGGGAAAGATGAAGGAGGACGCACAGTTTGTCAACAAAAGAAGCCCCTCCGGGCAAGGGAACCGCTATCTCTTCCACCTCCGGACCTCCAAGCAAGGCCCGAAATTCTTCGACAGTCGGAACAATCTCGTTGAAGGAAAGACAAAAGACATGCCTTCTAGTATCCCAAAACGAAGAAGAAGCTCTTAAGAGGTCATAATCCGGAACCAATTCTTTGAGAGACCACAAGCATCGTATCTTGTACCTTTCTTCAAAGAATGATCTTCTCCCGTGCATAATCTCCCTACACCACTCCTTGAACTTTTCAAAGAACAACATTTGCCTTTCTTTGGACAATTTTGGAGAATTTTTGGCCATTTCCATGATTTTTCTCTCTTTCTCCCGAAAATGGTGTTTTGAATTTGGAGGTTGAAGAGGATATTTGAATTTGAAATAAAGCAAGACCAGGTCTGGACCAAAATTAAAGGACAGTGTCAGATTCCTGTCCTATCCGCGCGGATGAGTTTGCTAAAAAAAAAATCTTTGCAACAGTCCAAGCTGCTACACCAAAAGAGGAATATTCCGTCCCGGTTGCTCGAAACTTGTGCAAAAACCTCCCCAAACCAGTCCATATACCAAACACCCTTGCAAAAAAAAAAAAACCAAGGCTCATGCAACACTGCATTCATACTGCATTGCATTCAATAAAATCCTAAATTATTGCATTCCAAAAAAAAAAGAGTGTGCATAAAAAAAAAACAAACATAAATAAAATCCTAAATTATTACATCAAAAAAAAATGTGCATAAGCTGTACAAATCTAAATCTCAATCTCAAATCTCAAAAAAAAAAAATCAATCGGAGTCTCCAGCACCCGATGTCTCCCCCCGGCCCCTCTTGCGACTCGGGCCCGCCTCCTCAGGAGCCCTGAAAATCTCGGGCTCAGAATCGTCCTCGTCTCCAGAAAGAGGCTCGTCAGGACCAACCGGCACGCTCTGATAGGGCAAGCCGAGATCTGCGAAAAAATCGTATCCGAAGGTGAAGGCGTCGGACTCCTGAACGTACGAAGACGACCCGCCATGCTGCCATACGTGTCCCTGCCCGTGTGGATCCCCGAGAATGACGTGATCCGAAGGCAGCACCGCGCGGGGATCAAGGAGAGGAGACAGAGGAGTCTCTGAAGAAGTCTCTGAGCGAATAGGGGAAGCCTCCCGTCGACGAGGCGCCGGCCGTGGCCGCCTCGCTCTAGCCTGAGGAGCCCCGCAAGCGACCATCCTCCTGATGAATCTCTTGGCCCCGATCACTTGCTTCGTCAGCTTCTCGACGACCACCTCCGAAAACTGCACAAAAGCAAAAGCGTCAAAAAAAAAGAGAAGTGATGCTGAAGATGATGAAACAAAAGAAAGAAAAGAAGGGGAAAAGGTGAAGCCATACCTTCATACCCGGACGAGGCCGGAAAGCTCGTGGAAGTCGCTCGGGCTGAGGGATCTGCACCCTCAATCGGACCCCATCCTGGATATAGGAAAAATCCGTCCGAGGGTACCGCGGGATCCCAAGCCCCTCCCTATCCAGAACCTGAGGCATCCTCAGCCTCCTCAAGACGAATGTCGCATATGGCTCAATCGCCACGAAATCCGAGAAGTGCTGGCCGGCTCGGTAATCATCCCAGGTCACGGACCGATCACTCGGGTGCATCATATCGACGGGAGGCTCCACACTACCAGAAAAACAGGTTTTAGCGACGGAAATTTCCGTCGCTAAATCAAAATTTCCGTCGCTAAAATTAAACAGCGACGGAATTTTTCCGTCGCTGGTCCGTCGCTGGTCCCTCGCTACCAGCCCGTCGCAGTGCTCCGACGGCTCAATTTCCGTCGGTATATTTTGATTTTACCGACGGAATTAATTCCGTCGCTGATTTACTGACATCAGCAACGGAAATTTCCGCCGCTGAAATTAATTTAATTTAATTAATTTTTATTTCAGCGACGGAAATTTCCGTCGCTGAAAAAAAATTAATTAAATTAAATTAATTTCAGCGACGGAATATTCCGTCGCTGGAATAAAAATTAAATTAAATAAAATTAATTCAGCGACGGAAATTTCCGTCGCTGATTTAATTTATTTTAATTTAATTTTTATTTCAGCGACGGAATATTCCGTCGCTGATTTAATTTATTTTAATTTAATTTTTATTTCAGCGACGGAATATTCCGCCGCTGATTTAATTTATTTTAATTTAATTTTTATTTCAGCGACGGAATATTCCGCCGCTGATTTAATTTATTTTAATTTAATTTTTATTTCACCGACGGAATATTCCGTCGCTAATAATTCAATAAATAAAAAAAAACAAAAATGTCAAAATTAAATCCTTTTTTTTTTTTCAATATTGAATAATTTTTTTTATAATGATAAAAATGAAAAACATCAATTATAATATTTTAAAAAAACTAATAAATTAAAAAAAAATACATCTATAGAAAAATATCAAAATACATCAATTACAAATATCAAGATACGTAAATTAATAATATCAAAATACATCTATTACAATCTTTTAAAAATTAATTACAAATCTTTCAAAGAAAAAAATAAATATCAAATATTTGCAAATTACAGGGGAGAATTGAAGGAGGAGTTGAACGCACGTCACCACTCCGGTGCAAGTCAGACAGAGAGAGATGCAAGGGGATCTAGAGATGCGGCGAAATGAAATTGGTGGTATAGCTGTGGTGGTTACCGGCTTGGAGGTTGTGATTGGCGTTGAGGAGCGGCGGCAATGGAGATTGAGGGGGAATCGGTGACTGGAGTTTTGGTTTAGGGATGATGGAGAGATCGGTGAGGAGATTGAGGGAGGTAGAAATTGGGTTGTTGTTTGGTTGGAGATGACTGGAGTAGTGGTTGTAATTGGCGAGAGAGAGAATTGGAGTTAGGTCGCCATTGATGAACTAGAGAGAGAGAGAGAGCTTCGGTTGTTGTTGGTTTTGGAGGAAGTATGGATCGGTTGAAGGGATTGGTGTTGAGTTTGCCGGAGAGGAAGCTTGGATTGAGGCGAAGATTGGGGTGGAATTGGATGAAGGTTTGGCCGGAGAAGGGAGCTTGGATTAGGGAGGAGGTTGGCCGGAGAAGATGGGTGAGGGCATTGAAGGGAGGATCGTAGTTGGGGAAGAAGGTGTTGCGTATAGAGAGAGAGAGAGAGAGGAGAGAGAGGGAGCGTTGTGAATGTGTGTTAACTGTGTGTGAGTGTGTGTGACTGTGTGTGTGTGTTGAGTAATAAATGGGAAGATAAAGAGAATTTAAGAATGTGAAATGGTTTGTGAAATGGTTTTGTTTTTGATGAATTTAGACCATTGGATGTTTAAGGTTAATGGTTCAGATTGATTAGGGGATCAATCCACGTGAAAAGTTGTAAGCCAATTAAAAAAGAGGGTATCATGCTTTTGCAAAACGGATTTGGACCATTGGATGTTTAAGATTAATGGTCCAGATGATTAGGGGATCAATCCATGTGAAAATTTGTAAGCCAATTAAAAAAAAGGGTGTCATGCTTTTGCAAAATGGATTTGGACCATTGGATTTTATTGTTTTTGATATATTTAATGGCTAAGATTTTCCTTGTTTAATGACCATAATAATAGTAATATCAAAAATAATTTAAAATATAAAATAATATTATATAATAATAATAATTAAATAATAATATACCATAATAATAATATACTCCCTCCGTCCACATAGTTACTTCACGATTCTTGTTTGCGCGGAGATTAAGGAAAAAAAGAGAGACGGACTACCCTATATTTATTTTTTAATTTTTTTAAAATTTTTATTGACTAGAAAATAATATTTTAGCCTTTGTTAATTGGTGGTTTTTTAAGAAAAAGTTATAGAAAAAAAGATAGAAAAAAAACTAAACAAATGAAAGTATATAGAAGAAAAGTCAAAAGAGAGACGGACTATCCTATATTTATTTTTTAATTTTTTTTAAATTTTTTATTGACTAGAAAATAATATTTTAGCCTTTTTAATTAGTGATTTTTAGAGGTGGCCATAAGGTCATAACCGCCGGTTAACGGTTATAACCGGCGGTTAAAAATTTCGTTAAGTCCTAACCGTAACCTAACCGTTAACCATGTACTAACTGTTACGGTTATACGGTTCACGGTTATACACGGTTACACGGTTAAAAATGTGCCCTTTTTTTCCAGTTTGGTCCTTTTATAACGGAATAGTTAACTGTTTTGGTTAACTTTTGTACTGTATACCCTTTTTTTTTTTTTGAATAAAGAATACTATTTGAAATGTTACTTATTAATGATTTTTTTTGGAAAAAGTTATAAAAAAAAGTTAAGAATTTTTAAATAAATGAAATTTTAACGGAAAATGTGTTTAACAGATTTTTTTAACAGTTTTTTTTTTATTTTATTTTTTTGGTTAAGCAAAGCTATTTGAGAAATAATTATTTTAAAAGAGGGTTTCATCTTTATGACTTTCCTCAAAATCCAAATGAAAATTGAGTTACAAATATGTGCCATTATTTAGGGTTTTAAGGAATGTATCCCGATCTTGTGAAAATGGTATGCGGGTACCTCGTTTATTATTTTTTTATTTTTTTCTACACTCTAAATGACATTTAAAGTGTTTTTCATCTTTATGACTTTCCTCAAAATCCAAATGAAAATTGAGTTACAAATATGTGCCATTATTTAGGGTTTTAAGGAATGTATCCCGATCTTGTGAAAATGGTATGCGGGTACCTCGTTTATTATTTTTTTATTTTTTTCTACACTCTAAATGACATTTAAAGTGTTTTTCATCTTATGACTTTCCTCAAAATCCAAATGGAAATTGAGTTACAAATATGTGTCATTATTTATGGTTTCAAGGAATGTGTCCCGATCTTGTGAAAATGGTATACGGCTACCTCGTTTATTTTTTTTTAATTTTTTTCTACATTATAAATGAAATTTAAAGTGTTTTTCATCTTATGACTTTCCTCAAAATCCAAATGGAAATTGAGTTACAAATATATGCCATTATTTAGGGTTTTTAGGGTTTTTTGTGTCCCGATCTTGTGAAAATGGTATACGGCTACCTCATTTATTTTTTTTTAATTTTTTTCTACATTCTAAATGACATTTAAAGTGTTTTTCATCTTATGACTTTCCTCAAAATCCAAATGGAAATTGAGTTACAAATATGTGCCATTATTTAGGGTTTCAAGGAATGTGTCCCGATCTTGTGAAAATGGTATACGGCTACCTCATTTATTTTTTTTTAATTTTTTTCTACATTCTAAATGACATTTAAAGTGTTTTTCATCTTTATGACTTTCCTCAAAATCCAAATGGTTTTTTTTAGAAAAAGTTATATAAAAAAAGATAGAAAAAAACTAAACAAATGAAGGCATATAGAAGAAAAGTCAAAAGAGGGACGGACTACCCTATATTTATTTTTTAATTTTTTTTAAATTTTTTATTGACTAGAAAATAATATTTTAGCCTTTGTTAATTAGTGGTTTTTTTAGAAAAAGTTATATAAAAAAGATAGAAAAAAACTAAACAAATGAAGGTATATAGAAGAAAAGTCAAAAGAGGGACGGACTACCCTATATTTATTTTTTAATTTTTTTTAAATTTTTTATTGACTAGAAAATAATATTTTAGCCTTTGTTAATTAGTGTTTTTTTTTATAAAAAGTTATATAAAAAAAGATAGAAAAAAACTAAACAAATGAAGGCATATAGAAGAAAAGTCAAAAGAGGGACGGACTACCCTATATTTATTTTTTAATTTTTTTTAAATTTTTTATTGACTAGAAAATAATATTTTAGCCTTTGTTAATTAGTGGTTTTTTTTAGAAAAAGTTATATAAAAAAAGATAGAAAAAAACTAAACAAATGAAGGCATATAGAAGAAAAGTCAAAAGAGGGACGGACTACCCTATATTTATTTTTTAATTTTTTTTAAATTTTTTATTGACTAGAAAATAATATTTTAGCGTTTGTTAATTAGTGGTTTTTTTTAGAAAAAGTTATATAAAAAAAGATAGAAAAAAACTAAACAAATGAAGGCATATAGAAGAAAAGTCAAAAGAGGGACGGACTACCCTATATTTATTTTTTAATTTTTTTAAATTTTTTATTGACTAGAAAATAATATTTTAGCCTTTGTTAATTAGTGGTTTTTTTTAGAAAAAGTTATATAAAAAGATAGAAAAAAACTAAACAAATGAAGGTATATAGAAGAAAAGTCAAAAGAGGGACGGACTACCCTATATTTATTTTTTAATTTTTTTTAAATTTTTTATTAACTAGAAAATAATATTTTAGCCTTTGTTAATTAGTGGTTTTTTTTAGAAAAAGTTATAGAAAAAAAGATAGAAAAAAACTAAACAAATGAAGGTATATAGAAGAAAAGTCAAAAGAGGGACGGACTACCCTATATTTATTTTTTTATTTTTTTTAAATTTTTTATTGACTAGAAAATAATATTTTAGCATTTGTTAATTAGTGGTTTTTTTTAGAAAAAGTTATATAAAAAAGATAGAAAAAAACTAAACAAATGAAGGCATATAGAAGAAAAGTCAAAAGAGGGACGGACTACCCTATATTTATTTTTTAATTTTTTTTAAATTTTTTATTGACTAGAAAATAATATTTTAGCCTTTGTTAATTAGTGGTTTTTTAGAAAAAGTTATATAAAAAAAGATAGAAAAAAACTAAACAAATGAAGGTATATAGAAGAAAAGTCAAAAGAGGGACGGACTACCCTATATTTATTTTTTAATTTTTTTTTAAATTTTTTATTAACTAGAAAATAATATTTTAGCCTTTGTTAATTAGTGGTTTTTTTTAGAAAAAGTTATAGAAAAAAAGATAGAAAAAAACTAAACAAATGAAGGTATATAGAAGAAAAGTCAAAAGAGGGACGGACTACCCTATATTTATTTTTTTATTTTTTTAAATTTTTTATTGACTAGAAAATAATATTTTAGCCTTTGTTAATTAGTGTTTTTTTAGAAAAAGTTATATAAAAAAGATAGAAAAAAAACTAAACAAATGAAAGTATATAGAAGAAAAATTAAAAAAAAAAATTCAGCGACGGAATTATTCCGTCGCTGATAATTATCAGCGACGGAATAATTCCGTCGCTGATAAATTAAAAAAAAAATAAAAAATATATAAATTATCAGCGACGGAATTATTCCGTCGCTGATAATCTAATTTTTTTTTTTTTAAAAATTAAATTATCAGCGACGGAATAATTCCGTCGCTGTTAACGTAAAAAAAATAAAAAATAAATAAATTATCAGCGACGGAATTATTCCGTCGCTGATATTTTATTTAGCGACGGAATTAAATTCCGCCGCTGAAATTTCGTCGCTAAAACGAATATTCGTCGAATATTCGTTTTTAGCGACGGAATTCAGCGGCGGAATTTAATTCCGTCGCTAAATTTGGCGCCAAATTTATTCCGTCGCTAAATCATAATTTCCGTCGCTAAATAGCGACGGAATGCTTCCGTCGCTGTTTATTCCGTCGCTAAAACACCAGTTTCTGGTAGTGCCACCGGTGTCCTCAAAGGCGAATTCACGCCATGCTGGCGCGTCACCCTCTCTCCCAGATAATATGCATCGCAGGTCAGACCCCTCAAAATCCTCCGCTGCACAGTCCAGATCTCAGCGCCCTTCAGCTGCGCCACCTCAAAGCGATCCCAGGGGAAGAATATCATCCCCTCATCTGTCTCGGCCTCCGTCAAAGGAAGGAAATCCGCGTACCTTAGAGTCGTACACCCCCTGGAGCTTATCTTCTCCCAGGCATGCTTGGACCAAGACTGCATGGCCGGATACGCCCCGACGTACTCCGCCGGCTGCCGCCACATCCTGACGTGGAAAAACTCCAACGCCCATACCTGCGAAAGGTAAAAATCCAATCAATCCAGTGCAAAAGAAAAGTGCGTGCTCAAAAAAAAAGAGGAGGGAAAGCAAAAAGATAGCTCATACCTCCAGGGCAAACTCAAAGCAGTACAAAGAGCTCACAGCCTTCCGGCTGTATCTATCAAGAGCAAAATAAAGCTCTGCCAGCCCGGCCTCTCCCCACGAGACATCTCCGGCCGTCTCCATGTCCTCCAAGGACCTCAGCAAGGCAAAGACTGCCGTCCCCTCAGCATGCCCAAAGAGGGTGCTCGAAAAAGCAAACCACAAGAAGGCCCTAGCGATCTGCTCAGCGCCTATCCTCTCCTCCCCAGCCTCGTAACTCACAATGGTCTCCACGATCTTGCCGTAGACCACGGCATACTCCATCCCCATCCCCTTTTTGGGAATAGGGGAAAATTCCAGAAGAGCCTGCAGATCAGCATCGCTATAGCCATCCCGCCACTCAATGCTGCGTCCATTAAAGGACAGGCCCGTGATCGCAGCGTAATCGGAGGGCGTAACCGTAGCCTCGCCCCAGAAGAAGTGAAAGGTGTGGGTCGCGTCCCACCAGTGCTGCGCCAGAGCAAACATCAAGCCCTTGCTCTTAGGGAACTTGACCAGTCCCCTCAAGCACTCGACAAACTCCCAAAGCCCCGTCTCGACAACAATCTGTCTCGGACTCGGCAAAGCTCCTCGGCCCACATTCGGAAGCCGGTCCCACAAGTCAATCACGGACTCCACCGATCCTCGAGTCTTCATTTTGTTCAGCTGCTCCGTTACAAAACGGTTTCCGCCCTGCAAAAAAAAAATGTCAAAAAAAGATTGCATTTGCATTTGCACAAAAAAAAAGAGCATACACATGCATTAAAAAAAAAAAATTCGGCAGCATAACGGCATGCAATAGACATAGCCCCATTTTTCTCACAGAAAAGACAGTTTTCAACAAATCCCATTCAACAATTTTCAATAAAAAAAAATGCATACATGCATATCCTACAAGAAGTTGACGGAAATAAAACTCCGTCCCATTTTCTAAAAAAAGAAAAAAAATGCATACATGCATATCATCCATCTTACATGCAACGGGAGGAAAAATCCGTCCCACTTTTTTAAAAAAAAAAATCCTAAACATACATACATCTCATATTGGCAAAATGCCAATTCTTTCCAAACAAAATGCATGCATTGCATCATTCATCAATATCAATATTCAATTTCAAAAAAAAAAATCACAATTTTCGAATTTTCACATGCAATTTTCGAATTAAAAAAAAAAATGGCGAAAATGCCAATTCTTTTTCCCAAGCAAAATGCACATTTTGGGTTACTCACATAATCATCAAGATTCAAAGACAATGAACATGCAATATTCAATTTAAAAAAAAAAAAAATTTCAAATTTCAAACAAGAAATCAACAAAGGGATCAAAGGGTTTCAAAGTATACCGTTCGGAGATTCGAATCCGAAGCCCAATGTTGCCAAGCATCGGGGTAATGCTCCTCCGCAACCGATTGCGAAAGATTGTAATGCCTCCTCATCCGGACGAGCTCCAATCGCCTCTCCGCTACCGGGCCACGCCCTTGACCTTGAAAAGCGCCTTCCCCGTGTTCCATTGCTCAAAAAATCGAAGAAATCGGAGGAATTCTCAAGCTTTTTGGGCAACAATGGTTTCCTTCTCTCGGTTTCTCTCTCTCTGCTCTCGTCTGTTTCAAAACTGAATGGGGAAGAAGAAAAGGGCGTTGGCCCTAATTAATACCCCTGGTTTTCAAACCCTATCCGCGCGGACAGGATTGCAAGGGTCAAAATGACCCTTTTGCCCCTTAAAATTCCAGGACTCTGCAATTCAGTCCCCAACTTGACAGAGTTAACCCAAAGTTAACCAAAATCAGCCCCTTGTCAAGAAAATCTTTCCCGGCAGTAAAACGTAAGACCGAGTGCCTCGAGAAAGATAACGGATCCCGTATCTTTCATCAAAATCATTCCCGGCAGTAAAACGTAAGACCGAGTGCCCCGAGAAAGATAACGAAATCTCGTATCTTTCATCAAAATCCTTCCCGGCAGTCAAACGTAAGACCGAGTGCCCCGAGAAAGATAACGGATCCCGTATCTTTCATCAAAAATTATTCCCGGCAGTCAAACGTAAGACCGAGTGCCCCGAGAAAGATAACGAGATCCCGTATCTTTCATCAAAATCTTCCCCCTGATCAAACGTAAGACCGAGTGCCCGAGAAAGATAACGAGATCCCGTATCTTTCATCAAAATCCTTCCCTAGCAAAGAAACGTAAGACCGAGTGCCCCGAGAAAGATAACGGATCCCGTATCTTTCATCAAAATCATCCCCGGCAGTAAAACGTAAGACCGAGTGACCCGAGAAAGATAACGGATCCCGTATCTTTCATCAAAATCACCTCCGGCAGTCAAACGTAAGACCGAGTGACCCGAGAAAGATAACGGATCCCGTATCTTTCATCAAAATCACCTCCGGCAGTCAAACGTAAGACCGAGTGCCCCGAGAAAGATAACGAAATCTCGTATCTGTCATCAAAATCCTTCCGGCAAAAAACGTAAGACCGAGTGCCCCGAGAAAGATAACGGATCCCGTATCTTTCATCAAAAATTATTCCCGGCAGTCAAACGTAAGACCGAGTGACCCGAGAAAGATAACGGATCCCGTATCTTTCATCAAAATCACCTCCGGCAGTCAAACGTAAGACCGAGTGCCCCGAGAAAGATAACGAAATCTCGTATCTTTCATTAAAATCCTTCCCTAAGAAACGTAAGACCGAGTGCCCCGAGAAAGATAACGGATCCCGTATCTTTCATCAAAAATTATTCTCGGCAGTCAAACGTAAGACCGAGTGACCCGAGAAAGATAACGGATCCCGTATCTTTCATCAAAATCACCTCCGGCAGTCAAACGTAAGACCGAGTGCCCCGAGAAAGATAACGAAATCTAGTATCTTTCATCAAAATCCTTCCCGGCAGTAAAACGTAAGACCGAGTGCCCCGAGAAAGATAACGAAATCTCGTATCTTTCATCAAAATCCTTCCCGGCAGTCAAACGTAAGACCGAGTGACCCGAGAAAGATAACGGATCCCGTATCTTTCATCAAAATCACCTCCGGCAGTCAAACGTAAGACCGAGTGCCCCGAGAAAGATAACGGATCCCGTATCTTTCATCAAAATCATCCAACGGCAGTCAAACGTAAGACCGAGTGCCCCGAGAAAGATGACGAATCTCGTATCTTTCATCAAAAACCTTCCCCGGCAGTCAAACGTAAGACCGATCTCCTCGAGAAAGATAACGAGAACTCGTATCTTTCATCAAAATCCTTCCCGGCAGTCAAACGTAAGACCAATTCCCCAGACGAATACGTCTGATTTTCCCCAGACGAATACGTCTGATTTTCCCCAGCAAAGGCTAACGAAATCCCCAGCAAAGTTAACGGAATCCCAAAAGCCAACGGAATCTCGAGTAGTTCTCGAACTACGAAAGGGCTTGATTCCCACTAGGGATACGTAGGTAGCCTATCATTAGGTCCAGCCCCTCGACCAAAACGGTCACCCTCTCCTTCGGCAGCAGACGAAGTCCACCGAAAGGCCATTTCAAAATTAAGGTCCGAGGCACCTAAAACGCCATCTCCAAGGTTCGAGGCACCTAAAACGCCATCATCATCAAGGTTCGAGGCACCTAAAACGCCATCTTCAAGGTTTGAGGCACCTAAGACGCTATCACTAGGAAAGCGATAAATCGCAATCATCCCCAGCAGAGACCGAAAATGGTCATTCCTATCCCCAGCAGAGCGGATAGCCATCAGACCGAAAATGGTCATCTCTTATCCCCAGCAGAGTTTCTTTCCAGCAACCGACTGCAGAACTCGCTCATCAGGTTCGAGGCACCTAAAACGCCATCATCTCCAGGGTCAAAGACCCGAACTACGACTGGCTTGATTCCCATTCGGGATACGTAGGTAGCCTATCGCTAGGTTCAGCCACCCGATCACTCGATCATCCTGCCAAATATGGAGCCTTACTCTTATCGACGACCCCGCTTCCTTCGAAAGCGCCGTCGCCGAGGGGCTACTGTAAGTGCTCTAATTTGAGCTTGTTAGAATTTTTGTTAGAAAATTAACGAAAGTCATAACAATTACTAACATTTCTAACAAAGTAAGGGTAAAATGGGCATTGCTATTTAGAGTTAAACCTTCCAAGGAATCTCAAAAAGCAAAAGAATTAAGAAAATCCCGAAACAGCAAGTTGAAAAACATTTTCTGCTGAGATTTTTGAATTTTATTCCTTGTGTCCAAAGCTGGAGCTGCATTTAATGAACAGTGCACGCCAAGCAGACCAATCCGCGCGGATGACTTTGTAAAGTCAGGAGGGCTATAAATTGAGCCCTCCAGTCACAAAAATAAAGAGAAAAAAACACATTTTGCACCGAACCTCTGGCGAAACATAGAGAGAAAACAGTGTGAATTCACTTGAATTGTCACCATTTTCTCTCCAATCTTTCCCAACTCATACTCATCCACTCACTCTCATATTAAAGCCCTAAACACTCATACACTCAAGTCAAACACTCAAGAACACAAGGAAGATTGGTAAACCCTCCTCTTCCTAACCCTAAATCTCATCCATGCATGCATCTTCAAACTACAAAATGTAGTTCTTTCATCTTCTTGCTCTAGATCTAAGAAGATCACCATGGAAGACCATCTCCATGGATGATCTTCTACAAAGATCAACATTATTTTCAAGATTTCTTACTTTCTTACAAAGAAAACTCATTTTCAAAACCCTAAAAACCATTTTCAAGCATAAAATCTCATTTTCAAAGGATAAAAATCTCCTCCCCAAGCAAATGAAATGCTTAGTCCTAATGTACCCCAAGGATGGTTAGGTATAGTTGATTCACCACTAAAATGTCTAGTGATCACTAACCAAAACCTAGGGAAATGGGGACAAGCATGGATGCAAAACCCCCCTTAAAATCATATTTTCTTTTTTGAGAAGTTGCTGTCCAGTAGCAATTTCCTCAGACCTCAGTCCATGGTCTAATTTTTTAGACACAGATAAATGTGGAATTTGGTGTTGACTACAAAACACTTTTTGTAGCCAATATCCAGAGCTTTCCAGACATATTTTTACCTTATTTTTTGGGTGAGTAAAACTCCTCTTTTCAAATTTCTTTTCAGAGGCTAGTTCATCAGCTTCTGGGAATCCAGATCTCATATCTGAGGTTTCCAGAGGGTTTTGACCCCTCAAATCTTCTCCAAAATGGAAAATTCCTTCGCAAAAATCTTATTTAAGGTGTCTAGAACAACTTTCATTCTCTGAGTTTATCCAGATTATGAAGTTTTAAGACCCTTGAATCCATTTTAAAATCAAAGGTCCACTGCCTTTTTCACTCTGGCAGAAATGGCTCTCAACTTCAAAAGGTCTTTTGAGTACCAAATCTCAATCCAAAAATCTTCCAAAAAATCATGGGATCAGTTTAATGTCTTAAAAAGATATCCCAATTTTTACTTTTCTGAGTTTCAACTTATTTTGGCCAAAACACACACACACACACACACAAATGATTTTCGGCTTGGAAGACTCGTTTTACGAGGCGCGTCGGGTGCACACTAACGTCCTTCCCGACGCGTAACATGACCTCCGAACCTAAATCTCTGATCTCGGGCTTTTTTCAAAGTTTTGGCCCTCAAAATTAAAATGGCGTGGCGACTCCGTTTTCGTTGATTTTCTTTCAAACAAAAAATGGGAAAATTTTCGGATATCACATCATCACAGTCATGAAAGGAGCTCACGGGATGCCAATAACAGCAATTGTTGAGACTTCCTTTTATCGTTGTGTAGAGTATTTTCAGGTAAGACATGGGTTTTCACTGAATGCTTTAGGAGGTAATCCCGATAACCCAAATATCAATCCCATACACCAATTCAGTCAGAAAGTTCATTACCTTCAGGAAGAATAGCGAGAAGGTTACGCAACATCATGTTAGAAGGTTCAACACTCACGAGATGGGGGTATATCAGGTGACAACCGTACGTCACGGTGATAATGGTGGTAATATCCAAATTGTCTGATGGAATGATGGTACCTGCACATGTGGTAAATGGGTTGCATATCATATGACTTGTTCCCATCTTCTTGCATGTTGCCAATCGCAACATATTGACGGTCGTTATTATGTTCATCCCTTTTACACTATTCGTGAATACTACAAGACATGGAAGGGAATATTTTAACCATTACACCATGAGGACTATTGGGGTGTTAATGAATTGGTGCCACATTTTTTCCCTAATCCCAACCTTCGACGTTCTGCGAAGTCCGGAAGGCCCAGATCAAGGCGGTTTTGAAACTCTATGAACTTTCAATCAGATAAACGAAAGACTTAATGTTCAACATACAATCAAGAAGGTCTCAATCGTTGTAGATGTCCAAGTAATAGACAATAGAATTATTTTTATGTAATTTCCATTAAACATGAATGTAATTTCTATTTGAGTGGAATTTTTCCAAACTATATGTAATATGAAAGTTTATGTTTGGCAAAATAACAGTTAGTTTCTGTAGTTTATGTTTGGCAAAATAAAAATTTATGTACATGGCAAAATGAAATGAAAGTTTATGAAGTTTCTGAAGTTTCTCAAGCCTCTGTAATTTTTGTTCCATCTAAACTCGCTATTTGAATTAGCGAGTTCACCTAAACTCGCTAATTGAATTAACGAGTTTAGGTGAACTTGCTAATTTAAATAGCGAGTTTAGGTGAAGTCGCTAATTTAAATGGCGAGTTTGTAAATGCCAGATCCAATACAGCAGATACCAGAAACTGCCCACCTGCAACAATAAACTGGACAATAACAAAAACCAACAATACCCATGTATACAACAACAAATATAGACAAACTAAAACTTTCAAAAAACCAATAAATAGATTACAAAAACAAGAAATACTACAAATATCCATTACAAAAACTACTAAACTAATCAAACATCACTTCTTGTTTCTTTCATATGTTTTATCATATTTAGAAGCAGTGTATTTGTTTACCGGATGTCGCGACCTATACCACTTTCTTATGTCAACCTGTCTCTTAAATTCCTCCCCCTGAGCTTGTGTAATGCCCTCAAAGTGAGTCTCGCCAGAAGAAGTCGAACTCGGATCGGAGAAGGGTCGGATCGTTGCTCGTGATGTAGATAGAGGAACCCTAAAGCCACTACCACTCCCCGAATATACTCCAAAACCCATAGTGGGTGTAGGGGGAGGGTCTGGCTGGGTACTCCCACTCCCACTCCCACTAAACTAACTCTAAGTAACTGTCCACTGTGACGGCCATTCAAATAGTCCATCATCCTGGGTCTGGGCTTGAGGCTCTGGCTCTGGCTCTGGGTCAATGTGAGGCTCGGGATCTGGCTCATCATGTAAGTTCATCCCAGGTTATGCCTGTCTGGGTGCACGATATCCACGTCTATGAGGCCTTATAGGTGTCACACCCTGGGCTCGATCAACCGGTAGTGAAGGTGCTTCAGAATATTCAGAAAAATGTATATCCTCTCAATATCTCTAAGTAAAGGGAGATATAGCATACATGCAGATTATTCATAAATCCACCACACTAGATAGTCTCGAGGTGAGTGGCACAACAAAGTTCCCTATATAAAAAGGCTAAACATGCACTACCCCAGCTGTACATGTTTATCCTCTCAATATCTCTAAGTAAAGGGAGATAAAACAGCTTCACCTTGTTGTTAGTACAATCTGGCATCAAATTAGCCCCAAGGGCTATCAAAATATAGGCACGCGTATACTTATTAACCAAGTATGGGGGGGGGGGTCAGCGGAAAGGCTACCAAACTCAGAAAAATGTATCTTCAGCCACTTAATCTTTAGACTACTACGATCAAGCGATGCATCAGGTGGGACAACACCTAGAAGCTCCTCACATAAGACCTGCCAATCTGGAAGCACGGGCAAATCTGAATCGGTAACGGGTAACCCATCAATCGGTAACCCGGACAGCATCCCGATATCCTTTAATGTGATGGTCGTCTCACCAACAGGGAGGTGGAATGTATGGGTTTCCAAACTCCATATCTCAATTAATGCCTCAAATAAAGCCCAGTCATACTGCACTCTCCCGATAAAATGAACTCCCAAAAACCCAGTCACTGCTAATCTCTACTGAATAACGAGAGTTATAACATCTGGCATGGTCGCGCACCACGGCAAAATGATAAACTCGAAACGTCATGATTTGCCCAAATATATCGAGCTCGGTGGGAGTGATGTAAAGTCAACACAGAAGGATCAAAAGGCCCAGGATCAACAAAAGTATCCATCTATTAATCAAAACAACACAAACACAAGTATTATTTTGACAAATCAAATACTGTAGGAAGTGTTATTTTCACAAATGTTATGTTCACAAATCAACACAAACACAAATATTACTTTCAAAAATCAATACTCTAAGAAATACTAACAACACAAAATATTCCCAAATTTTGATTAAAAATAAATCATACTATAGGAAATACTAACAAATCAATCAAATACAACAAAAATCCTAACATTTGTTCAAATAAATACTACTTCAATGGAATGAATGAAAAAACTTAGAAAAAAAAACACCCAAAATTCGTTCAAATTAAACCTAAAATGACAAATTTCCTTTTTGGACGTCCAATTTGAAAGGGTACAACCCAAAAATGAAAAGTTTTTTATTACTTCTTTATTTGTGGGACCCACTTGTCATACTCACAATAAATATTCACTAACTATTTTCTACCCCATTTTCTCTTTCCTACGTCACTTTTTATACTCACAACATTTTATTTCACTATACACTTTTTCTCTTTCCTACGTCACTTTTCTTAATTCCCGTGTGCAAGACAAAAACTTTGCCCCTTCGGACGGGACGTCGGGAGTAGTTTCTAATCATATATAATATAAACAACAAAACTATTTAGAGCCTCCAGAAAAGGCCACGTCAAAGGCCACGTCATCAGCTCCATTTCCAACTCATTTTTATTCTAGATTTTAATTAAAAAAATATAGGATAAGTGTTTTTTTTTTCATAAATCCGAAATTAGGATAAGTGTTTTTTTTTTAATTAAATCCGAAAAAATCAAAACTAGGATAAGTGTTTTTTTTTCATAAATTCGAAAAAATTCTGATAATGCAAAAAAATTCTGATAATGCAAATTTTATATTTCGAAATTTTAAATAAACAAAAAAAAAGAATCCGGAGCAAAAATTCTGATAATGCAATTGAAATTTAAATAAAATTTAAAATTTTGATAAGATATATCTAACTTTAAATTTCTAGATTATATTTAAATGTAACAATTTTTCAAATGTGGATAATATATTCCGATAAATCTCAAATTTTTGAAATTTAACTAAGATGTCATCTGAGCATAAAAAATCATTTTCAGTTATATATATTTCGTATAATATAACTTTAAATTTCTAGATTATATCTAAGTGTTTTTTTTTCATAAATCCGAAAAAAATTGAGTAATATCACTACTAGAAACAGGCCTTTTACCGACGGAAATTTTCGTCGGTAAATCCACTTATCCGTCGGTAAATGGTTATTACCGACGGAATGAGTCCGTCGGTTTCCGTCAGAAATAATTGATTGGTAATACCGACGGACCAAATTCGCCGGTATTTCCGGCGGATTTTCCGCCGGAAAATATAAAATTCCGCCGGAAATCGTCCGTCGGAAATGAGTGATGCCGGCCGGTTAACCGGAGAGATTGCCGGAGTTTACCGATGGAAATATCCGTCGGTAAATATCAAAAAAAGTAAATAAATAAAACCCATTACCGACGGTTATAACCGTCGGTAAAAAGAAAATTTACCGTCGGATATGTCCGTCGGAAATCTAAATCGAATCCGACGGATATATCCGTCGGTAATGGGATTTATTATTTAATTTTTTTATTATTTTCCGACGGATATTTCCGTCGGAAATTAGAATTATTTATTTTTTTTAATTATACTACCGACGGAAATATCCGTCGGTAATCTGGCCAGATTTTAAAAAAAATTCTATTTTATTATTAATCCACCTGTAAACCTGTCAAACCTGTTTAAACAAATCCCAAAATAAAATAAACGCAAACAACATACAAACATCAAACATACAAACATCAAATAAACTCAAACTGTATCAAGCAACCTAAAGCGAAAGGGGAAAAGGGGAAAGGGGAAGGGGGAAAAGAGGAAAGGGAAAGGGGAAAAGGGAAAAGGGAAAAGGGGAAAGGGAAAGGGGAAAGGGAAATTGTTTCGCTTGGGGAAAAGGGAAGGGAAATGGAAAGGGAAACAAAATATATTTGTTTACATTACATGCCAGCCAAATAAAATGAATGTCAATCAACCACGACCCCGACCACGACCCCGACCCCGACCACGAGCGCTGTCGCTACCGCTACCATCGCCACTACCACCGCCACTTCCCCTAAGGTATTGACCGACTGACTCATCAGAAGCGTTACCGCTATTACGTGGCTGTGGCTGTGGCTGTGGCTGCAAATTCATGGTAGCCAAGTATTGTTGCACGCGCTGGTCAAGCTGTTGAGCCAATATACTAGCCACCTGGGCCTCCACCAGGTGCGCATCTGGGTCTGCACTCGGGCCTCCACCTGGCTCTGGATCTGCTCCACTCGCTTCTCAACCTCTCTGTTCACCCGTTCATCAAACGCTTCTTGATCCACATGATGACTGCCGCCGGAGGAAGAAGATGAAAAGTATGAAGTAGTAGGGCTACGGAATGGCATGTTAAAATACCCCGCACCATGTCCTCCGAATCCAGGCAAGCGATCTCCCTTCGGTTGCTTGCCGTCGAGGACAATGGCCGCCCAAAGCTTTTTACGAAAGGTGGGCCGCTCGGTGCTCTCAGGAGCCAAACTTCCTTCTTCAATAGCCTCCTCACGAGCCCGCCTATCATACTCTTCCTGAAAAAAAAAAAAAAATACATTATACACTATGGTAGAAAATAATATTTCTTTAACTAAATAATTTATTATTTACTAATAGAAAATATATAAATTACTAATAGAAAATACTATTAACACTTACAAAAAGGGTCTGGTAATAAGGATTGTCCCATTGTGGCCCTGAGCCATCAACAGCCTCCGTAGTATGTGTAGCCGTAAATACGGCGGCGGCATCGGCCTCATCATTTCCGTGTTTCTTAATCTTAACATATAAAAAAATTAAAACTTTAAGATATTGCTTATCAAATAATAACAATATATGAATCAAATAAAGTAATAACAATATATGAATCAAATAAAGTATTGCTTAATTTACAAACGGATAATAAATGAAGTAAGTTTACCATTCTGGACCAAGTCTCGCTGAAGTTAATTGATCCTCCAGTGTGCACACTCCCCCGCCCCTCTTGTGTGTTCCTATTCTTCTTTGCAATTTCTGAACTTTTTTGAAATTTCTCACTGCTCCAATAGGCTTCCTACTGCTCCCACGCAGTAGCGGAGAAATTAGCTGGAGGCAAACCATCAATTAGCCACTTTGCTCTCATGTCGTACACTTTCCCAGCGTACCGCTTAGCAACCAATTTCTTAAAAGCCGTCTCGATTTGCAAGTCGGTAAACCCAGGGCATGAATATACGTGCTACAAAAATAGTAAAAGTAGTTAAATTAACAAGGGAATAGTCTACAAACTTTACAAAGGAAAGAGAATTAAGTAATTTTACCCGAAACTGGCTATACCAGATAGCGTACACCTCTTTTGATATCGACTTGGGGGTGGGATAAAATCCCTCAAAATTATACCCGCTGAATAAATCCCCAAACCATCTAGCGGGATCTCGACAACCACCATGTATAAACCTATAAGATATTAATTGAAAAACAATATATCAATATATATACAAATAAAAAGACAATAATAAAATGTAAACATTACAATTAAATAATACTTACTGGCCACTGGGAGAGATAGATATTTCCATTTTTCCATCCTCATTAATAATTGCGTCCAAGTTAACCCGTCCGGATGGTTCACTCACTGGATCACTAGAGCTTACATTACCTTGGTGCTCAAATCCTCATCACTACGTCCCGAACCGGACGTAGAGCCCCTCCCTCCAGCCCTTGGAGAAACAAGACGATGGACAAAACCCGCAATCTTGCCTCTCTTTGAACGATTGCCACCTCGACCCGACATATCTAAACTAGTATATTATATATACAAATAAAAACAATATATCAATATATATACAAATAAAAAGACACTTCATTTAGGATGTGAATAATTTTAAATATTAATATTTAATTCTTTGTTGTTAAGTATATTATTCTCTAGGGTGAAAGGACAATTCATGTCCATTAGGTTTAGAATTGGGGTCGGCTTCTATCCCAAATTTGAAATACACGTATGAATTGCAAATATCACTTTGTCTACTTGCTTTATAATCGAAAATCAAGCAATTTTAATAGACAATAATGATATTTACAAATCATATAATCGTGCATAATTTTTATTTTTATTCATTACCATAACATGCATAATTTTGATCAATAAACAAGATGAGAGTCGTTATCATCCACAACAATCAAAACCCTATCTCAGCTTAGACCAAGAAAGACAGAGCAAATAAGTTCTTGTCAGTTTGAGCAAAGGATTTTCTGTTTAATATAGGTTTTTCAGCCATCGTCCTCCTCTCTAAGGATCTCAAACATCACGGTCATGTTCTTGTCGGTGCTGTTTTACTCTTCATGGTGGTATACGGTCACAAGTAAAAACAAGGTAACAGTATTAACACCGGTGAAGAGAAAACAGAGCTTCCCTCCAATTTTTTCAATCTCCACCTTCCATTTACCCAAGATCCTGATTGCGAAATCTTCCTCATGAGGTTGAAAGCTGGCGGTGTTGCCCTCAATTCTTTGAGAGCAACACCGCCAGCTTTCAACCTCATAAGGAAGATTTCTCAATCAGGATCTTGGGTAAATGGAAGGTGGAGATTGAAAAAATTGGAGGAAAATTCTGTTTTCTCTTCACTGGTGTTAATACTGTTACCTTGTTTTTACTTGTGACCGTATACCACCAGTAAGAGAAAACAGACACAGACAAGAACATGGCTGTGATGTTTCAGATTCTTAGAGAGAAGAGGACAGTCAAGCTGGAAAAACTCTTATTAAACAGAAAATCCTTTGCTCAAACTGACAAGAACTTATTTGCTCCATCTTTCTTGATCAAAGATGGACGGATTTTGATAGATGTGTGTGAGAAAGGCTCTCATCTTATTTATATATATACATATATGTATATTTATTATTATTATTATTATTATTTATTATTATTATTATTATTTTATTATAATTTATTTTATTTTTTTATTTATTTTGTTTATTTTATTTTTTATTTTTATTTTTTATTTTATTTTTTATTATTATATTTATTATTATTATTATTATTATTATTTATTATTATTATTATTATTATTATTTATTATTATTATTATTATTATATTATTTATTTTATTTTTTTATTTATTTTGTTTTTTTTATTTTTTATTTTTATTTTTTATTATTATTATTATATTTATTATTATTATTATATTTATTATTATTATTATTATATTTATTATTATTATTATTATTATTATTATTATTTATTATTATTATTTTATTATTATTTTTTATTTTTTATTATTTTTTTTTATATTTATTTTATTTATTTTTTATTTCATTTTTTTAGACATTCACCCCCTCACCGTCCCAATATGAATATCCAAGCCTACCAAACTCTTACATAAACCAACAATCTAGACCATATTCAAACCTTTTGACACCTAAAAATGCAAATGAAACAACTAGCACATAGAAAAAGACTACATAATTAAACCCACATGTACAGTTAATTATTCAATCCAAGCCTACCAAACTCTTACATAAACCAACAATCTACACACGGCCGCACACACTCACACTCACACGCGAGAACACACACACTCACAGACACACCAAACACACCCTGCGTAACACCCACACACACAACACACACGGCACAACAAGGTAACACACACACATGCACAACATACTCACACACACAGCACACATCAGGAACACCTTCTACACACACCAAAACACACACTGCACAACAAGTAACTCCATTCTATAAGAGATCAAAGAAAACCTTGCAAACATAACAAAATCCAAGCACGAGAGGTCACACATTATGATAGTACTTCAAATGTCATGACCAACAAAAAGATACGATTCGGTATGCTTCTGATTTAAATATAGCGGTTACATTAGAAAAACTAGAACTTAACATTCGTATTTTTCATCAAAGAAGAAACATCTTCCACATTTCCCTCTAATGTAAGTTTCCAATCTCTGCTTTCAATTGTAACTTTTACTTCATCCCTATCGGAAGAAGACGATCCTTCTTCGAAATTGACATCTTCGAGAAAGTGCAAAAGCTTGTGAAACTGGAGGTGCAAATAGAGGCCTTTTTTAATAGCCGCACAGGCTGCATCAAGAGAATGAAATCCCTTGTACACGTAAGTGGAGAAACCATTTACTTGTGCTTTACATGCATCCCGGCTTGTGTAGATGCCGGGATGCGTCCGACCCGGACAACATAATAACAATATGCCATATGTTTCTATAAAAAAGAATGTGATTTGCTAATCAACTCTACATTATATAAGAGAATATTATTTGAATTTTTTTATTTTTTTTTTTAAAAAAAGAGCATCAGAAACCCTAATCGAACAAAACGCAAGGCAGCCTAAAATTCACAAAATATACCAATACCAAAATCACAAGAACTTCGGCCATGAACAAAACTCAAAGAGACCTAAATCCAAAATCACAACACATGAGCTATGAAAACGTAAAATCAAATGAAAAATCAACGATCAAAAAAGGCATACTTTCGTAATCAATACTTGAGAGAGAGAAAGAGAGCTTACCGGCGTAGGAGACAACGACGGCGAAGGCGGGCTGGCGGCAACGCAGAGCTAGGGCGACTGCGAGAGAGAGAGAGAGAGAGAAAGCGAGTGAGAGAGAGAAATCGAGTGAGAGAGAGAAAGGGATTGAGAGAGAGAAAGAGAGCTTACCGGCCGGCGACGGAGACGGCAACGGCGAACGGCTTCCACGGCGGAGACGGCGTTTGTTCGCGAATTACTGATGAGAGAGAGAGAGAGTGAGAGGGAGAAATCGAGTGAGAGAGGAATTAAGCGATTGAGAAGAAACTTACCGTAGACGGTGATGGCAACGGCGGAGGCGATAGGTTTCCGTTCGCGAACTGGAGAGAGACAGGAGAGGGCGACGTAAAATGAAGAAATGGGATCTGTTACATTATATATAGGGCGTGTTTACCGACGGATATGTCCGTCGGTAATACCGGTTGATCGATGTCCGTCGGCAATACCAATGAATTACCGACGGACTTTTTAAATTACCGACGGACTACACGAAATTTTTAAAAAAAATAATTCCCGGTAAAATGAAATTAATTTCCGTCGGTAACTGGTTTTTTTCCGTCGGTATTACCGACGGACAAGGTCCGTCGGTAAATGTCCGTCGGTAAACACACTGTTTCTAGTAGTGTATATTCCGATAAATCTCAAATTTTTGAAATTTAACTAAGATGTCATCTGAGCATAACAAATCATTTTCAGTTATATATATTTCGGATAATATAACTTTAAATTTCTAGATTATATCTAAGTGTTTTTTTTTTTCATAAATTCGAAAAAAATTGAGTAATTAACTGGGACCTCCGTGTTGTCAATCGTTCCTACGAATGGGTGGAGAAGGCTATTATATTCCAGCCGGATCTCAAGAACTGGCAATCCGCCGTCCGTGATGGGTTAACCGAGGCCGGAATCGAACCCTACAATGGGTTCACTTACCAACATGTGATGGGTACCAAGATCGGAGGATCCACCTTTGACAGTTCCGGTCGGAGACACACCCCCGCCAATCTTCTCAGCTACGCCATATCATCCAACATCAAAGTCGTCATCTACGCCAACGTGGAAAGGGTCCTCTTTGCTAATTCCCCGGTGCCCTCTCGGTTCAATCAAACCGCAATTGGGGTTGTGTTTCGCGACGCGGTTGGGAGTTACCATCACGCTATGCTTCGTGAAAAGGGTGAGGTCATTCTCTGCGCCGGCGCCCTCGGCAGCCCACAACTTCTGCTGTTAAGCGGCATTGGGCCACGGCCGTACCTTTCTTCAATGGGGATTCCAGTAGTCCTCCACTCCCTGTTCGTCGGAGAGTTCATGTACGACAACCCTAGAAACGGCGTCTCCATTGTGCCACCGAGTCCACTGGAGCATTCCCTAATACGGGTTGTGGGCATCACAAATTCGGGGGCATACATTGAAGCGGCCTCCAATGTAATCCCATTTTCATCCCCTCCACGCTCAGTCTTCAGCCCTGTGGCCGCTTCTCCATTATATCTCACCGTCGCCAATGTTATGGAGAAAATTGTAGGCCCACTCTCAGTCGGCTCACTGAGATTGGAGTCCACTGATGTTCGGGCTAACCCAATTGTTCGGTTCAACTACTTCAGCAACCCTGAGGACTTGGTAAGGCGCGTAAATGGCACACGAATGATTGGAAATGTGCTGAGAAGCCGGGCGATGGATGACTTCAAGTTCAGGAACTGGGGAGGTGGTCGAGATTTCAGATATGTGGGTCCCCCATTGCCCCTAAATCAGTCGAGTGATGAGGAAATGGGGGAGTTTTGTAGGCGGACAGTGAATACTATATGGCATTACCATGGGGGTTGTATCGTGAGGAGGGTGGTGGATAGAAATTTGAGGGTGGTTGGTGTGGGTGGTCTTTGTGTTGTTGATGGTTCGACGTTTGGGATATCACCGGGGACTAATCCACAGGCTACTGTTTTGATGCTTGGAAGATATATGGGCATGGCGATCTTGAGAGAGAATGAAACATGTATGATCTGATCTGATTTTTTTTTTTTGTATAGTTAGATAAAAAATTGTTGATTGAGGGGGAAGTTAGTGTATCTAATGACACACTGTATGTGACAAAAGTGTAATGAGAAGATATACATTGGATTTGTTGTTGTGATAAGGGGGAAGCGGGAGCCAAAGATGTCGGGAGGTTTGTTCGTGTCAAACAGAGTGAGACGGGTGCCGGTGGAGGTTGTAAAAGACATGTATTGCATAGTTCATACATCTTATATAGATTGAAACCAAAAAATGGCATTTCCCATTTCAGTACTAACATAATTGAAATCAGATCGTCCCTTTCGTTTTTAAGAGATTGAACAAGGCAGACACTTGGATCAATCTCATTGACCATGGTAGAAAGTCAAACTATTTAATAGTTTGAGCAAAGTTATCAGATCCATTTCCCATTGGTCATATTAAAGCTATAGGTTAACAGGTTTTAGCTACGATGTTTCTACTCTTTGATTTACTTCGACGTATTTGTGTCGGACATTTATATTCAAGTAGCGTCAATACGAGTTCAATTTGAGGTAAACCAAAAAAATCTAAAATCATAACCTTCGAGTGGTTGCCTGAGAGACAACTATGGGTCAATGAAGACTTGGAGTGGTTGATGAGCCGAAGCCCAAAACTTGATTCAACATAAGGGCAATGTTAGGGGAATAAAAGAAAGTGTACAAAAAGATAAGATTGAAAATGAGGTGACGATATTTTATTGGTTAAATCGATTGTATACCTATCACACTCTACTGTTGTGGGTAAAATTTAGGATTGCTACGCCTTGAGTTTTTATCAGCATGTCAACATCTTCACTCTCGAAGGCAAGGTAAAAATTATTTGTTTAAATTAATTAATTATTTATTTCTGTTATATTTTAAATACAGGGATAAAAAGTACGTGGGAAAAACGTGTCCAATAGACTCCTTTCAACGGCTTGGAAGACTAAGTTAAGATGTGGATAACTCACCGAAATTATAGGGAGTTTGTTAGGATTTTATCTTTTTGTTATTTTCTTTCTTATTTATAAGCTAATGGCTGGAGACACACAACACACGACACAACACAAGAACACACGCATTACACTCACACAGCTCAAAAATACTTTGTAATCCGCCATAGCTTTCTACTTTGTAATTCATTATTAATACAATTGTTTGGGAAGGTAGGTGCTCATAATTACCTCCCGAGGTTTTGTGCCGGCGAGATAGTTATCTTAAGTATATATTATATTATTATTTTCTCTGTATAGCCAATGAATTACTAACATAATTTAAATATTTATCAATATATTGTAGTTAATGGGGATATAGGTGATCCGGAGTACGAATGTGCGAAATGTGGTGCGATGTTCTGGTATGATGAAAGGTTAAAAAGTACGCAAGCATCAACACAGCCTAAATTTTCATTATGCTGCATGAATGGAAAAGTTCAGATTGACCCATTAGTGCAGCCACCTAAGTTATTGAGTGATCTCTTAGAGAACAAGCATGAAAAGAGTAAAAATTATAAAGACAATATTCGAGCGTACAATTCTATGTTCGCATTCACTTCAATGACCGGTGCAGTTGACCATGGCATAAACAATGGTCGTGGTCCTTATTCGTTTAAATTGAAAGGAAAGAATGATCATATGATAGGTTCTTTATTGCCTAATGACGGCCATCCCCCCCGTTTTTCTCAGCTTTATATCTATGACACGGATAATGAAGTTAAAAATAGAATTAATGCTTTCAGGTACGTTTTTATTTAATTATTCGAGAATTATAATGTATATTACATATATTGTATGTCTATCTTCTATTTATATGTTTGATTCTTTCACACAAGCAGGAAAGATAAAGATAAGCCTTCTTCATTCGATGAGTCATTTGTTGCTGATTTGAAAAATATGATAGATGTGCATAACCCTTATGCACAGACGTACAGAATGGCCAGAGCACATATTGGAATGAAGAAAGATATTAAATTGAGGCTTATAGGAAAGCGGGGTAGAGATGGAAAACCGTTTAATATGCCGACAGCCTCAGAGGTCGCTGCTATAATTGAAGGTGATATTGATGATTCAGGTGATGTTAGGGACATTGTTATTGAAAAGCAGAATGGGGATCTGAAACATATTCATGAATTTGATAAATCTTACCTTCCTCTACATTATCCTCTGTTATTTGTATACGGTAAAGATGGATATTTCACAGACATTCCGAGAAATAAACCTCCCGGGGCAAAGAGATCAAGTTTGTCAATAAAAGAGTTTTTATCTTTTCGACTTCAGGAGAGGATAAGAGAAGGATCACAGCTTATGAGAAGCGGTCGGTTGCTGCAGCAATTTATGGTTGATGCATATGTTATGATGGATACACAGAGGCTTCAATGGATACGTTATAATCAGCCTACTCTTCGGATGGAAACTTATAAAAATATGTCGGATGCATCGGTAAGGGGAGATACCGGCGAAGCATCTGGGAGACGAGTTATATTGCCATCCACTTATACCGGCGGGCAGCCGTGGATGACTCAAAATTACCAGGATTCTCTCGCTATATGTAAATGGACTGGGTATCCGTCACTTTTCATAACATTTACGTGTAATCCTAAATGGCCGAAAATTACGAGATTCTGTAAAAAATATGGCATTAGGCCTAAGGATAGGTCTGATGTATTAAACAGGTATTTAGAATGAAGCTTAATCAGATGATTGCAGATTTCAAGGAAGGCAAAGTATTTGGCACCCCAAAAGCAAGTAAGTAAATCTTTAAATATTATTTGTTTTCCTCTTATTGTTTTGTCAATTATATTTTTTTTATTAGCATGTTCCTCTTATTTTGTTAATTGATTCATGCAGTTATATACACGGTGGAGTTTCAGAAGAGGGGCCTTCCGCATGCTCATATTCTTCTCTTTCTTAACCGCCATGATCGGGGTCACAATCCTGAAGATATTGACAAGTGGATTATTGCTGAGATTCCTGACAAGGAGAAATATCCTAGATTATACGAGGCAGTTGCTGAATATATGTTGCATGGACCATGTGGTGCTGCTAATCCTAAATCTCCGTGTATGGATCACAACAGGTGCTTAAAGAAATTCCCTAAATCATTCAATGATCGCACTCGTGTAGACGAGAATGGGTATCATGTATATAGGCGAAGAGACACGGGTTTCATAATTGATAAGGGTGGAGTTGCTCTCGACAATCGTTCAGTTGTCCCAATCAATCCATATCTTTTGCTAAAGTACGAAGCTCACATAAATGTCGAGTACTGCAATCAGAGCAAGGCAATCAAGTATTTGTTCAAGTATATAAACAAGGGAACCGACATGATATGCCTTGCAATCGAAAAAGATGAGGTGAAAAGGCAAATTGATTGTCGATATGTCTCTGCGTGTGAAGCTATGTGGAGGATTTTCGGATTCGACATACATTATCGGACCCCTCCTGTTGAGCGATTGGCTTTTCACTTGGAGGGTGATCATGTATCCCCTTCAAGGACGGAGACTTTCTTCCTGATGTTTTGGATAAAGCGACAGTTAAAGAATCTCAATTTATGAAGTGGATGGAGTATAACAGTATTCATTCAGAGGCTCGAAAATATAAATACTGTGAATTTCCTCATCATTTCGTATGGGATAGAACTAAACGTGAATGGCGTCCGATGAAAGATAAATGTTTTGCAGTGGGGCGTATTTATCATGTTCCAATGAACTGCGGAGAATTGTATTACCTCAGGATAATGTTGAATCATGTAGCGGGTCCCATGGAATTCAAGGATTTGAGAACTGTAAATCGCGTTGTTCCCGATTTCAAATCTGCATGTTACGCTCTGGGATTATTAGATGATGACAAGGAATATGTTGATGGAATTATAGAAGCGAGTCATTGGAGGTTGCCCGATAGTCTGAGAAGACTATTTTCTATGTTGCTACTATCTAATAGTATGTCGAATCCGGGAGAGGTATGGGAGAAGACTTGGCACTTATTATCTGATGATATAGAGTACAAGTATCGGAGGATGCACGATAATCCGGGTATTCCGTTCCATGTTTACATATTTGTTTTACAATAAATATCAATTATGATTTTATTTCTACTTTACAGTTATACAATATGATTCTATATATTTATCTATATTAATATATTTATTTTGTTTTTTATAATTTCAGGTTTGAAATTAATTAATGAACAGGTCCAGAATCTTGCTTTGACGGAAATTGAGAAGTTACTGATCGAGAATTGCAACAGTCTCCATAAATTTAAAGACATGCCTAAACCGGTGGGCAATGTCATTGGTGATGCGATAAATAAGCTCATTCTAGATGAGACATCTTATGACATTGATGAGATGAAAGCTGAGCACTTCAGATTACATCCTCAGTTAACAGCCGAGCAAAAGAGTGTTTATGATAAGATTATGTCGGCTGTTGATCGAGGAAACGGTGGTGTGTTTTTCCTCTATGGTTATGGTGGTACGGGAAAGACCTTCTTATGGAAAACACTGTGTTCTGCATTAAGGAGCAGGAGAGATATTGTTCTTCCTGTTGCTTCCAGTGGCATAGCTTCATTGCTCCTTCCGAAAGGTAGGATCGCGCATTCTAGGTTCGGTATCCCGATACAGGTAAACGAGAGCTCAACTTGCAGTAAACTAAAATCGGGTACGGATGAGGCATCACTTCTACATAAAACCAAACTAATTATATGGGACGAAGCTCCAATGGCTCATAAACATTGTTTTGAGGCTCTCGATCGTAGCCTCCGAGATATTATTCGTACACCCGAGGGGAGATATTCCAATAAACCATTTGGTGGTTTAGTTATTGTATTCGGTGGTGACTTCAGACAAATTTTACCTGTTGTTCCTAAAGGGAGTAGGCATGATATTGTGCATGCTGCACTCTATTCATCCAAAATATGGAATGAATGTGAGGTTCTCAGATTGACACATAATATGAGATTGCAGGTAATTCGTAAATAGCCTTTATTCATCTACTTAAATATTTTTATTTCAATTTAAGTAATTTGTATATATTTAACTTAATGTAGGGTGATTCTACTTCTCATAATTCCGAAGAGATAAGAGATTTCGCTCAGTGGCTCTTGAGTGTCGGAGATGGTATTGCCGGTGGAGATAATGATGGAGAAATTGACATTAACCTTCCTGATGATATATTGATTCGAGAGGTTTCAGATCCTATTGCAAAAATAGTCGAATCTATATATCCTGACTTATTGCAAAATAAGGATGTCGAAGGATTCTTCCAGACTAGAGCTGTGCTTGCTCCAACAAATGAGATTGTCGATAACATAAATGATTATGTCATGTCACTCTTTTCGGGAGACGAAGTTGAATATATGAGTTACGATGCCATTTGTAAGGATGAGGATGATGAAAATGGTCTTTGAAGATATATTCTCACTGAATTTCTAAACACTATCAAGTGTTACGGATTGGCAAATCACATTATTAAGTTGAAGGTTGGGTGCATAGTAATGCTTTTGAGAAATCTTGATCAAGGCTATTGTGTAACGGCACCAGAATGATTGTCACTCAATTAGGTAAATACAGTAATTTTTTATTTTTTATATACATATAATTTAATACTTAATTTTGTTACATATATGTAGGTAAGCACGTAGTCGAAGCCAAGATGCTTTCGGGAAAGAATGCTGGTATGAAGGTGCTTATTCCTAGAATGATAATGTCTCCGTCAGATGTGACAAAATTTTCGGTTAGATTCCAAAAAAGGCAATTTCCACTTGCCGTTTCTTTTGCTATGACAATCAACAAGAGTCAGGGACAATCTCTTTCCCATGTAGGACTATATCTTTCACATCCTGTTTTCAGTCACAGACAACTTTATGTAGCATTTTTCAGAGTAACCAGCAAGAGAGGACTTAAAGTTATTATTTGTGATTCAGATGCTCAAACATATGACAAGACGCTGAATGTAGTCTACAATGAAGTTTTCGACAGGCTCTGAGATTTTATGTCGCACAATTTGTGGTTAAACAAAAGTATTGCAATTTCTTATTATTTTCTTTGTTTTTATTTTGTTTTTCTTTAAATATATAGGAGATGGAAGAGATTATGTTGATACTTAGGCACACACTATTAAACTCACGCTATTGTAACCATATCTCTTCATCTTCCAAAGTTGTAACACTAAAATCTTAATAATGTTTTTTGGTTAGGCAGGGACCTAACCTCCCGTGGTTTTGTGCCGGCGAGATAGTTGTCTCAAGGGCTTTCCACGTTACATCATGTGTCAACATCTTTTTTCTGTATTAATTATACTCCTAATATCCGCTACATTGATTATCAATTTCGATTTATATTGTTACTTAAAAATCAATTAAAACACATAAATAATTATTTACTTAATCAAAAAAAAATTATTCACCGTCGGGTACCGACGGGTTACTGACTAGTATGATTAAATAAAAAAAATTGATACTAAGATTATCACATAAAATTGCTAGGTGTGACAGTTAAATTGTAGTTAATATTGCATTAGTTACAGAGATTGAATCCTCTTGCTTTATTAATTTTGTTTCGTTTTCTATACAATCTCTAACTCTTTATCTCCAATTAACGGCCCTTACTTTTTAGTACATATGCAAGGTTCATACTATTTTATTTATTAGTTATAAGATCAAATTTTAAGTCTTACCCTGAAGGGGCCTTTCATTAACTTCAGATGATTTTATATTTAAATTCTAGATCTTATCAACAATGGATTGATATGCAATAGATTTAAAACTTAAGTTGTTTATTCATTTTTATATCAAGCATAAATATATTCATTGTGTATTAAGGGGTTCTATGTATTTTATTTATATAGTATAAATACAAATCTTATCCTTCATATAATTTGTAATTCTTTCTCCGTCCCTAAATGAATAATCATTTGGAAAAGAAAAAATAACTTGTCCTAACTAAATGAAGGATTTTATTATTTTCTTGGAAAAATTTATCCCTAAATGCTTTTTTATCAAAATAAAATTAATAAAATATTTATGCATATTTTTCATTTAATTGTATAAAAATAAACACTTTCAAAATATCAACAAATGAAATTTGTTACTTATTTAGGGACAAAGAAATTACTTATTTTTGATGGGTATAATACAATTAATCTAAATAAATATATTCCTCTAAACTAATATATATACTCCCTCCGTCCCGGAACTTGGTTCACAAACACTGTTTGCACTGATTTTAAGGAGGGAGTATTATATTGAAAGTGTTGTGAGTGTGAAAATAAAATAGGAGAGAGAATGAGTGGAAAGAATAGTAAATTATAATGGTGTTGTGAGTATTAAAATAATGTAGGAGAGAGAATGAGTGGAGGGAATAGTAAAGATTTCTTTCCATTTTAGGTAAGTTTTAAATGTGTGAAGTAAGTTTTGGGACGCCCAAAAAGGAAAGTGTGAAGATTGTTCCGGGGCGGAGGGAGTATATATATATATATATATATATATATATATATATATATATATATATATATATATATATATATATATATATATATATATATATATATATATACCGTCATTGCTTCTTCTCCGAAAAGAAGTTTATGACCATGGGCCTTCTGCCTCCACGCGGCATTGCCCCGTCTGGCTATCGCCCATTGCGGAGAACCCGTAAGAGTCTGTGTCGTGTCTCACTTTGGTAAGCTATTACCTCACCAACTGACAGTAATAAGGTGCAAGCCCCTCCTCGGGCGGATTCCTCCTTTTGCTCCTCAGCCTACGGGGTATTAGTAACCGTTACAGCTGTTATTCCCCTCTCCACAACAAGAAAAAAGGCAGTTACCGACGGATTTTTTCCGTCGGTTATCATTAGAAATCCGTCGCTAAATTTATTTAGCGACGAATTTTCTACGTTTAAAATTCGATGTTAAAACGTGTGTCGATAAATTTTTCGACGGAATAGCGACGGTTTTCAATTAGCTTTAGCGACGGATAATTTCGTCACTGTTGTTTTAAAATCCGTCGATAATTTCGTAAAATAATCGACCAATTCAAAGCATATTGCTGCGACGAATTAGCGACGAATTTTCCGTTTCTATTAAATTGTCATTTTATTTTTGAACCATTTTAGCGACGGATTAGTGACGGATTATTTCGTCACTATATTTATTTAAAAAATCAATATTTATTTGTTTTTTTATATGCCAAATTATTGATGGCTTTCCCGATGGATATTTCTGTTGCTAAATTGGCATTTTATATTAAAAATATATATTAATATATTTAAAAATATATATTAATATATTTAATATATATATACTCCCTCCGTCCCTATAAAAGCTTCACTAATTACCCAAAAGGGCGTCCCGTTAGAAGCTTCACCTTTCCTTTTTTGGCAAAGAATCATCACTATTTTCTCCACTCATTCTCTCTCCTAATTCACTATTACACTCACAACACTTTTCAAATTTACTATTTCCTCCACTAATTCTCTCTCCTATTTTCAAATTACACTCACAACATTTTTTCTTTCCTCCCATTTCCATAATATGCGTGCCGGGCCAAAAGGATGAAGCAATTGCTGGGACGGAGAGAGTATATATATATATATATACATATATAATTAAAAATTACTGAATTTTCATGTGTAACATGGGTTTGAGAAATGTTTTTGTGAGCTTTTTATGCTTAGTAATCTATCAGGCTACAGTCAGTAAATATTTTCTTATTAGAGACCCATAGAAAGTACTGTGGCATTGACTGACATAAGGCTGAGTCTTTATTAATCAACAATAAAAAGAAAAGAAATATAAATATAAATAAATAATTCCTCTGTTTAGTATACATGGTTCCATATGTTGGTTGAGAAACCAAAAATGAAATATGAAGAAAAATAAAAGAAAAAAAAAAACCAACTTATTTTTTTGTTTTATAACATCTAAACCATAAAATTATAAAACAAAGCACTCTATACCCTAAAATGAAACCCAACATCACTCCCAGATTGCTCCATTTTTGTGACTCTCCAATAGCTTGCTGCTTCAAGAACCCATCCCCAAACAATTTACACTCTTGTTCGGTCGAAACTTAACGATTTATTTAATTTTTGCAAGCACACGGGCTATTGAAGTATAGCGAGTGCAAGTACGGGTCGATTTCACGAGAACAGGGTTTACTTTGGGATGAATTTGTTATTACTAAGAAATATAGATGAGATTGAGAGAAATATAGTTTGTTTCGAGAAAAGAATAGAACATACACAGAAAATACTTTAGGAAAACTCTTATAAACGAAGCATTCTCGGGATTAGAAATCATTTAGCCAATTATTCATCATATAATCATGTCTTGGAAAATATAGATTTTCATAAAAATCAAGGATGGTACGTTAAGCCTACACTACTTCTCACGATTAAGCAAGTAGCGTTTGTACCCTTCACTAATTATGCCCTATCTCTCGATGGCCCATAATTAGCAAGGATCCATTAAAGTTCGCAAATCAACATACTTTCCATTCAAGGAAAATCCCTAGGCCATTGAACTACTCTCGTGATCAATAAAACCTAGTTCCTTTATATGGTTCCGTCAATCGAGATTCTCCGCTAGGTACTTCTCTTGATTAACTGAATCATACAAGTTGGATGTTTCCAAAATGTAAGTTATTTTTAGATTGATATAAATAAATTGTTTAGATGAAGAGAAATGACAAGACTTTTATACAAGATGATGAACAAAAGGCATTTTGAATTTTCAACCCCAAGAATATGGGGGATTACTCACTAGCCATTATGAAATAAACAAACATAAGTAATAATAGGAGATAAAGGGAAGAAAGACTTATGGTTGTAAAGAGACGAAGGCTGAAAATAACTTCTGAATTTTTATTGCTTCTTCCAAAATACTTCAAGAATAATGATGAACACTTGAATCTTCAAGAGATTTGGAACTAATGATGATAAAGAAAAAGTATATTCTGGTATATAATGTATTTCTAAGCTCTGATCTCTATCCAAGACTGATTACAAACGGCCTATATATAGACATGGATGAGACTCTTCAAAGTGGTGCCTTCAAAATGTGCCTTTTTGGAACTGGTTCAACAACTGCACGGCCGAGTCAAGGCAACTGCACGGCCGTGCGAGCTTGGCGCCAAAATTTCGTTTGAACTGGTGAAAGTGCACGGCCGCTCCTCCTTCGGCTGCACGGCCGCTCTGCCTGGATTGCTCGACCACTCTGGTCTTCAAGCCTCGGCCACTCCATGTTTTGGGGCCAAAATTGGCCTGGCAATGGCCATATGCACGGCCGCTCCTGTGCAAAGAGCACGGCTGTGCAGGCTGGGATTTGGCCTGTGTGCTTGATTTGGTGTTGTCCCTCCATGGCTTCGATACTTGATTATTTCCAAGGCTCCAATTGTTCATAAAATGACTTCTAAAACCTGTCTAAGAGTATAAGATATATCAAAAGCATAAATCGAAGATATATGACAAAAGAAGCTAAAATAATCTAAATGCAAACTAAATGATACTAAAAACTAAGAAAATGATTGATAAATGATGCGATAAATGACTATATAATAGTTACTTATCAACTCTCCACCCTCACTTTCCACACACATCTTCATTCCCCCCTCCCCTCCATAATGATTGATCATAAAACATTCATAAGGGTACTTGAACAAGCTCAAGTAATGTATGAAAATCCAGTACTTTGGGTCGTGTTGGGACGGCGGAATGAGGGAGAAAGAGAGAAAAGAATAGAGAGAGAAATGAGGGAGAAAGAGAGAAAAGAATAGAGAGAGAAATGAGGGAATGTGATAGGGTTTTGTTATGTTGAATTTGGATAATTGGATGTGTGTGATTAATGGTTCAGATTGATTTAAAATCAATCCATGTGTACTTAGGGGAGCCAATCAAAGGAAGTGTATTTGTGTTTTTGCTGGATGAATTTGGACCATTGGATTCATTTATATTTGATGTATTTAATGGTGAAGATGTTGCTTGGAGTAGTGATCCATATGAATATATGTGTAAAAATGATTTATTGCCACATTTTATGTTTAATTGTTTATCACAAAAATCTCTTAATGGCCATAATAATTAGTAAAAATAATTAATAATTAATAATATAAAAAATAATTTAAAATATAAAATAATAGTATCTAATAATAATAATTAAATAATAAATAATAATATATCATAATAATAATATACATGTTTTCTTGATGATTATAATAATTAGTTAAAATAATAAACAACAATAATAATAATAATTTGTCTTTCAAAAAAAATTATATATATAAAATAATATTTCATCACAATAATAATTAATTAAATAATAATATTTAATAATAATAATAGTAATAATCATTATTAATAAAACAAGCAAATATCAAGAAGAAGAATATTTACTAATATTATTGAGAGGTAATAAATAATAATTGAATAATATATAATAAATAAAAATTATGATAATAATATAGAAAAAATATTTAAAACAACAAAATAAATTAAACTTCTAAGAAATATTAATATACCTAAGCCTTGAATTCCACTCTAAATTCTAAAACAATAATGCCTAAAAATATAATTTATTGATAATAATAATGTATTAATTTAAACTTCTAAGAAATATTAATATACCTAAGTAATAATTGGTAGTAATAAAATATAAAAAAATACTTATTAACAATAATAATAATTTAATTTTTAAAAGAAATATTAATAATGCTTATTACTACATCCAAAATTTCATATACTTATACCCCAAACCCTAAACCCTAAATCATATATATATATATATATACATATATATATATATATACATATATATATATATATATATATATATATATATATATATATATATACATATATATATGTATGTATATATATGTATATATATATATATATATATACATATATATACATATATATATATATATATATATATATATATATATATATATATATATATATATATATATATATATATATCCCAAACCCTAAAAATATGATTTATTGATAATAAATAATAATTGGCATTTTTCATCTTTCCTTAAATCATATTTCTACCCCTAAACCCTGATTTCTAGATTTTTTTTCTCAAATAATTCCATTTTAAAAATTTAAATCCCAAAATAACCCACATTTGAAACTATTTGCCAAAATGACCAATTTTTTGGAAATTGCTATACGGTGTAGCGAGTTTATAATTTTTTCGATTAAAATCGCTACACGGTATAGCGATTTTAAATTTACTCAATTTTATTTTAATATTTATGCAATTAAAAAATTAAAAAAAAAACTATCAAATTAATACGGTCAACCAAAACCAAAGTAAACCAAACGAAAGTCCAAAAGTAAAGTTTGTTTGTACTTCGTCCCACTTTAAATTACAAAATAATAATATAAAAATTATATATTAATAAAGAAAACTAAATAAAAATATTATTTTTTCATCTCAAATAAATACTTTAAAAAATGTACTTCTATAAAAAAATTATATTTTTCATTTCAAAATTAAATATTACTTTCGACTCAAAATGAATAACCAAAAAATATTACTACATTTTTTATCCCAAAAAAATGAGCATTACTTCCTTCATCCCAATCCCAATGGATATTTTAAAAATTAATACTACTTCATTTGTCTCTAAAATTAATGTTTGTAATGTTAGTGCCTTCATCTCAAAATATGACATTAATTTTTGAGGAAAATGAAGAGTTATTTTTTTAAATATTCATAGAGACAAAGGAAGTAATGCTCATTTATTTGGATAAACAATGTAGTATTATTTTTTGGTTATTCATTTTGAGTCAAAAATAATATTTATTTTTGAAATGAAAAATATAATTTTTTTAAAAAAAGTACATTTTTTAAAGTATTTATTTGAGATAAAAAATAATATTTCTATTTAGTTTTCTTTATTAATATATAAATTTTGTATTATTAGTTTGTAATTTAAAGTGAGACAAATTACGAAACAAACTTTACTTTGGACTTTAGTTTGGTTGACCGTGTTAATTTGAAATCGCTACACCGATGTAGCGATTTCAAATTTTAGTTTTTTTTTTAATAGCGTAAATATTAAAATAAAATTGAGCAATTTAAAATCGCTACACCGTGTAGCGATTTTAACCGGAAAAAATTATAAACTCGCTACACCGCGTAGCGATTTCCAAAAAGTTGGTCATTTTGGCAAATAGTTTCAAATGTGGGTTAATTTGGGATTAAAATTTTTAAAATGGAATTATTTGAGAAAAGTTTCCTCATTTCTATATTATAATAATTAGTAAAAATAATTTATAATAATAATAATCTAAAATATAATATAATATTAAATCATAGACATAAAAAAAATTGAGAATTTTTAAATAAAATAATTTTAAATATACCCAATCTCTTAAACATATATCATCTACTCATACATCAGATACCCATACCCTATGCCCTAAACCATAACTCATATCCTATAACATATATCCCATACACCAGACATTCATACTTTATACCCTAAATCATATACTCCGTATCATATACACATATCATATACTCTAAATCATAACCCATATACATATACCCTAAACCTTACCATATACCCTAAAACATAACCCCAAACCCTAAAAATTCTTAACTTTTTTATATAATTTGTTTTTAAAAAAAATTCACTACTAACTAACATCTCATCAAATAGTTTTATTTATTCAAAAAAAAAAATTAAAAAATTAAAAAAAGTAAATGATATTGTCTGTCTCTCTTTTTTCTTTCATATACTTTCATTTCTTTAATAATTCTTAACTTTTTTATATAACTTTTTTTAAAAAAATTCACTACTAACCAACATCTAAAATAGTTTTATTTATCCAAAAAAATATTAAAAAAACTAAAAAGTATATATACTATTCTCCGTCCCTCTTCTATTATATACTTTTATTTCTTTAAAAATTCTTAATTTTTTTATATAGCTTTTTGTAAAAAAATTCACTACAAACCAACATCTCAAATAGTTTTATTTATCCAAAAAAATATATAAAAAAATTAAAAAAGTATATATGCTATTGTCTGTCCCTCTTCTATTATATACTTTTATTTTTTTAAAAATTCTTAACTTTTTTTTATATAACTTTTTGTAAAAAAATTTACTATTAACCAACATCTCAAATAATTTTATTTATTCAAAAAAAATTAAAAAAATATATATGCTATTGTCCGTCCCTCTTCTATTATATACTTTTATTTCTTTAAAAATTCTTAACTTTTTTTATATAACATTTTGTAAATAAAAATCACTAATAACCAACATCTCAAATAGTTTTATTTATCCAGAAAAAATATAAAATAATTAAAAAAGTATATATGCTATTTTGCGTTCCTCTTCCATTATATACTTTTATTTCTTTACAAAATTTTAACTTTTTTTATATAACTTTTTGTAAAAAAATCACTATTAACTAACATCTCAAATAGATTTATTTATCCCAAAAAAATATTAAAAAATTTAAAAAGTATACTCCCTCCGTCCCGTAATAAGTGACACAGTTACTGTTTCGCACGAGAATTAAGGAAAAAGTGAAAAGGTTGATGTGTTGTGAGTGTAGATAGTTGAGTAGGAGAGAGAATGAGTGGAGAGAATAGTAAATTATAATGGTGTTGTGAGTATTAAAATAATGTAGGAGAGAGAATGGGTGGAGGGAATAGTAAAGATTCTTTGCCATTTTAGGAAGTGTGACTTATCAGTGGGACGCCCAAAATAGCAAAGTGTGTCACTTGTTGTGGGACGGAGGGAGTATATGCTATTGTCCGTCCCTTTTCTATTATATACTTTTATTTTTTTAAAAATTCTTAACTTTTTTATATAACTTTTTGTAAAAAAATTTACTACTAACCAACATCTCAAATAGTTTTATTTATCCAAAAAAATATAAAAAAATTAAAAAAGTATATATGCTATTGTCCGTCCCTCTTCTATTATATACTTTCATTTTTTAAAAAATTCTTAACTTTTTTATATAACTTTTTGTAAAAATTTTTACTACTAGCAAACATCTCAAATAGTTTTATTTATCCAAAAAAAAAATTATAAAAAATAAAAAAATTATATATGCTATTGTCCTTCCCTCTTCTATTATATACTTTTATTTCTTTAAAAATTCTTAACTTTTTTTATATAAATTTTTGTAAAAAAATTCACTACTAATCAACATCTCAAATAGTTTTATTTATCCAAAAAAAATATAAAAAAATTAAAAAAGTATATATGCTATTGTCCATCCCTCTTCTATTATATATTTTTATTTCTTTAAAAAATCTTAACTTTTTTTATATAACTTTTTGTAAAAAAAATCACTACTAACCAACATCTCAAATAGTTTTATTTATCCAAAAAAACTTATTAAAAAATTAAAAAAATTATATATGCTATTGTCCGTCTCTCTTCTATTTTATACTTTTATTTTTTAAAAAATTCTGAACTTTTTTTATATAACTTTTTGTAAAAAATTTAACTACTAACCAACATCTCAAATAGTTTTATTTATCTAAAAAATATATATATAAAAAAATAAAAAAGTATATATGTTATTGTCCGTCCCTCTTCTATTATATACTTTTATTTCTTTAAAAATTCTTAACTTTTTTTATATAACCTTTTGTAAAAAAATTCACTATTAACCAATATTTCAAATAGTTTTATTTATCCAAAAAAAAAATTTTAAAAAATTAAAAAAGTATACTCCCTCCGTCCCACCCGAATTTGGACAAAGTTACTTTACACGGAGATTAAGAAATAACAATAAGATAATAAAAATGTGTGGTAGAAAAATGAAGAGAGAGAATGAGTGGAGTTAATAGTGGTTGGTTGAATAAATTGTATGGTGGAGAATGAGTGGAGTTAATGAGTGAGTGGGGTATGCCCATTTTTTTATTATTATAAACTTTCCTTTTTGGGTTGTCCAAATTCGGATGGGACGCCCAAAAAGGAAATTTGTCCAAATTCGGGTGGGACGGAGGGAGTATATGCTATTGTCCGTCCCTCTTCTATTATATACTTTTATTTCTTTAAAAATTCTTAAATTTTTATATATAACTTTTTGTAAAAAATTTCACTACTAACCAACATCTCAAATAGTTTTATTTATCCAAAAAAAATTAAAAAAGTATATATGCTATTGTTCGTCCCTCTTCTAATATATACTTTTATTTCTTTAAAAATTATTAATTTTTTTATGTAAATTTTGGTAAAAAAAATCACTACTAACCAACATCTCAAATAGTTTTATTTATCCAAAAAAAAAATTTAAAACTAAAAAAGTATATATGCTATTGTCCGTCCCTCATCTGTTATATACTTTTATTTCATTAAAAAATCTTAACTTTTTTTTATATAACTTTTTGAGAAAAAAAATTTCTTACTAAAAAAAGGCAAAAATATTTATCTCTATTAAAAACAAAAATACTCATAGTGAAGGATATTGTCCGTCCTACATTTATTTATAATACTATCATTAGTTTGGTAAAAATATGTAATTTAATTACTGACGGATTTTATCCGTCAGTAATAATATGTAATGTATTTACTGATCGATTTAATCCGTCGGTATTTCGTCGCTACCCAAAAATATAAATTTAATAATTATTTTAAGTCATTTAGCAACGACTCAAATCCGTCGGTAAAAATATCTATCGCTATTCCGTCATAAATCCGTCGGTAAAAAAGTGCGCAAAGTTTTGGCGCAAAAATGGTGACGGATTAGAGACGAAATGAAATCCGTCGGCATATCCGTCACTAAATCCGTCGGTAATCTCGTCCTAATTTCTTTTTTTTATTTTTCACTCTAGGTCGTTGCTATTTTGTTGATAAACCGTCGCTAATAGTGACAGATTTATTTCCGTCGCTGAATTTCGTCGGTATATATATATATATATATATATATATATATATATATTTATTTATGAAATCGACATATACATTTACATTTACACATAAACATTATATTAATATTTGTTTTACTTATATTATTTAATTTATAATTATATTTTATTACTTTTACCATTATTTCACCTTCTAAATGTAAAAAATTAACACACCATTTGGGTTCGGTGAAGCTGCAACCTTAATAGTGGGGAAATCAGACCCTCGATTGATTTTAAAAATAAAATTTATATAGATTTTATTAAAGAATTTTGAGTCTTTCAATTTAATTTTTTGGCTTCGCTACTATATTAGGCCCACAATCAAGGCCTATAAAACCCTTGGAATGGCCCTGCTTTATTCCTATTCTTCAATTCATCTCTCACATTCCCACTAGTATCCTTACTTCATGTCCCCCAATTTCTAGCCACCACTCACCACCACTATCACCCTACATATTGTAGCCACCGCCTCTACCACAACCCATTGTCAACATTACCACCACCAATCAACACCCCATTGCTGCCACAACTACCACTAGTGGGGAAGCCACATGAAAGTGAAGGGGTTCACTGACCCCCTTGATTTTGGAGAATTGTCTATTTTGACCTTAATTATTGGTAAAATTAATAATATGATATCATTTTAATTCCTTTGTACTTCAAATTTCTTTATTTATGTAAAGTATAGTTTTTATCTTCAAACAATCTTGACCCCCTTACCAATAATATCTGGCTTTTTCACCCCTTACTACCACCACCTCCCCCCTCCCGTCATCACAAATTTAGGGCATGTATAGTCCAACATTACAACAATAGGATTTTTATAGTGGATGAATTACAATTTATAACAATATAAATTACGTCATTTATAGTATGTGCATTACATTTCACCAAAAAGTGTAAAAATAAGTTACATCTATATTATTACAAAAATTACATTTCATAATAGCATTAACCCGACCAGTGTAAAGATAAACACGTAATGATGTGAAACAGAGTTTCGGATTGGGCTTCGTACCCTAGGGCCCCTTAGTCAGACCAGAAACCCATAAAAACTCTAAGCATATTGAAAATTTCATATAAACTCACACTCCTATCAGTGAGCTTCTATATCGAAGGTATAAGACTATAATTACACTTATATTTTGGGTAAAAGAGAAATTTTTTTTTATAATTTTCACATTTTCTTAAAAAAAAAAAAAATCTCATATTTTATTAATCGGTCTGCTTATATAACTACGGTATAAAAAATATGAAAATGAAAATGAAAAAAAAAATTATTATTTAAAAATAAATTAATCAGTCGCACTTATTCCTAAGGTTTAAGAGCTGATCAAAGAAGTGTTAGGATTTATAAGGAATTTTAATTTGGACCTAATGTATATGAGATTTAGTAAATTATGTAGGTTATTATAGGTTTTGATTTGTGCTGAAATAAACCGATCCATATCCACTACAAGCAAAATGCTGCCCATACATAACAATACATTGATTTTTGTGTAGCCTGGGGTATAAGTAGTAATGGACTGGGCTTTAGGCTTTGGGCCTGGAGTCGACGTTTGTCCTCTCTTGTTGTTGCACATCTATGTTGTGATTGGTCAGATTTAGAAATTTAGGCGAATTTTGCAGGAAGTTATTAAAATTTCAGGTGTGTGTGTGTGTGTTAGACTTTTTTTTAACTGGACAAATTTGCCATTTGCAACTGGTCAGAGGTATATGGAGAGCTCACTCTTAGATTTCTTCTTTGATTAAGTAAATAAGCTTTAAGGATAGACAAACACAAACACAGGGCAGCTATCAACACTCGGGGCAGACTTATCTCGCGAACATCCTTAGAGAGATAGAGATAGAGATAGAGATAGAGATAGAGATAGAGAGAGAGAAATTTGATTGCAAGTATAAACTAGTTGACGTATAAGTTGATGTATAAGTTGATTTGTGTGAAGGAGAAAATATTATTTAATTTCTTGTTTGATTCAATTGATTACAATTCTATATATACATGAATTTTTTATTTAGAGAAGGATTTTATCAATATCATAACTAGTGCCAAAAATTAAGCTATTCATATATCCTACCTAATTTACATATATCAAATAAGAAAGCGATAATCATGTATAAAAGGAAAAGATATTGACAATATCCTTGTCAATATCTCAACACCCCCCCCCCCCCAAGTTGGAGCGTGTAAGTCACAAACGCCCAACTTGCCAATTAGATGTAGGAATTTTCGACTGCATAAAGCCTTGGACAATTGTGCGAAGGTGTCAATATACTGAGTGAGGACACCTGTCTAAACAGCATCACGCAAAAGATGACAGTCAACTTTGATATGATTCGTGCGTTCATGATTGGCATGATTATAATTCAGATGTAAAGCAGATTGACTATCACATATAAGAGGCACCGGATTATCATGTTTAATTCTAAAGGACTTAAAAAGACTTAGTATCCATTTAAGCTCACAAGTGGCACTAGCCATAAATCGATATTCTGCCTCGGCCGAATAGTTAGAAATCGTACCTTGCTTATTTGTCTTCCATGAGATCGGTGAATTACCAAGAAAAACGAAATAGGCAGTGAGAGAATGTCGCATGATGGGACAACTTGCCCGATAAGAGTCACACTAGGCTCGTAGTTGTAAATTGGAGGACATTCACAAGAGAATTCCTTGTCCAGGATAAGCTTTTAAATAACGAACCGCACGCAATGCAGGAGCCCAGTGAGCAATCTTGGACTTGGTCATAAATTGTGCAAGAATATGCACACTATAGGACAACTTCGGGTGTGTAATGCTGAGATAGATAAGACGCCCCACAAGACGTCGGTAAGGCTGAGGACCACGTAAATCCTCGTCTTCAGTTAATGCCAAACGGTGATTTTGTTCAATGGGTGTAAGTGTTGGACGAGCACCAAGGAGTCGTGTCTCAGAAAGAATATCAATGGCATATTTTCTTTGAGAAAGAAAAATGTCGTCTGGATGTGTAGCAACTTCAAGCCCCAAAAAATACTTAAGACGTCCCAAGTCTTTCATGTGAAAACATTTACTAGATATGCCTTGAAGCGTTGAATAACCTCATGATCATTACCACCAATGACCAAATCATCCACGTACACAAGAACGTATAGTTCAGCACTGTACAGACAACTGTTCAGGCAACTGTACAGACAACTGTTCAGGCAACTGATTGCCCACATAAGCACTGTCTTCCACATAAATAACTTCATCGGTAGGTGCACAAAGAAATATATCTAAATCCATATAGGCCTCTTCTGGATCAGTCTTATTACTAGCAAAAGGAAACTCCTTTTCCACAAAAATAATATCCCGAGAAATAAGCATTTTATGCTCATCAAAATCATAAGCTAACCAACCATTTTTTCCAAAAGGATAGCCCGTTTAAAAACACATCGTCTACTTCATCTAGCAAATTTATCATTATCTCTTCGGGAATAATGAACATAACACAGAGATCCAAATACCTTAATAGTTTTGTAGGAAGGGGGTTTTCCAAAAATAATTTTGTAGGGTTTTTTCCATGCAACAATTTCGAATGGGTACGATTAATTAAGTACCCTACTGCTAGTACACACTCTCCCCAAAATTTCACCGGCAATTTTGCTTGAAACATTAAATCACGAGACCCATTTAAGATATGTCTATGCTTTCTTTCCACCCTTCCATTTTGTTGGGACATACGAATGCAAGTGGTGTGATACTCAATACCATTTTTAATAAAATATTTTTCTAAACAAGTAAATTATGTCCTATTATCACTCCTAATATTCTTGACACGTTTATTAAATTGTTGTTCTATCATGACAAGAAAAAATTTCAAGATTTTAGAAACCTCACTTTTAGATTTAATCAAGTAAACCCACATGGCACAAGAACATTCGTCCACAATGGTCAAAAAATAAACGGCTCCACACATTGCAGATTTTTGATAATCACCTCAAATATCGCAATGGATTAAATCAAAACTTTCATAGAGTTACTGTCACCAAGCTAAAACTTGTCTATACATTGTTTAGCTTAGCAGCAAATTCCATATACGTCTTTATTAATACTATTACGACTAATAAAAGACAATAAATCAATCACTTTACTTGATGGATGTCTAAGTCGCTGATGCCACAACTGATAGCTTCCAAATTCTTTAATATTATAAGTCTGCGTCCCTGTTGGTCCCCTCAAGTAGTATAACCCCCCGTCTTCTTCACCCGTTCCAATCAAAATCTTCGTGGCTCGATCCTGTACAACACACTATTTATCAGAAAAATGCACTACATAATTGGAATCATTAAGTAATTGAGAGACAGATAACAGATTGCAGTTGAACGTGGGAGCATATAAAACATTTCTCAAAACTAGATGTGACCCGATGGCATGTCAACATCGCCTTCTTTCATGGTGACCTTCCATTATGAAAAGCTATGTGGTTAGCCTCAATCTGACCCACGTTTTTCAGCAAAGAAATGTTCTCTGTTATGTTATGTGTCGATTAGCTCCACTATCGACAAGTCAAGACTCATTATTTGTCTTACCAATCATTCGACCAGTTGTCTGATCAATTTATTGCACCTGTGTCTGCACCTATGCCTGCACATACTCCTTGAAGTGGCTCCACTGTTCAGGCGTGAAACCTAGCAAGCCAGTCCTATCATCATCCGTCATTCCAACAGTTCCCTCTCCACTGCTATGCACCGTGTTGGCACGTGGGTTGGATGTGCTTGAGTGTTTTCCCATAGCCGAAGTGATTTGGCCTCCGCCTCTTCCCTTCGTGTTCCTCAAGCGTTGTTTACCCCCACCATTCTGGATACCCCACCAGTCTGTAGCACGTATCTGTATCATGTCCCTTCTTGCAGTGAGAGCAAATAACACTGCTCATTTCCTTTCTTTCCCCCTTTGAGCCAGTTGTGCGCACACATGTTCCCACAACTGTATGTACAACAAAGCTGACAGGTGCAAGATAATCTTCATTCACGCTGCCATGTACTCTTTCTTCCCGTGCAACCATAGAGTATGCATTGTTAACATTAGGCAAGGGTTTTGTGTTCAGTATGGAGGACTACACGTTCTCAAACTTCGGTGTTTCAAGGCCCATAACGAATTGATAAACCCTCTCTTCTTCACGTCGTTGAACCAACTTCATGCTAATATTGCACCTGCACCCCGCACATGAGCAGGTCAGAAGTGCGTCAAAAATTCAGAGAGTCCCACAGTTTCTTCACGCGACCAGAATAGGCTGCCACGCTTTCACCTTTCTGTTGTTTGCAGTTTGCTAGATCCGCCTTCAGTTGTTGAACCCTTGATCCGTTTCCAACTAAAAACCTTTCTCGCAAATCGTTCCACAACGTTTTTACATCATCCACATAGCTTACCGTGGAACGAAGACTTGGCTCAATGGTGTTAAAGATCCATGAAACCACCATCGAGTTCACCGTTTGCCAAAATTCCAGTTCGTCTCCTATGGCGAGTTTTTCAATCGTACCATCAATGAAGGCGGTCTTCGTATTGACCCTCAATGATCCCTTAAAAACCCTAACCCATTCTTCATAATTCTCCCCCTTCAATTAGACATGGGTGAGAATCATTCCTGGATTGTCACTTGTCAAAAGAAAGTATGGAGAGCGTCTCTCGTCCATGGATTTCTTCTCGCCACTAGCTTCAGTGGTCATGGTGGCCAGACCTTGGAAGCTCTGATACCAATTTAAGAATTGATTTGTATGAAGGAGAAAATATTATTTACTTATTTACTTGATTCAATCAATTACAACTCTCTATATACATGAGTTTCCTGCTTGGAAAAGGATTCTATCAATAGCATAACTAATGTCTAGATTAAGCTAATCGTATATTCTACCTAATTTACATATATCAAATAAGGAAGCGATAATCATGTACAAAAGGAAAAGACTCAACAACTCAACACAAAACTAACTACATTTTGGCTTCTACGCAGAGAGAATGTTTCTTCGATGAAAGTAGTCATATAGTTGTAATGGAGTCTTGTAATTGAACTACATATAATATAAGAGTGTTTAAATCATTAATGGCAAACCCATAGTACATACATATAAATTGTATAGAAGATTTCTCTCACTGACATTACACAAACCCATTGGTTCGGCCATTTAATGATTCGATGATAGATGACAAAATGTTAGTGTTTTTAAGTATGTGTGACATTATACACAAGTGATACAGAAGATTTGATATATTTAGGATATTATACAAAAATATGTTACTAATATTCATATGAATTATCATCATACACTTGCATTTTGTCCCCACCATAGTGAAATTCATAGGAAGGACATTTTTTTGGACACAAGCCAAAGGGGCAAAAAATGTCCTAGGTTCCCTATAAAGGGGGACCAAAACTATATGCCAAAGTATTATTGTGTCCCAATTTGATGATAGATAGATGCAGTACTATGTCACTCAACAAAAGCTAGAAGGCCACTCTCCTGCAAATTAATTGGCTAACCTAAATATAATGTAAGAACAAACACTAAAGGCAGGAAAAAAATTATGCAAAGGGGCACCAAAAATTAATCCACAAGTACAAATGCTCCAAAACGAGACTAGACAACTGCATCGAATAATTGGACCATTTTAGTAACCATTCGCCTTTCACTTTCCAATCATACACCTATATGTGCAGGAATCGTCACTCTTGACAAAGACTACCGTGGAGAAAAAGACTTGTATCGTACAAGCATTTTCGGAAAATTGGTGGTCAAGAATAGGAAATGTATTTACGGATTTCAATTTTTAATCCCAGCTTTCTATGCAACGACATGTAAGAGCATGTGATGGATTAGATTATTGTCCAACGGTTGGGTTGGGTTAGGTCATATATTATGTAATCGGTCTACATGCATCTTAGGCATTGGGTAGAAAATGGGGATAAAAAACTGAGATCCCTACCTAAAGGGTTTGTTGTCAATATTTACTTCTTTTCATTTGAGTACAATTGCAAGGAATCATTAGAGTAATGTACCAAGACACATAAAGGCCCAAGAGAATTTACCAGAGCTGTAAGAGAGGTTTATTTGCACAATTTACCCCTCGGCTTAGTTCCAAAAGTATAGGTTCTTCTAAGCCAACTCCTGCAATGAAGCTATGCTATAACCTGAAAAGATTGTAAGAAAATCATTTAGTCTCTGTCAAAAAAGAAATGAAAATAGAAATATAAAACCTGATAAATCCAGAACTAGAACTTGTAACCAGAGTCTATAGACAAGCTATGGCAAAGAAATCTATTACCAGGCCTCAACAACTTTATACATGGAAACATAAATAGCAACAAACAGTAAACAAGTATGATTGTCATCAGCATCTCAGGAGTGAACAAAAAAAATGGAGATTGTTACTGACTCGCCTGTGAAATGGTCGTAGGTGTATCACTGCACAGCAAAGAACCTCAAAAACTATCTAAAGATGTTAGTCACTGCTCACTATATAACTTTAAACATGTGGAATCTTGCACAATGAAAACAGGTTATCATCAATTTTTCATAGATAATAATGCCCATTCTGTCACGAGAAAGTTTGAAGTCAGGGAACTTAACAGCATTATAAATACCTATACTTGTTCTTGCTGAACTATACGCCTATCAAAAATTTAGCTATTGATCTAACCTTTACGCCTAGCATCATACCTACAATTATTCTTTCAAGATTTTGGGAATAAAAATGGAGCCCTGGTCGTGGTCCACACACACAGTTCTTCTCTTTTTCACCTTTCTGTCAAAGTTTCACTCTCTCTCTCCTCTACTTTTCGTCTTCTTCTCTCGCTATACATACTATCCTCGTTCCACCATACTGAAACATAGCAAAGCTGGTAGGGCGAAGAATATGAGTACCATGAAAGGTGAGATGAGAATGGAGGAGGAAGATGATAACGATGAAGATTATGGAGAGGATAATAATTACTCTAAGAAGAAAAGGTTACTGAATCACACGGGAAAGAAAGGATCCAGCAGTGGAGGGTCCATGCAGCCTAGTTGCCAGGTGGTGGATTGCGCCACCGATATGACTAATTCTAAGGCCTACCACCGACGACACAAAGTCTGTGAGTATCATGCTAAGGCTCCCGTTGTTATCATTGCAGGACTTCACCAGCGTTTCTGTCAGCAATGCAGCAGGTTAAGAACACCCTTCCCGTCCAAAAATAGTACTTTACTTCTCACCAATATCATCATATACTGTCAACAATAAAAATATTTGATATTAGTGTTATTGAAGATTAACTAGTTCTAAAGTGTTATACAAAATTTCTTCGCTGAACTAAAAGAACCTAGGCAAAAGGTCAGAATTAGATTGCCACTCTGCACAAATTGGAAAGAGATGAACAAGTACAGAACTATTATTCAACATACAATAGCTCTTTCCTGACTATGACTAACACAAAAAAACTAAGTAAATGGTTGAATAAGGTTGCTACTACTAAGGGATTCAGTTAATGGAAAGAACAACGAAATGTTTCAGATGGATGCTTCTTTTCTCCTTAACACCCCACCCCCCCCCCAGAACACCCCCAAACACACGCGCACACACACACACACACAAAATGATCCAGATGAAATTAGGTTTACCATCTGTCCCAAATTAGGGATCCTAAGAAGGGATTCAGTTAAGAAAACATCTCAGCTGATCTAGGAAAAACTGAAGGGCTTTAGTTAATTCTACTCAAAATTGACCCCTAAGAAAGAAACGTCATTATTATTTGATGAGCTTCCGAATTGAACAGTAATATCACATAAATGTTGAGGGTTCTTCTTTTCAACTCTTATAGGAGTAAATGTGATATCAATTTCTTACATTGCCTAATCATGTCAATATGTTATGTTAATGACTCGGATTCTCCCCCCCCCCCCCTCCAACACCCCAAACACACACAGAGTGATCTAGATGCAACTAGATTTGAAGTGTTGGTTCCAAAATTTGGGCTCTTAATAAGGAATTCAATTAAGAAAACAACTCAAAATATACAGGTAAAACTGCAGAATTTTAGTTACTTAGCTGAAATTTGGCTCCTACGAAAGAAGGGGACTTCAATACTGTTTGATGTTCTTACAACTTTAGCAGTGAAAGCACAGAAATGTACAAAAAAAATGACATAGTGAGGGTTCTCTTTAGTTAAGGGAGCAACCCAGAATCATCCAAGTTCCAGAAATCCCCCTAACCCCCCCCCCCCCTACCCCCCAAGTCCTAAAAAATTGGCATTTGACCAAGTTCCAGAAATCCCCCTAAACCCCCCCCCCCACCCCCCAAGTCCTAAAAAATTGGCATTTGACCGTTGATGTTGATGAGCCCGGATCTAACATACCGGGCCCAAAGCTCGATATGTTTCAAATGCCAAGTATGACGTGGCATATCCTATACCGCCAGATTCAAGACCACGATCGCCTAAAACTGTCAAAATCAAGATCGCGGACAGCTAGACCGCAGAGTGAAGACCGCGGGCAGCTATACCGTCAGCAAGGTGACCACGGCTGTCATGACCGCGATATCAATGACCGCGTCAAACATGTTGACCGCGATCAACATATTGACCGGGGTCTCCTATCAGACTCCCGGTTATTTCACTGGCCTCCCGGTTAAAGTCAAAGCTCGTCAGACAAAGGCATGTACCTACGCTGACACCAAAAAGCCGGCTTGTCCCTATCGCATTGAATGGTGGCTCAGGCGCCTACTACGCAAATAAGGTGCGGCGTCAACTATCGTCTGTTTCCTCTGTATCTTTCCAATCAGTGACACCCCTCTGTAGTAAATCTTGCTTTATTGTACGAGTTCACCAGGCGCGGACACGTGTCATAGGTCACAGACAAAGATATCCTCCAAGGCTGACATTACCGAGCATCTCCCTTTTACTATAAATATCAACCTTTATCCCCATAGACAAGGTAAGTGCAAATTCATTATTTGTAATCCACATTGTCTAAACCCTAAACACACAATTTACTAAGACATTCCAAGTCTTATTCTCAGTTATAAACCCTCGGAGATCTTACTCTCACACCCGAGAGCCTGAGCTGGATTAAACTCCGGCTTGGTCTCTAACGGTGCTTACTATCTTTGTTGTGTTCTAGGTACAAACACATATACAAGCCAGATATCCCTATACAAGTGAGACCCCTGAAAGTTGTGGCGTCATCAGTGGTTCCGTTTTCGGGAAGCATCTAGTTTTTTTTTTCTTCTCGTGTAATCTTGTGTCTTTGTAAAAAACAAACACCTTGTCCAAAAACTTGCTTCCGAAAAACATTTTTTCAACTTTTCTCCGTCGAAAATATGACTGATATTCCCCTTTAAAACGCTGGTTTTCTTACTCCTCAAGGTAATGATCAAGCTCCTCCCTCTCAACTAAATCCTACCAGACCAAGAACCTCAGCCTTTAATCGGTTGGGTGGCCGGCAGTCTTTTCAAACAGACCTTAGAAAAAAGCTTGAGTCTGCCCGTAAGGATAAATCCCCCCTAAATCCAAGTCCAAAAACCCCTACATCTCATATCACTCCTGAGTTGATACTAAAAAAAAAAAACAAGCTCTAGTTGTGAGTGCTAAGCTAGTGGCTGATGTCATGGATATAAATGATGCCTAGCTCAAGTTGGTTGAGTTAGAGGCCAATGGTGGTGTCCCCCAAAAGGAAGGCTCACTAAGGTTCTCCCAAAGAGTCCCCATGAAATCTTTAGCTAGTCAAGATAGAGGGACAAAAAGGGTAGATCCAACCTTTGCTGACCGCGGTAATGAGGAAATTGAGGAGGATGAGAAGATGGGAGAAGGAGCAGAATCTACTCCTCTCCCCGATAAATTAAAAGCACAACCCCTGGCTAAAGCCAAGGGGAAGGCCGTGATTTCTCCCTACAAAAAGCCCAAAGATGGATAGCATGAACCCTGAGTTTATCATGTTCATGCACCAAATGTGGGAAAACCATCATCAAAGCTTCGCGAAGTGTGGCCGCACGATGGACGCTTTTGCGGACAAGATTGCCTGGGGGCTAATCCAAAGGGGAAAACCTCCTCAAATAGAGACCTATGATGGCTCTACCAGCGCAAAGTGTCATATGGGGAGGTTTGAAGGACAGATGGCCATGTTCTCCTCGGATGAGGCCGTGATGTGCAAAGCCTTAGCTGCTTCTTTCACGGGCAAGGCCTTGTCTTTAATGCTAGCCCTTAATTCGAAATCCATCAAAAGCTATAATAAGTTCAGGCATAGCTTTTTGAACTCTTTTGCAGGAGCAGGGGAGCCCGCAAGGCCAAAGACTGATCTTATAAGAGTCAGGCAGGCCATCGCAAAAACCACCAAATCCTACATCACTCGGTTCAGGAAGATGTCCGAGCAGATTGTAAACCTGTTCGAGAGCGATATTCAGCTTTGCTTTGAGGGCGGTCTATACTCCAGCTTTTTGAAAATGAATTTTGCCTCGGACAGGCCTAAAAATGTGGAGGAGATGTACGAGAGGTCCTCTGCTATTGCCTCGGTAGAAGAGCCCAATTAAATAGCTGCCCGTAGGCCGGCAAAAGAAGAATTGAGCATGTGCGAGATGCCGGCCAAGGGCCCAGCAGCGGTCAAGGTCAGGGAAAGAATAGAAACCGCAATACTGATAAACTTAGAAGTTTGGCGGACGAAATAGTTTATACACCCCTGATCGCGCCGCGGGCAGCAATTTTAAAAGCAATGGAAGTACCTCCTCCTCCACCAATGGGCCGAAAGCCAAGTGAGAGGAGCAGAGCCAAGTTTTGTGACTAGCACAATGATCACGGTCACAATACTGAGGATTGCTTCCAGCTGAAAAGGATTATTAAGCAAAAAATCAATAATGGTGAGCTGGCCAAGTAGGTACAAGGTGATAATAACAACAGCAACGCTAACACCAATAGAGCGCGACCTCGTGGCCCAGACAGAAGAGAGAGAGAGAGAGATAACAATGATGAGGATGAGAAAGGGACCTATGATATCAATTTCATTGGAATATAGGCTCCCTGCAATAAACAGCTCTCCCATCAGATCAAGACTTTAGAAAAGATCTTCTTGATTGCCCCCTTGGCTCTAGAAGAAGAGCAAGAAATAGAATTCAAGCGGAGTGAACTAGCCTCCACTCTCTTCCATTCCACCCAACCTCTCACCGTCAGAATGAGGATTTCGTGGGGAAATATTAGTAGAGTCCTCATTGATACCGGCGCGGCCAGAGACATTCTCTACTATCATACCTTGGTAGAGATGAAAATGTCTGAAGCTCATCTCACTCCTTACGCCAGCTTGCTCGAGGGATTCACTAATCACACTGTCCGCATGAAAGGGATGATAGACTTTGAAGTAGAGTCGTCAAGTTGGGACGGTCCCGTCGGGACGTCCCGTCCCGCCAAACAAATGGGACGGGATGGGATGGAATATTTTAGTCCCGTCCCATTTCGTCTCGTTCCCGTCGCGGGAAAACATAGTGCGGTCCCGCCCATCTCGTCCCGTCCCGTGTACGCTTGTTGGTGATGACTTGGCCTTGCCTTGGCCGGCCTTGGCCTTGGCCGGCCTTGAACATTTTTTCCCACATTGAAAGAAAAACAATAAACTGTGCCTTGGGCCTTGGCTCGGCCTTGGCCGTGGCCTTGAACATTTTTTCCCACATCGAAAGAAAAACAAACTACAATGTGGTATGTGGCTATATATATGAGGCCTTGACTAGGATATCAAGCATAATTGGGTCGTGGTCTTAGCCTTGGCCGTGGCCTTGGCGCCTAGTCAACACCTAATCCCTCCTAGTCAACGGGCCCCACATTGTCCCGCGTCCCGCATTAGATTTGGGACGGGACGGAGTATTTTAGTTACGTCCCGTCCCGTATTCTCGAATTGACAACTCTACTTTGAAGTGACCCTATAGGAAAAACCCCTATAAAAAATTGCTAAGGTTACTTTCATGGTCATAGATCTACAATCTCAATACAACGCCATCCTCGGCGTAACTGCTCAGGCCGCATTGGGAATTGTAGCATCTATCCCTATCAAAGGGTGAAGTTCAACACTCCGGGTGGAATTGTGGTTATCAAAAACCAGCCCGAGAGGTTTCTCCGGACATTGGAGGAGAAAAGGAAGAAGAAAAAAAGTAAAGCCTCCTGCTCGCAATTGGATGAGGAAGCAAAGCGAAGCAAAGGCAAAGACAAATGCCCGTTGTCTGAGTTCGTGGGTATGTTGTCCTTCCATTCCACCAAGGTAGAGCTCAAAAAGAGCAGGAAGGCGAAGAGGATGGCTCCTATTGACGGAGGATATGTTGATAGAGGAATCTTGGGAGACATAGACCGAGAGATCATATATTCCATGTCCGCTCTCCCATGAGCAAGCTCCACCCCACCACCAATCATTATTGACTCTCTCTCCATAACCGTGAAATTAGCGATCTCCGCCCTAACGACGAGCTCGAGGAGGTGATAATTAATATCCACTATCCCGAGCAAACTGTTAAGATGGGTATGGAAATTCACCCCAAGGAAAGAAAGATCTTGATTGAATTCTTCAGAAGTAATTGTGATGTGTTCGCATGGAGAGTGGAGGATATGCAAGGCATAAGCGAGGACGTGATCGTACATAAACTCAATGATGACTCCACCTTCAAATGCATTCACCAAAAATCAAGATACTTTTCTCCAGAGAAAATGAAACCGCGATCAAGGAAGAGATAGAGAAGCTACTTAAAGCGTGGATAATTAAAGAAATATCAAATCCCAAGTGGCTAGCCAATGTTGTTTTGGTGAAGAAATTCAATGAATAATGGAGGATGTGTGTTGAATTCACAGACCTCAACAAAGCTTATCCCAATGATTGTTTCCCTCTTCCTCGAATTGATCGCTTGGTAGAATCTATAGCCAGGCACAGAGTTTTGAGCTTCTTCGATGCATATTCTGGTTACCACCAGATCAAAATGGCTCCTGAAGATTTTGCCTCCATAGCTTTCATCGTCGCGGGCAAAACATACTGTTATACGATGATGCCCTTCGGGCTAAAAAACGCAGAAGCCACCTACCAAATGATGGTCAATATCGTCTTCAAAGACCAGTTGGGCAGAAATATTGAGGCCTACATAGATGATATGGTCATAAAGACAAAGGAGAATGCCCACGAGCTAGACGTGGCAGAAACTTTCTCCAACTTGCGCCACAATAACATAAAGCTTAACCCCCTCAAATGTGCCTTTAGGTAAAAGCGGGCAAGTTTCTAGGATTCATGGTCAATCAGCGCGGAATAGAGGCGAACCCCGAAAAAATCCAAGCGCTCTTAGACATGAAACCTCCTGCGTGTGTAAAATATGTGAAAAAGCTTAATGGGCGCATCACCGCACTTGGCCGCTTCATATCGCGGTCTGCAGAGAGGTGCCTCCCCTTCTTCAAAACTCTTAAAGGGGGGAAGAAAGCTAACAATATCGCATGGAATGAGACTGTGATCTAGCTTTTGAAGAAGTCAAGAAATTCCTCGGGCAGCCCCCTCTCCTCAGCAGCCCGATGTCCGGGAAAAGCTTTTTCTGTTTTTAGCAGCCACTGACCTGGCAGTAGATTATGTTCTTTTAAGGGAGGAAAATAACTACCAAAAACCAGTATACTATGTATCAAAGGCGTTGTGCGCCATAGAAAGTCGCTATCTTAATATAGAAAAGTTAGCTTATGTCTTGCTTGTAGTTGCTCAAAAATTACGAGCTTACTTTTCTGCACACCCCATAACTGTATTCACAGAAGCACCGCTCAGAAAGGTTTTGCATAAACCAGAGTTCTTAGGGAGGATGCTAGCATGGTTTATAGAGCTCACTAAGTTCCAGATCACCTACTCCCCCAGAAGGACCATCAAAGCGCAAGCCTTAGCTGATTTTATGGCATAAACATCATTTAACCTTACAGACAGCGAGCTGGGGAAAAGAAAGAGGGTAGAAACCCAAGAAAATTCAGAGTCAAATACAGATCTAACCAAAGAGCGACCACAAGAAGTATGGACTATATTCGTTGATGGATTTGCGAGCAAGCTATTAAGCAGCGCGGGCATACTACTAATCGCATGCGGGGAGAAATTTGAAAGAGCCATGAGATTCAAGTTTGAAGCATCAAACAATCAGGCCGAGTATGAAGCAATCATAGCAGGCATGGAGTTGGTCAGAGATATGGGGGTTCCAAGTATTGAAATAAGCAGTGACTCTCAACTCATAGTAAATCAGATAAAAGGGGAGAATGACGCAAATAACCCAGTCCTAGCTAAGTACTGCGGTCTAGCAAAATCACTTCTCAAAAACTTTGAATACTATGTGTTAAACCAAATTATGAGGGAAGGCAATATGAAATAGACCTCCTATCCAGAATTACCGAGCAAGAGATAGAAGATCTAAAAGCGGACTGCCAAATCGAATTCGTAAAAACGACTGGCATAGATCGAATTCAGATTAACAACATTAAGAACCAAGAAAGGGACTGAGTAGATGAAATCCGAGATTACATCGAGAAAGAAGCCCTTCCTGAGAATCAAGCAAAGGCTAGACTCATCAAAAAGGTGGCCGCAAAATACACAATTATAGTCGGAGTGCTATATCAGCGCTCATTTACCAAACCTTTGCTCAGATGTGTAAAAACTCACATGGTCACCAATTTACTCTATGAAGTCCATGAAGGAGTTTGTGGCGGCCATACGGGTGCTCGCACCCTCTCGGACAAGATCAAATTTCAAGGGTTCTATTGGCCAACTATGAGAAAGGACGCTGAGGAATACGTAAGAAAATGTGACAAGTGCCAGCGGTTTGCGGACATCCCTAGACTCCCATTAACAGAGCAAACTTAGGTTATACCATCTTGGCCATTTGATACTTGGGGGATTGATCTAATAGGACCGTTCCCAACCGCTAGAGGAAGCATCAAATACGTAGTAGTGGCCGTGGATTATTTCACAAAATGGACAGAAGCCAAAGCCTTGGCCACTATCTTCGAGGAAAATATCATCAATTTCGTCCACAATCACATCTGGTGTCAATTTGGAGTACCAAGAGCAATAGTTTCGGAAAATGGCACTCAGTTCGCAGCAAAATTCACAACTGAATGCGAAGGAATAAAAGCCCAACACCGCCAGTCCGTAGTAGCCTACCCTCAAGGAAACGGTCAGGCTGAGGCCGCGAACAAGTTAGTCCTTACTTCCCTAAATAAAAATTTAGAAGGACGAGTAGGACGCTGGTTGGACGAGCTCCAGGCCGCGCTATGGGTAGTCCGCACCACTATCAGAAACTCAATCGGAGAGACTCCTTTCTCGCTCACTTACGGATTAGAAGCAGTAGCCCCATTAGAAGTAGCCCTTTTAGTGAGGATATCATCTTCGTGTACGGAGAGACTCCTTTCTCGCTCACCTACTGATGCGCGTAGGCCTCATTGGTTGTTAATCGCACACCTATAAGTACAAAGGCCAAAATTGAGCCCATACTAGATCGCCACAAAACTCAGAGTCCAAACACATGAACCATCAAAATAATGGATATAGAAGCCAACACGGCCCAAAATCTGCTGATGCACGGAGGCCTCGTTGGCCATTGATCGCATGCCCGTATGTACAAAGGCCAAAATGGAGCCCGTACCGATCGCCACAAGACTCAATGAGTCCAAAACCCGTGAACCATCAACAAATAGATATGGAAGCCAGCACCGGTTACGCCTGTTGATGCGCGGACTAGCCTCACGGCCACATTCTGCATGCCCGCATGAAAGTAGCTTACTTTGGCTTTTCAAAATACGCCACGGACTTAAAATATCCAGACAAGCGTATATCACTAAAAGTGAACAGACGAGAGTGATAAGCAGTAAAAGCCTACAAGACAGACCGAGGTTAAATCCTCGAAGTCAAAAAAGGCCACGATAAACTGTGATCATAGAGAAAAAGGTTAACTCAAACGATTAAAACTCACAAAGGGTTTTTTAAACAAGAGTTACTAACTCATAAACGCGGTCAGCAGGCATTACATTGCCCACGACCAAAGCATTGATTTTTCAAAATTTATTCCCAAAGTCTTACAAACTTTTCAGTCTTATAAAATGCGTTCGAACATTTCTAAAGACTCATAAGTAAAGAGACAGTAGTTGGATCAAAATTTCCATTAATAGATAAAAAGATTAAATAAAATCCTAAATGAGCAGACTCTGTACCAACTTGGGCTTCAGGGGCAGGAGTTGGAGTAGGAGAAGGGAGAGCATCAATGGGAGCAGAGTCTTGAGCCGGAGCAGAAGTTGACCGCGACAGGAATATCTTGCTGACCGCAGGCCCATTGGGAAATAAGCGAGCAGTAGCGGCATCTAAAGACAACTGCTCTTCACCAAACCTCAAAGCATCAATATGGTCGATGAGGCTAGGAGCAGTAATCGCGGCAACTGGAAGCAAGGTTGAGGCTGTTGCCGCGTCCAAATTATCAATATCTTCCTGAGCCAGAGGGATCAGAGCATGCCCGGACAGGCAGTCCAAATCAGTGGCATTCAAAGAGCCAATTATGGCCAGTTGTTCCACAGATAATTTGCCCGTGGCAGCAAAGTTCCTTAGCTGTGTTTTGCTAGCAGCCTCAAACTGAGTGTTGCACTCCCCCAAGAGTTCATCCTTAAACTCTTGGGAGCTTTTAAACTCCTCAGTACCTTCCTTGCGAGAAGCAACAAGTTGGGAATCCTTCTCAAGCTAAAACTGCCTCAGAGGAAGCAGCTCTTCAGAAATTTTATCGTCCTGAGCCTCCAAAGCCAAGATTTGTTTTTGGAGGCCTCCAACTTGCTCGTATACTCCTCCACCTGCTTCTCCAGCATCTCCTTGTGCCCGCGGTATTCATCCCTTGCAACCTTGGCCTTTTCCAAGGATTTGAGTGCCTCATCATGCTTTTGGCAGAAGTGTTTGAGGTCACTCTCTTTCTCCCTCAAAGAGAGGGTCAATGCCTTGTTCTCCTCCGTGGCCTTCCCTAAAGCCTTTCTTCTCTCCGTCAAAGCGACGGATGCCTCGTCGGAGATCTCCCTGAGCCTCTTGGCATCATTAGCCATTTGCAAGCAAGAAAAAAATCTCGATCAGCGAGCAACGGTCATCAAAAGGAAAGTACAAAAAAAGAAAGAAAAGGAATAAGAAGTTACCTCCGTGACCATTAAGCCAATATTGCCTGCCAAAGCAGAGGCATTAAGCTTGGACCCTACGTTCCCATAGAAGTCAGGAGCATAGTGCCTGTTCAAAAGTCCAAGCCCTATCACCGAGTTATACCCTCTACGGGAATATAGATCCACCCCTTGGACCCTTGGACCGAAGGTACCTCCCCGAGCTTATTGCTCAAACTCCACGCAGCTTCGCGAACATCAAAAGGTGCAACTGGATAAGAGCTGGAGCAGATTGACCCCACTCTAGCTGGTGAGTTAGGGGTAGGGGTGATGACCGCTTCAGGCCTCTGGACCCATTGTTATTTATCTTTTCCAGCGCCCTCAGCCTTTGAACCATACGGCCTCTTCCTTGATCGATCAGAAGGAGCGGTGGAAGTGATGAGATCAGGAACGGGGCTGCGGTCACATGTAGATTGCGACCTGGGGGCCAGCTCCCTGCTCGCGGGAACCCCGCAGACACCGAACAGCAGATTTCTTGTATTCTTGTCCACCACGGGCAGCGAAATCCCGGGGGCAGAAGTCTTATTCAAGGCATCTTGCCTGGCTTTATTGTCCGCTGCCACCTGGTGCGCTTTGGCCGCCTTAATAGCATTCTAGGATAGCTTGGGGGCCATGGTAGGATCTGCTGGATCTACATTAAAAGAAAGAGAAGCAACTGATTAAGACCGCAATTCAAAAGAAAATCAAAAAAGCAAAAATAAGAACATTTCAGCAAGGACAAAAATAGAGACTGATCCAAGTTGGAGGCTCGCAGACCACGCCCATCATGCATGTCCCACACTTGGACTCAAAATCAAAAAACTCATGAACCCTCCAATCGTGATCACGAAGTTGGGGCTCAGTAACAACCTTGGGGGCATAGTAGCTACCTTCTCTTTGAGGTGCCACCCCCGCGAAGATCAGCAATGGCTTGCTGTCTATAATCGCGCTCACATCAAAAGCGGGCTGATCCCTCTCGGTCACGAACTGAGCCAGATATCTAGCAATGGCAATTTGAAAGGCCTCAAATTCGGACGGGCTAGGGTATGAGCTGGAAGAAACCCTAAGGGGAGCCGCACCCTCCGACATTGGAAAATTCCACCCAAACCTACTCTCAATGACCAGGATATTCTTCTGATTCCATTGGTCAAACTTATTTGTTGGAGGGGAAAAGGTACAGGCAGAATTGTTTTTTGTTTTCAGGTCGAGATGGCCATTGGTTATTTGGTTGGAATAGAAGGCATAAAGCTCAGAAAGAGATGGGTTCAAAACCAAGAATCCTACACACCACGATAAAAGATACTAAGGATCGAATAGTGTTTGGGGTTAGGTGCACAGGGAGGCATCGGTTGAATTTAAGAAATTGGGTAATAAAGGGGTTAAGAGGAAGCCTCAGTCCATTCTCAAACTGGACCCAAAGAATATGCAAGCTTTATTGTCCCCGCGGACATCGGCCACAGTCTCTAGCTGCAATTTTCCCTTCACCTCCACTTCTTGCAGCTCGCGGACATGGAAGGAGCTAGGGTCAACACCATAAGTGGTGTACAATTCCATCTCCCAGTCCGGGCAAGGCGCACTCTTCTTTTTCTTCTGGCCACATCCAGAAGTTGAGGCTCCAGCATGACTCTTGCCGCTGGCAGCAGCATTCTCCTTCGGTTCTTCAGCAAAGGCATTGACTATCTCAACTGCCCGCTGTGTTGTGCCCACCTCCATGCGGTCTAAATTCTCGCGATCATCAACCTCGGTCTCTGAGCCATCAGAACCAAAGAGACCAGTGGATAATCCCGGTGATGGCTCCGCTTCCCCTCCAGCTTCATCCACGTCCATATTTATAAGCTCATCATCAGTACTCTCTAGGTTCACTACCGTTATGGACTGGGCCTCTATTTAGGCAGCAGGGGGAACCGCGGTCAGAGGTTCTATCTCCATAGGCTCGTTCAGGTCAACTGCGGGTACACCAGGGGCATTAGGGGCCACGTTCGCCTCGGTCTCATCCATCAAAGAGATCTTTTCCCAGTCAGTTATCACTCGGGCAGTAGGGTTTACGATAGATCTCCTCACCAGTTCAACAGCTCGATCGACGGGGTCACGCTCACGTTGAAACCTGTTCAAAACCCCAATCACAAAGTTCCTTAAACGATTATGGTCACCCAAAACTAGCATATCGCCGGACAGACACATCCTTTTCTTGGCCTCCCACAACTGGGGTGGGACCCAAATTTTCCAGTCATACCTGATCGAGAAGTATTTAAAAGCCTCTAGGGATAACCTAATCTAAGAGGTGGCTACCTTCCTATAGATTCTACCCGATTTCTTACAAACAACGAAGGTATCAGGAGTGGTGCCATTAGCCAACTCTAAAGGGCGCTCCATCCTATAAGTCATCATAGAGACAGAAGGAGCAAAGAGATGAAAAGAAAAGGAAAATAAAAATCACTTACGGAAAAAGACTTAATGAAGAAAGTGCTTAGGAAAGATGAGCAAATATTTCTCTCTAAAGGTGATTTCAAGCTCTAAAGATAATAAAAGAGAATGAAGAGAGAGAGGTTTGATATTTATAGGACTACCTATAGGGTCGACCCATATTAATGAGCCCACAAACCGCCTCTCTCGAATCATGAACCGGCGCAAAGGGTTTAAATTTTGAATTATTGTCGGTTGGCATTTATGGCGCCCCTTGATATTTGAACACGTCGTTTTCGTACCTGACATGAGCTGGTGCTTCGACAGTAAAGGGGCCCACCCAATATTAATCGGGAAGCAGCCCAAAAGCTTCTACTAACTTCGACCAAACTCCCCTCACGTGCTCCTCACATGTGCCATATGCAAGGGAGTCTAAGCAAAGACCAGCGAAAAAACATAACACTTGTGACCGCAGAAGCGATCTGACCGCGGACCGAGCTTAGCATATGCAGCTCCTCGCTCATACAATAAATGAATCCTCGCTCAAAGCTAGGGGCCACTGATGAGCCTGGATCTATCAGACCGGGCCCAAAGCTCGATCTGATCCAAAGGCCAAGTATGACGTGGCATATCCTATACCGCCAGATTCAAGACCGCGATCTCCTAACACCGTCAAAATCAAGACTGCGGACAGCTAGACCGTAGAGTAAAGACCGCGGGCAGCTAGACCATCAGTAAGGTGACCACGATATTAATGACCGCGTTAAACATGTTGACCGTGGTCAACATATTGACCGCGGTCTCCTATCAAACTCCCGGTTATTTCACTAGCCTCCCGGTTAAAGCAAAAGCTAGTCAGACAAAGGCCTGTACCTACGCTGACACCAAGAAGCCGGCTTGTCCCCATCTCATTGAATGGTGACTCAGGCGCCCGCTACGCAAATAAGGCGAGGCGCCAACTATCGTCTGTTTCCTCTGTATCTGTCCAATCAGCGACATCCTTATGCAGTAAATCTTGCTTTATTGTACGAGTCCACCAGGCTCCTAGGTCAAAGACAAAGATATCCTCCAAGGCTGACATCACCAAGTAGCTCCCTCTTATTATAAATATCAACCTTTGTCCCCATAGACAAGGTAAGTGCAAATTCATTATTTGTAAGCCACATTGTCTAAACCTTAAACACACAACTCACTAAAACATTCCAAAGTCTTATTATCAGTTATAAACCCTCAGATATTTTACTATCACGCCCAAGGGCCTGAGCTGGATTAAACTTCGGCTTGGTCTCTAACGGTGATTACTGTATTTGTTGTGTTCTAGGTACAAACCCATATACAAGTCAGATATCCCTATACAAGTGAGGCCCCTAAAAATCGCGGCGTCATCATTAGTAAAACTTTTTTTATTGAGATTGTATAATCTCCTTTTTACTCCCTCTATCCCATAGTAAATGTTGCATTTTCATTTTTGGTTCATCCCAGATTAAATGTCGTTTCCAAATAAGGAAACAGACTTTGCGCAATTTTACCATTGTATAAGCAATGCACAAACAAGCAAAGCACATTCCTTCAAAACATTGACAAGTCAAATGTGACATTTATTATGGGATGGGGGGTATTTTTTAAAAGTTAAGATGCTTTGGTATGACATGTAAGAGAAACACCATGTTGTAGTGTGGGGGTGGGGAGGGGGTAGGGGGTAGGGGGTAGGGGGTAAGGAATTATGTTGACAAATGAAAAGATTATGCTTAAAATTTAGAATGCAACTCTTATTGGGCAAAACTGAAGAGGACATAATGAGTTCATTTTTTGGACAAATTAGCATACAACAGCGTAATGAGATCAACAGAATGATGAACACTAAGTAGAATCCTTCTTCAGTAAGTCTTTGCTTCTTTTTTGGTATCTTGTGCAGGTTCCATGACCTTCTGGAGTTTGATGATGCCAAAAGGAGCTGTCGCAGGCGTTTGGCTGGCCATAATGAACGTCGCCGCAAAAGCTCATACGAGATATATGGAGAAGGGTCAGGTTGACAGAAAGATCACTTTGAAGGATGATATAGATTATTCTCTAAGTGTCCCTTCAGGTTATGATCAAATAAGACTATATTTTCTAAGATGCTCTCTCTCTTCTGTCAATCCTAGACTTTATTACGCAAGAGTTGTTAGTTGTTACTCATTAACTAAGTATTAGCAGCTTCATAAGGACCTGTAACAGAGTGTCAAGCATTAAATAATTTGAACACCTCAGGTGCTCTATCTTTTAATAGCTTATAGAACTCTTTCCAGTCTCATTTGTATTTTATTCATGGTGCCGTTGAGTTCCATATTCAAGTTTTCATAGCTGTATTGGATGAATGTCTCTGTTACTAGCCAAATTCTTAGTAAAGTCGAATTCACGGTCAATACCTCCTATGAAACACTTAGAGCTTGTTTAGTATGAACCAATTGTGATTCCATTCCACGATATTTGCACATAAGATCATGGAATGTAATGGACATCACAGAGTAGCAAACTAGCACTAACGCTGCAGACACTTGAGAAAAGAAAACATTTCAGACAGGCTCCAAGAATATTCTTTATTTCTTTTATAATTCCTGCTTGTTCTGATACATTCATAAACACGAAAACTAAAGACATGTTGCGAGTTCAATAACTTAAAAATAGTAAAAAACATGAAAACTCCACTTGAATGAAGATGCCGAAAAAGTCTTAAATCTTGAATAATTCTTTTCATCTTGATGTTAAATAGAAGATTATAAATATTTACTCCCTCCGTTCCGTAGTAATATGCAAAAAAGACACATTTTGGTCGTCCCAAATTAATCAGCAAAAATGGAAATGGGACCTACTTGTTATAATCACGACAATTACTCACTTCACTTTCTCTCTCCTACTCAACTATCTCCACTCACAACACATCATCTTTTTCCTTAGTTCTTGCGCCAAGCCCATTTGTGCATATTACTATGGGACGAATGGAGTATACAATATACCATAAATGCATTTATGGAGTACTCCCTCTGTCCCGCTACAAACCGCACACTTTCTATTTTGGGCGTCCCATTACAAACCGCACACTTCCTAAAATGGCAAAGAATCTTTACTATTCCCTCCACTCATTCTCTCTCCTACATTATTTTAATACTCACAACACCATTATAATTTACTATTCTCTCCACTCATTCTCTCTCCTATTTTACTTTTACACTCACAACATTTATATCATTATTTTTTTTCTTAATCCCCGCGCAAACAACAGTAACAGTGCGGTTACTAGCGGGACGGAGGGAGTATGTCCTAACGCATCCTCAACATGTCAAGTACATACTTTTCTATTGAACATAGCGTTAGATCGTTAATATATCAGAATGCTTGCTTAAGAGATTTTACTTCCTTCAAGAAGAACTGCAAAGTTATAAGCAGTTTTGACAAAAGAAGGTGAACCTTGGCTGTTGAGTCAAATGGATTTTGTTGACCAAACATCTCCCATCAGAGCCTGCCTGACCATCAATCTGAACTTCATATGCTGGTACTTCACTCACCATGGAGTGCTCATGTCTAGTCCTCAGATGTACCAGATCTTATATGTTAATACAGTTTGACCTATTAAATTAAAATACATATTTGTTTTGGTCAAATTTCGACAAGTGATTGTAAATAACCAAATATTTCAAGGAAAGAATTGGGTGCAATGGAATATAGATTTGTGTATGTGATAATCAAAGAACAAAGGAATTTTAACGAGGAAAGCCCTTGAACAAATTGTTCGCCGGCATAAAACCTCGGGAGGTTTTGGAAGACCTACCTTGACCAAAGTTTTTCTATGATCAGTGAGCTACAAGCTTGGAAGTATGGAGAGGGATTACAAGAGTGTGAGTGTGTGAAATTACATGTGTCTTTCCCTAATTTCCATACCCCTATTTATAATAAAGGTAAAATAAAAGGATAATAACCAAAAATCCCTAAAAACTAGGCATAATGGAGTTACTTGAGGAGAAAATTCTGGACATAACTGCTGATGGTGGAAAAATCATGGTTGAATTGGTCTTCTATGAGTGCACAAGTATCTCCTAGAAAATAGGAACCGTAAAACTGCTCCCAAGTTGTTCCAGCTTCAGGATGTTGATGAAGACGTTGAGCCAAGATGTCGGTCCAAGTTGTGGACCAAGTTGTGGAGGTCAAGTTGTAGAGGTCAAGTTGTGGAGTTCAAGTTGTGGAGATCAGGATGCTGAGGCGTCTTGACATGCTGACCTGCTTAAGATGCCAATCATATATAGTGAAAAATCCGTCCCCAACAATTGCCCCCAAAATTTATTGAATCGGAGAAAACTTGGAGATTCAAGGAATTTTTAAACTGCTACTCCCCTCATCAGCATTAAGGAAGCGGTTGATTACGCCAAAGAGTTGTCGAACGCCTTGAATGATGCTTCTAAGTCCTTGATGGTAACCAAGATAAAGCTTTAAGAAACATTAGTTAAGGTGTTTGAAATTTGGTATGTTAGATGAGGGTTGGTCCTCAAAATTTTTATATTTGATTTGGCATGTCTTTGTTTGACACTTTGTTTGTTCTTTAGATAACATGTAAATGTTATAAACCGTAGGTAACATGAAAATGTTACAACCAATAGTTCACAACTTGAATAAGTGTGAAAACGTGCGCCCAGGCGAAGGTGTCGGAACCTTAATTCGTTTGGTAACATGTTAATGTTACAACCAATAGTTCACAACTTGAATAAGTGTGAAAACGTGCGCCCAGGCGAAGGTGTAAAAACCTTAATTCGTTTGAAGAAACAGAACAAGTATCAGCCGTACTGGCGTGTCAACATGTTCCATCCCTCTCCAGCTAAAGTTTCAACATGTATCAGCCGTACTGGCGTGTCAACATGTTGAAATTCTTCTTCAGGTCCAAACATGTATCAGCCGTCCTGGCGTGTCAACATGTTTGACCTGCTCCAGCTTAGGTCCCAACAAGTATCAGCCGTACTGGCGTGTCAACATGTTGAGCCTTTCTTCCCCAGGTTCAAACATGTATCAGCCGTACTGGCGTGTCAACATGTTTGACCTGCTCCAGCTTAGGTCTCAACATGTATCAGCCGTACTGGCGTGTCAACATGTTGAGCCTACTCCATCTTAGGTCTCAACATGTATCAGCCGTACTGGCGTGTCAACATGTTGAGCCTACTCCGCTTGTTCAAGTTGTATACCTTGCAAAACAAATTCATGTTAGGGTTCGGTGTTAGCGTAGCTAACACCCCTCCGATGCTTAAGTCAATAAGAATTTTTAGCATAACATGAGAATTGACAAACATAAATAAATGACTTGACAAAATTTAAATCATACCTGTTTTCGGAGTTTGCTTTTATGAAAAAATGACAACTTACATGGAATACAACTTGAGGTACTGTTTTGCTAACATTTTGACATGTTGAAGATAGGTGGTCATCTTTTCCTATTTTGTCAGCCTCATTGTGGTCATTTTAGGACTATGAACTTATCTTCTTCCAGTCTGATGAATTTAACAGCTCTCGTCCTGACATCTTCAAGTCTCTTGCATGGAGTCATGACCAATTCGTCATAATAAGGTGATCCCTTCTTCAAGCCCAATCTGAATGCCTCGGTGGCTGTGGACATGTTCAAGTTGGGGATAGTCACTGCCTCTTTGTTGAACCTGTTCAAATAGTCTTTCAAGCTTTCGTCAGGTCGTTGCACCACCCTGTAGAGGTCACTAGTTAGTTTCTCAAAAGCTCTATTACATGAAAATTGATTCACAAACATATTGACTAATTGAGAATAAGATGATATAGAGTTTAGAGATAGGCCGGTTAGCCATTTCAAAGCTGGTCCAGACAAGGTGGAACCAAAGCCCCTACAAAGACAGGCCTCTTTGAAGATTGAAGGAATGCTGATAATGTCCATTAATTCTTGGTATAGCAACACATGCTCTACTGGATCTGTGCTCCCATCGTACTTCTTCATGTGGGGCACTGCAAATCTTTTCGGGATCTCCATATTGGCTATTGCTGGAACAAAGCGAGACTCATTGTAATAAGTTGGAGAAGCTTGATGAAATGGCAAAGCAACTCCAGGCAAGTTCATAAGCATTTCTTTGATCTGCTGTAACTCTCTAGCAACTTGGCTTTCTACAAAAGTGTTAGTGTAAAATTGAGAAGCAGAGTGATCAAATACATTATAAAAACTCCCTGTTTTTCCTAAAGACGGAGTGGCATAAGTGTAGCAAGATGTTGGCACAGGTTGGCTGAATGGGAAGGTGTGACCATGTTGGGCAACTTGACTAGTTGTTACAGGTTGTACTATCGCCCAGACCGCACTCGCCATGGGGATGTCTCCAAGATTGCTCCCAGTACCTGCACTAAAAAGAGTTCTAGGAAATAATGGCGATAATGGAGTTACAACTTGAGGCTCAACTTGATTCCCTTTTCGCAGATTCTCAATTGCATTGAAAATCATAGTATTGGTATCCTGCTGAGCATCCATTCGCTTATTCAGTTCATTCAACATGGTTGCCATATTAGTCACGAAACCAAGAATGATTTCAGACGCGGCCATCTCTCGAGGTGCATCTAGCTGCCCCCCAGTCGCCCTGCCCCCAGCCGCAGAGGTTACTGAGGTTACCTGACCGGAAGTTGGATTGATAATTTTGATGTTCTAAACAAATCTAAAAAATCAAAGTTCCCACAGACGGCGCCAAATTGTTTTGGTCAAATTTCGACAAGTGATTGTAAATAACCAAATATTTCAAGGAAAGAATTGGGTGCAATGGAATATAGATTTGTGTATGTGATAATCAAAGAACAAAGGAATTTTAACGAGGAAAGCCCTTGAACAAATTGTTCGCCGGCATAAAACCTCGGGAGGTTTTGGAAGACCTACCTTGACCAAAGTTTTTCTATGATCAGTGAGCTACAAGCTTGGAAGTATGGAGAGGGATTACAAGAGTGTGAGTGTGTGAAATTACGTGTGTCTTTCCCTAATTTCCATACCCCTATTTATAATAAAGGTAAAATAAAAGGATAATAACCAAAAATCCCTAAAAACTAGGCATAATGGAGTTACTTGAGGAGAAAATTCTGGGCATAACTGCTGATGGTGGAAAAATCATGGTTGAATTGGTCTTCTATGAGTGCACAAGTATCTCCTAGAAAATAGGAACCGTAAAACTGCTCCCAAGTTGTTCCAGCTTCAGGATGTTGATGAAGACGTTGAGCCAAGATGTCGGTCCAAGTTGTGGACCAAGTTGTGGAGGTCAAGTTGTAGAGGTCAAGTTGTGGAGTTCAAGTTGTGGAGATCAGGATGCTGAGGCGTCTTGACATGCTGACCTGCTTAAGATGCCAATCATATATAGTGAAAAATCCGTCCCCAACAATATTAACTTTTACATAGTGTGATTTGAGTCTCTGTTGCCGGTTCATATCGCCCTAACTTACTAACTTTAGACGGAGTATTTCTTAAACTACCCCAAATTTTATTTTATTTTTTTATTTACGAAAGTTCTAATTACTTCTTGATCAAGAGCATCAAAAAATACAAAAAGACATCCATTTGTTTGTCGAGGCAAAAGAGGAATCAAGGAAAAAGATACAAAAAAGAGAGGCTATTTCATCCAATCTCTCGCAATAACTGCTACCTGCCCTCCTCTAAAACCTCCTAAGCTAGTGCCCGAAGAGAAACATAAATAGAAATCTGTCCAACAAAGAGAGGACAGCTACTCGCCTCAAAAGATGAAAATTCCTCTCTGCCAAATGAATCACAACATGATAAACTTTTGACGCTGCCACAAAATTCGGCATCCTTTTAATCAAGAATAAACCACTCGAGCAGGGACTTGCCCAGCTCCCGCTGCAATATCAATATGTTAGACGACAGCTTCCATGAGGGGTCTGTGCTTTGGTGTACTTGGCTAGAGCGCAAGCGAGGATTTTCAATAATCTTTATGACAGACTGTTGTATTTAGCTTCTCCATAGGCTCATGCTAAGGGCGCCTTCTGGGGAATTCTTCTTCTTCTGATCTGCGGAGAGATTGGTGAATTGTTTTATCATCTAGTATGCTTTCTGCTTTATTATATATATTCTGTGATCTTTCTTTCCCTTCTTATCCAAAAAGGAAAAAAGAAAGACCACTGCTTCCATGTAACAGGGCAACAACGAAGCAGGTGCTCATGAGTCTCCTACTGATGCCAGCACAACTCAAAAAAAAAATGTGGAAATGACCTTTTTCGTCCTCAACCTCTGAAGCCAATTAATGGTGTTCTGTTGATCGAACACTAGGGAACAAACACCTTTAAGTTTGTACAGAACCTTGAATTACCAAATACAAGTAGCTGCCACAAAAACATGAGGATTACAACATCTATTAATAGTTTCCGGAAAGACATAATCAAAAAAGAAAGAGCCACTAGGGTCACGAACCCAATTTCCACAATCAGGCACACAAAAAGAATGAAGCTGATCAAAGCAATCACATCCAGAGCATTTCTGTCATTCAAGTAATGAAATTCCAGGAAACAGTACTACCTTCGCAAAGAATGGACACATCATACCTGGTAGATGGTCCATATTAACAAGGCAAAGACGTGCAAAAAGGAAATGTTCGACCCAGGGAACTTTCTAAAAACGAACGCCATTCCATTTTCTATAACATACTGAATATGATGCCAAGAAAAAAAAAAGATGAAAAGAAGTGTCATTTTAACTATCAAGTACTTGCATATTCTCAAGAACCATATTCTGGTTCTTAAACCATCTGCATCCTAAAGCATAGACACATCAGCCCAAGCCACCAATGTAATCCTTGCTCTCCTGACCTGACCTGACCCTCTCCAAAGGAGTCCTATTCCTTCCAACCTCTTTGAGAGCTTACAAAGGGACAAACAATTAATCCGAATGCTGACTAGCCAAAGTAGCCTACCTACCAAGGAAAAGTAGGAGCAATTCCACCCATCTAACCACTTAGACACCTTCTTTATGACAACATCCCAAAAAATAATCGCTGGAAGATTTCCTCCAAAGCGAACCCAAGATAATGAATATAAATTGGTGTGTGAACTGCAAGGAGTCTCTTGAGACATGTGATCATCTCTTTCTCAGTGAAGTACTGCTCGATATCTTAGGGACTGTTTGTTTCAGGTCGCTGGAGAAGGATGGGTGAGTCCAGAATCCATATCTTCTTTCCTTCACATTCAGTTCACAGGGTTTGACAAAGGGGGAAATAAGAGACTTTTGTGGGATTGTGGGTTTGGGTTTCTGCAATAGTTTAATGTAGTTTCATGTTTTCTTTCTTTTTCCCTTGCTGATGAACTTCTTGTTCATCTTTGGTATATGCTATTTGAGTTCCTGTCTGTGTTTGATCATATTCTAATACAATCTACTTTTCTTATCCAAAAAAAAAAAAAATCATTTATCGTTTTAAACTGAAGGTCAGTCCTTCACCCTACACCCAACCAGCATAGCATACTCATTTACAGCTCGGTTCTCTTTATCGATCCCAGTAACCTACCCAATAATATGGTAGTGAAATTGTGCCCTTTTTAGTCAAAAGTTTCCTTCCTGAACTCTTCTTTATAACCTGTCCCTTCAAACTATATACTCTTTAACTAAAAGGAGACCCTACTGCTATCCACAATAGTCCAATATGGCATTAATTTATTGCTTTCAAATTGATACTTCTGATTTAAGCTTCTGGAATGTAATGGGGAGGTAATTTGGGATGTTTAATAGCTGAATTCATGAACTAATTTAAGTTGGCATGTATGAGCATTAATCCATCTTGTTCTTTTCCCGTCTGTCAAAAGGGAATTATATATTGTTCAAGAGTGATGAAACTCAATATGAAATCCCAAAGAACGAATATTGACTTCCCATTTCTACTAGAATGCCACGATGCAGATCAAACAGAGGAAAACATGCAAACAGTGACTTCAAATAAAAATCACAGATGAGTATATATATGTAGTAGGAATGATATTCATGCTGAGAAAATATCAAGAGCAACATATCAACCTGCATTTCGCAAATGACTGACGTAGACCTAACTTAAGAAAATTGAGTACCTGAATAGACCAGAAGATCTTGAAGTTGTTGAAGCATTTGTCATGGCTAGCTTAGTATTCTGCGAAGTTTAATCAAAGTAAATGGTAAATGATGAAAGAGCGGTAGCACTATAACCCCACACAAAAGAAAATACAGCTATCTTGACCAGACGTACCTCGGCTCACATTTTCAGGCATTGATACGCCTTGACACAAATCCTGATTCTTTGAGTAGTTTTTCAATGCTCCCAGCCCTGGGGGTCGATTTATGTTAAAACCTCAAATATCTGCTGGCATGCATGACAAATCCAGATGGAAATCTAATAAAAAGTTCAATTGCCCATTACATGCTGTCAACCACATGAAGTATGCCACTTATTCAAGCTTGCTTTCAGCCATATGAATATGCACTTGGACAAGCTTGCCGTCCTACTGCCTTTTCCATATAGTCCTGATTTAAAAAGTCAGTTACCTTTCCTATAGCACACAAAAATAAGTTAAAATCTCATGTATCGATAGATAGACATTTTTATTTTATTTTTGAAGAAAGATAGAGAGATATCTGCAAGTGGAAATGCAGATCTCTCAAGCCTTGAGTTGGCCTTCTGAAGCATTTAGCATGATGCAAACTCAGATTTCTATCCCATGTTGGATTTCATCACTTTTCAGCGTCCTCGGAATCAACATAATGTAAATTTCTGGTTGCATACCAAATTTATAAGCAGTCATTCTCATTTTAGTAAAAAATTATCTTGCAAACACAACAAAAGAGGGGAACATAATTTTATGGCCCATCTTTCATTTCAAAAAGATATTTTATAGACAAAAGATGTTGCATTCATTCTTGGACTGAGTTTGTGAACATTCATGCGGGTACTTACTAATCATTGAATAACAAGAGCTTGGAGCACCAAATTGTGGCTCTACCACTACTTGCTAGTATCTTTCCGCGAATCAGAGAGAGAGAAAAAAGTGACTATGCACAAGGACAATGTATACATCTGGTTGTCTATAATCAAATACTTTCGCAAGAACACCCATGTTAACAATCATCGGAAAGTAAACATGTTAGTAAATAAAAATTGCAAATAAGTAAAATAACTTCATCTGGCATAAGCTTGTACAAAATCAGAGGTCCAGATGCCTAGAAATCTGATAATACACACAACCGCAAATCAAGTTTAGTCCTAAAGATCCGTAATTTGAAGATGATCTACTGATGCATGTAACACGAGCTAAAATTGTAATAACAAAGTTTTTCCTCTCCAAAAAAGGAGAAGGGGGCTCTAAGTTACATTTGTAAGAAAAACTCAAATGAATCACATCATTGCATCAGCCAACAAAAAATATAGAGGGTGGACTCAGGAAAAAAATTATCTCACAAGAATCATTTGAAAATCTTCTTTTGTTATAGTAGGATGTCTTCAGGCCTTCCCAAGGGAATCAGTAAAGCAATCTGGATAGCAAACATCAAAGTACATGGAAGCAGCAATTCCAAGAAAGATTAGCTGATTAGCTTGGTTAAATGGTGCACCAATATTAGTCACGTCTGATCCCCAACACCTTCATAGCTAGTTCAAAAGTGACTATCGCAGTAGCATTAGCAGGAAACGTCCTTGCTACTGTGGGACCTAAACCTGTGTAGCATCAGTCCAGACATCCTGTAGATCTACCAAAAATAGTTTGGTAAGTCTAGATCCATTATTCAATATCTTTTTTAAGTTAAGAAATCTGATCCAGAGTATGAAATAGTGTTTATTCAAAAATCTTACCGGTTTCAGTATCTGAAAAGGATTTCTAGTCAAGCTCTTATCTGGGGAAGTTTGAATTATTGTTTTTGCCACATCCAAAGGCAGAACAGCGGACCAACACTGGATCAGTAAACCAAAGGAAAGATGAAAAACCTCGAAACAAAGAATTAAGATTGATGAGATTGTAAGAAAAAAGGTAAAAGAGGGATCAAGAGTGGATTAAATCCGAGATATAGAGTCAAATGCACTTAGTTTATCCCAAGTAATGAGAAACTTACCGCTATACCCCCGAGGCCACCACTCACAATTCCCACTCCCACGTCAATCAAATCTGAGGAATCTCAAGAAGCAGGCTTCATGTGTAAATTCATGTAGTGCCTAACGTACTTGTATGTGGTAAAGAACACTGCATTTCCAATAGATTCTCGAAACAATGTTGCGGTTCCTCCACGAAAAAATCCTGGAACCTGGAAAGATGTTTAACAGCTAATAACTACAATAGCATTCTATGTAACAATAATGGTAAGTATTTCTTACCCCTTCACTTTTTATGGTCTCAATGGCACAATCGAGAGGACCACTGTATCTATTGGAGTTGGGAAGAACAGAATCAAAACCTTGAATTTGCATCCTACAATGGACATACAATGTCACAAGCATGATGTAAAAATCGTCAAAATGATATGCAAACTTCATTTCAAAGTTACCTTCACTAACTCTGATGGACACAATATGAAGCTGATAATAGATCCAGCAGGTATAACAACCTTGGCCTCTGGCTTCCCATGTTGAATTCCTCCCTTCAAGAAAATGCAATGTGCATAAGAAAAATGAGTTCTTATACAGAGTGTTTTGCAGCTACTGAAAGCAGTTATTGTTGATACTCAGCAAGACAAGCAAAAAGAATCATTGTAATAAGCAAACCTGAAGTGCTTGCTTTGTTTGAGAGCAAATGCCAAAAACAAATGAACCTTCAAAGGCCATTCCAGCAAACGAAGGTGTTGCGCCTCGGTAAAGACCTTTCACCTGTCAAATACAACTTCTAGTTCAGAACACAAATATGCAGGTGATAGACTCAACTTCCCACACGTTAAGTTCCCAACCATCAAGAAGAAAGTAGCCACCCAATGTATAACAAGCTCAACCAACTGAACAGATTAAAAGCTGCACATACATTATTTTCAGGAGTATGTCAGCTGAGGGGAAACTCAAATCCAATATCATGCCGAAACTAGGGGTCAAGTAACATGTTTAAGCTATCATGTTGACATCATCAGCGCTCAGAGAGAAGCCCAAAAGTACACCTAGCTCAACAATTCCTACCCCTATGGCCTTACCAAGTACCACCCCAGCTGAACCAACCTAAAACCAAAAAGGAACTTGAGAGAATAAAATAAGGGAGGTTGAAAAAAGAAGATAAAATGGGGGAGAGGAGTGTTCGAGTCTGTGATGCCATGATTGAGTGGAGGAGGAGTTGCGAAGGGAACCTTGGACGGAGGAGGGGTGCCACAAGTAGACTCCATGCTCTAAGTGTTCCATGGAGGAGAATGCGATTTTTCGTCATGGCCTTGATAACAAAGGAAGAGTGTGAGAAAACAACAGTGGCATGATTGTCTTTACAGAATTGAGTGACAGATAATATGTTTTGAGAAATAAGGGGGATATGTAAAACATTATTGAAATGAAGATTTGAAGATAAAGTAAAACATTATTGAAATGAAGATTTGAAGATGAAGTAGGGAGAGTAAAGAAACCTGTGTTTTCAATTGGGAGATATGAGCTGTCACCTATGATCGCATCGTCACTGCCATTGTAGGGGTGGTGAAGGGCTAGGTTGGAAAAGTCATTAGTAAGATGGTGAGTGGCTCCGCTGTCAACAAGCCAGGATTTTGGGGGTGAGGGGACAGGGGCACTTGTGGAGTGTTGGTGCGAGGTGTGCGTGGGTAGGTGGGTGGAGGTGGGAAGGTGAAAGAGGGGTAGTCACGTTTGAATTGGCGGCATTGGGCAATAACATGGCCAAGAAAATGGCAGTACTGGCGTTTTTCCTTTGAAAGGTGTTGCGTTTGGATTAGTAGGGTTGACCGATGTGAGCGATAGTGTAATCACACCAGATTGAGTTGGGTTGGTACGGTGCGGAAGTTGTTATTATAGGTTTGAGCAGGGTGGGCGGAAGCAGGGAAGACAGTGGGTGGTGTTATTTGTTTTAGGATTAACTCGTGGTGGATAAGTTTTTCATGTAAGGCTTCAAAGGAAATGGGTGCATCACGAGCTCGAATCGAGTCAATGACGGGTTTGTAAGAATCGTAATCAAGACCCTTGAGTACCTTGCAAATGATGTCCTCAGAACCCGTGGGTTTGCCCAAGATGGCAAGTTTGTCGGTGCACGATTTAATGGCGTGCATATAGGTGGAAATGGATTGGGTGTTTTTGGTGAGGGAGTCAAGGGTGTCCTTCACTTGTAGGATGTGGCCACGGGATGGGTTGGCAAAGGTTATTTTGAGGATGGTCCAAGCTTCATGGGAGGTTTTTTGCTTGGATGACTAGGGGTGCCACAGTGGGATCTATGGTTCCTAAGAGGGAGCCAAGGATGAGACAGTCCTGGCAGTTCCATGTGACATTGGTAGGATTGCGTGTATCAGTGTTGTTTAACTTGATGGTGGCTGCCGGTTGGGGGTGGGTGCCATCAACATATTTGAAAAGATCAAGGCCAAATAGGAGAGAGTTGATTTGGGATGCCCAGGTGGGGAGTAAGGGGTTTGCATTGGGTTAGATTTACTAGTATTATGGGGTTGGTAGGGTCAGCCGGATTAGTAAGGGTGGTGGAGCAGTGTTGGCGGCCATAGTGGAGACGGCGGAGGGATGGTTTTGTAGAGAGGAAAGGTTGGATCAGAGAGGCTCTGATAGGCAAAAGATGATATATTATTTACAATGGTAACACACATATATATAGTACAAATTGTTGTAACTAATCTAACTAGAGATATACTCCCTCCGTCCCACCTCACTTGACACTTATTTCCATTTTGGGCCGTCCCAGCTTGTAACGATGGTGTTAAAAATTCGGCTTTTGCGTTTCTTTGAAAAAACAAATAAAACCGAAAAAAACGGAGTCGCCACGCCATTTTAATTTTGAAGGGCAAAACTTTGAAAAAAGCCCGAGGTCAGAGATTTAGGTTCGGAGGTCATGTTACGCGTCGGGAAGGACGTTAGTGTGCACCCGACGCGCCTCGTAAAAACGAGTCTTCCAAGCTGAAAATCATTTGTGTGTGTGTGTGTGTGTGTGTTGGCCAAAATAAGTTGAAACTGGAAAAAGTAAAAATTGGGATGTCTTTTTAAGACTTTAAACTGATCCCATGATTTTTTGGAGAATTTTTGGTTTGAGATTTGGTACTCAAAAAACCTTTTGAAGTTGAGAAGTCACTTCTGCCAGAAGAAAATGGCAGCAGACACCTGATTTTGAAATGGATTCAAGGGTCCTAAAACTTCATAATCTGGATGAACTCAGAGAATGAAAGTTTCTCTAGACTCCTTGAATAAACTTTGTGTGAAAGAAATTTCCATTTTGGAGAAGATTTGAGGGGTCAAAACCTTCTGGAAACCTCAGATATGAGATCTGGATTCCCAGAAGCTGATGAACTAGCCTCTGAAAGAAAAATTGAAAAGAGGAGTTTTACTCACCCAAAAAATAAGGTAAAAATATGTCTGGAAAGCTCTGGATGTTGGCTACAAAAAGTGTTTTGTAGTCAACACCAAATTCCAAGTTCATCTGTGTCCAAAAATTAAGACCATGGACTGAGGTCTGAGAAAATTGCTACTGGACAGCAACTTCTCAAGAAAGAAAATATGATTTTAAGGGGGTTTGGCATCCATGCTTGTCCCCATTTCCCTAGGTTTTGGTTAGTGATCACTAGACATTTTAGTGGTGAATCAACTATACCAAACCATCCTTGGGGTACATTAGGACTAAGCATTTCATTTGCTTGGGGAGGGGGATTTTACCCTTTGACATCAAGATTTAGTGCTTGAAAATGGTTTTTTAGGGTTTTGAAAGTGCATTTTTGCAAGTAAGAAAGAAAAGCTTTGAAAATAATGTTGATCTTTGTAGAAGATCATCCATGGAGATGGTCTTCCATGGTGATCTTCTTAGATCTAGAGAAAGAAGATGAAAGAACTACATTTTGTAGTTTGAAGATGCATGCATGGATGAGATTTAGGGTTAGGAAGAGGAGGGTTTACCAATCTTCCTTGTGTTCTTGAGTGTTTGGCTTGAGTGTATGAGTGTTTAGGGCTTTAATATGAGAGTGAGTGGATGAGTATGAGTTGGGAAAGATTGGAAAGAAAAAGGTGACAATTCTTGAGAATTCTCACTGTTTTCTCTCTATATTTCGCCAGAACTTCGTTGCTATTGTGTTCTTCCTCTTATTTCTGTGACTGGAGGGCTCAATTTATAGCCCTCCTGAAAATGCAATCATGTCCGCGCGGATGGATCCAGTCGCGTGCACTGTTCATTAATTGCTGCTTCAGGCTTTGGACACAAGGAATAATCTTTTTCAAAATTCAAATTGACCAGCCAGATTATGTTTCCAGCATTGCTATATTTGGTTTTCTTCATTTGTTTTTCTTTTTGAGATTCTTTTTAAGGTTTAACCTTAAATAACAATGCCCATTTTACCCTCACTTTGTTAGGAATGTTAGGATAGTTAGGAATTGTTGGAAATGTTATAACTTTCGTTAATTTTCTAACGAAAATTCTAACAAGCTCAAATTGGAGCACTTACAGTAGCCCCTCGGCGACGGCGCTTTCGAAGGAAGCGGGGTCGTCGATAAGAGTAAGGCTCCATATTTGGCAGGATGATCGAGTGATCGGGTGGCTGAACCTAGCGATAGGCTACCTACGTATCCTTAAGAGGAATCAAGCCAGTCGTAGTTCGGGTCTTTGACCCCGGGGATGATGGCGTTTTAGGTGCCTCGGACCTGGTGAGCGAGTTCTACAGTCGGTTACTGGAAAGAAACTCTGCTGGGGATAAGAGATGACCATTTTTGGTCTGATGGCTATCCGCTCTGCTGGGGATAGGAATGACCATTTTCGGTCTGATGGGGATGATTGCGATTTATCGCTTTCTAGTGATAGCGTCTTAGGTGCCTCAAACCTTGGAGATGGCGTTTTAGGTGCCTCGGACCTTGGAGATGGCGTTTTAGGTGCCTCGAACCTTGAAGATGGCTTTTTAGGCGCCTCGGACCTTAATGATGATGGCGTTTTAGGTGCCTCGAACCTTGATGATGATGGCCTTTTAGGTGCCTCGGACCTTGATGATGATGGCTTTTTAGGCGCCTCGGACCTTAATTTGAAATGGCCTTTCGGTGGACTTCGTCCGCCGAAGGAGAGGGTGACCGTTTTGGTCGAGGGGCTGGACCTAATGATAGGCTACCTACGTATCCCTAGTGGGAATCAAGCCCTTTCGTAGTTCGAGTACTACTCGAGATTTCGTTGGCTTTTGGGATTCCGTTAACTTTGCTGGGGATTTCGTTAGCCTTTGCTGGGGAAAATCAGACGTACTCGTCTGGGAAATCGGTCTTACGTTTGACTGCCGTTGGATGATTTTGATGAAAGATACGGGATCTCGTTATCTTTCTCGGGGCACTCGGTCTTACGTTTTACTGCCGGGGGTAATTTTGATGAAAGATACGGGATCTCGTTATCTTTCTCGGGGCACTCGGTCTTACGTTTTACTGCCGGGAATAATTTTGATGAAAGATACGGGATCTCGTTATCTTTCTCGGGGCACTCGGTCTTACGTTTGTTAGGGGTAATTTTGATGAAAGATACGGGATCTCGTTATCTTTCTCGGGCACTCGGTCTTACGTTTGGCTATAGGGGTAATTTTGATGAAAGATACGGGATCTCGTTATCTTTCTCGGGGCACTCGGTCTTACGTTTCTTGCTAGGGGTAATTTTGATGAAAGATACGGGATCTCGTTATCTTTCTCGGGGCACTCGGTCTTACGTTTTACTGCCGGGGGTAATTTTGATGAAAGATACGGGATCTCGTTATCTTTCTCGGGGCACTCGGTCTTACGTTTGACTGCCGGGGATAATTTTGATGAAAGATACGGGATCTCGTTATCTTTCTCAGGTTACTCGGTCTTACGTTTGACTGCCGGGGAAGATTTTTTTTTGACAAGGGGCTGACTTTGGTTAACTTTGTCAAGTTGGGGACTGAATTGCAGAGTCCTGAAATTTTAAAGGGGCAAAAGGGTCATTTTGACCCTGACATACTTATCCGCGCGGAGGGGGATGGAAAGTCAGGGGTATTAATTAGGGCCAACGCCCTTCTCCTTCCCCATTCAGTTTTTTGAAACTGTCGAGAGCAGAGAGAGAGAAGCCGAGGAGAACAGCCATTTTTGGCCTTAGAAGCTTCAAAATTCGTCCGATTTTCTTGATTTTTCGAGCAATGGAACACGGGGAAGGCGCTTTTCAAGGCCAAGGACGTGGCCCGGTAGCGGAGAGGCGATTGGAGCTCGTCCGGATGAGGAGGCATTACAATCTTTCGCAATCGGTCGAGGAGGAGCATTACCCCGACGCTTGGCAACATTGGGCTTCGGATCCGCATCTCCGAACGGTATATTTCGAATCCTCTTGATCCTCTTGTCGATTTCTTGTTTGAAATTTTTGGATGATTTTTGAATTTTTTTTTTTTGAATATTGAATATTGATATTGGTGAATGATGATGCAATGCATGCATTTTGTTTGGGAAAAGAATTGGCATTTTCGCCACATTTTTTTTTTTAAATTCGAAAATTTCATGAGAAAATTCGAAGAATTGTGATTTTTTTGATTTTTTTTTTTTTGGAATTGAATATTGCACGTTCTTGATGATGATTTTTTTTTGAAATTGAATTTTGATATTGGTGAATGATGATGCAATGCATGCATTTTGTTTGGAAAGAATGGGCATTTTGCCAATATGAGATGTATGTTTAGGATTTTTTTTTTTGAAAAGTGGGACGGATTTTTCCTCCCGTCGCATGTAAGATGGATGATATGCATGTATGCATTTTTTTTTGAAAATGGGACGGAGTTTTTACTTCCGTAGGAATGCATTTTTTTTTTTTGATGAATGCATTGGGACTTGCAAATTGTTTTCTTTCATGCGAGAAAAATGGGGCTATGCTCATTGTATCTTTGTTATCTTTGTCGAATTTTTTTTTTTTTAATGCAAATGCAATCTTTTGACATTTTCTCTCTTCTTCTTTTTTTTTACAGGGCGGAAACCGTTTTGTGACGGAGCAGCTGAGCAAGATGAAGACTCGAGGATCGGTGGAGTCTGTGATTGACTTGTGGGATCGGCTTCCGGATGCGGGCCGAGGAGCTTTGTCGAGTCCGAGACAGATTGTTGTCGAGACGGGGCTCTGGGAGTTCGTCGAGTGCTTGAGGGGACTGGTCAAGTTCCCTAAGTGCAAGGGCTTGATGTTCGCTCTAGCGCAGCACTGGTGGGATGCGACCCACACATTCCACTTCTTACGGGCGAGGCGGCTGTTACGCCTTCGACTATGCTGCGATCACGGGTCTGTCCTTCAATGGACGCGGCATTGAGTGGAGAGATGGCTACGGCGATGCGTCTGCGAGCTCTTCTTGGATTTTCCCCTATTCCCAAAAAGGGGATGGGGATGGAGTATGCCGTGGTCTACGGCAAGATCGTGGAGACCATAGCGAGTTATGAGGTGGGGAGGAGAGGATAGGCGCCGATCAGTTGCCGGGGCCTTCCTGTGGTTTACTTTCTCGAGCACGCTCTTTGGTCACGAGGGACGGCGGTCTTTGCCTTCTTGAGGTCCTTGGAGGACATGGAGACGGTTGGAGATATTTCTGGGGGAGGCCGGGCCAGGGGCCGTACTTCGCTCTTGATAGATACGGCCGGAAGGCTGTGAGCTCCTGTCTTGCTTTGAGTTTGCTCTGGAGGTATAAGCTCTCTTTTTGCTTTCCCTCTTTCCTTTGAGCACGCACTTTTATTTGCCTTTGGATTGATTGGATTTTTACCTTTCGCGGTATGGGCGTTGGAGTTTTTCCACGTCACGGCGTGGAAGCGGCTGAGGCGTACGTCGGGCGTATCCGGCCATGCGGTCTTGGTCCAAGCATGCCGGGAGAAGATAAGCTCCGGGGCGTACGACTCTCGAGTACGCGGATTGCCTTCCTTTGACGGAGGCCGAGACGGATGAGGGGATGATATTCTTCCACAGGATCGTTTTGAGGTAAGCGCGGTGAAGGGCGGCGAGATGCGGGACGGTGCGGCGGAGGATTTTGAGGGCGACTTGCGACGCCTATTATGCGGGAGAGAGGGTGACGCGCCGGCATGGCGTGAACTCGCCTTTGAGGACACCGGTGGAGCCTCCCGCCGATATGATGCATCCGAGCGATCGGTCCGTGACTGGGATGATTACCAGCGGAGTCGGCACTTTTCGGACTTCGTGGCGATCGAGCCATATGCGACGTTCGTCTTGAGGAGGTTGAGGATGCCTCGGGTTTTGGAGAGGAGGGGCTTGGGATCCCGCGGTACCCTCGGACGGATTTTTCCTACATCCCGGGATGGGAGTCCGATTGAGGGTGCGGATCCCTCGGCCGAGCGGCTTCCGCGAGCTTTCCGGCCTCGTCCCGGGTATGAAGAGTATGGCTTCACCTTTTCTTTTTCTTTTCTTTCTTTTGTTTCATCATCTTTAGCATCACTTTTTTTTTTTGACGCTTTTGCTTTTGTGCGGTTTCGGAGGTGGTCGTCGAGACAGCGCGAAGCAAGTGATCGGGCTAAGAGATTCATACGGAGGATGGTTGCTTGCGGGGCACCTCGGGCTAGGGCACGGAGACCACGGCCGGCACTGTCCGACGGGAGGCTTCTCCTATTCCCTCGGAGACTTCTTGAGACCCCTCTTTCTCCTCTCATTGATCACCGCGCGGCCTTGCCTTCGGATCACGTCATTCTTGGGGATCCGCACGGGCGGGGACACGTGCAGCGGCATGGTGGGTCGTCTCCGTATGTTCAGGAGTCTGACGCCTTCACTTTCGGGTACGACTTCTTCGGGGATGCGGGTTTACCCTATCGAGTGTGCGGTTGGTCCCGACGAGCCTCTTTACGGAGATGAGGACGATTCGAGCCCGAGACTTTCGGGGCTCTGACGAGGCGGGCCCGAGTCGCAAGAGGGCCGGGGAGACATCGGGTCTTTGGAGACTCCGATTGATTTCTTTTTTTTTTGAGATTTAGATTTGTACAGATCATGCACATTTTTTTTTTGATGTGATAATTTAGGATTTTATTTATGTTTGTTTGTTGTTTTTTTTTGTACACTCTCTTTTTTTTTTTGGAATGTAATAATTTAGGATTTTATTTTATGAATGCAATGCAATATGAATGCAGTGTTGCATGAGCCTTGGTTTTTTTTTTTTTTGCAAGGGTGTTGGGTACATGGACTGGTTTGGGGAGGTCTTTTGCACAGGTTTCGAGCAACCGGGACGGAATATTCCTCTTTTGGTGTAGCAGCTTGGGTACATTGCGAGAATTTTTTGGGAAGCAATCCCATCCACGCGGATGGGGACGGACATCGACAGCTGTCCTTTGATTTTGCTTTAAATACGGCTTTGCTTTATTTCAAATTCAAATATCTTCTTCAACCTCCAGTCCAACTTGACCATTTTCGGGAGGAAGAGAGAAAAAACCATGGAAAGCCTTAGAAAAGCTCCCTCAAAGTTATCCCAAGAATCCCAAATGTCATTTTTCAACAAGTTCAAGGATTGGTCCCGGGAAATTATGCATGAGAGAAGGTCTTTCTTTGAAGAACGGTACAAGGTACGATGCTTGTGGTCTCTCAAAGAATTGGTTCCGGATTATGACCTCTTAAGGGCTTCTTCTTCGTTTTGGGATACTAGAAGGCATGTCTTTTGCCTTTCCTTCAACGAGATTGTTCCATTTGTGGAAGAATTTCGGGCCTTGCTTGGAGGTCCGGAGGTGGAGGAGATAGCAATTCCTTTGTCGGAGGAGCTTCTTTTGTTGACAAGTTGTGCAACCTTCTTCATCTTTCCCCGGAGGAAGCACGAGGCATGATCCGCGGTCCCGACCATTTTGATATTTCCGGTCTTCCCAGACAGATTTAGGGGCTTAGGCTTGGTGGATGACGCCTATTGGGATGCCTTTGCACTTTGCATGGTCGGCACTTTGTTCCTGGTCTATTCCTTTGGGATCTGTCATCGAGCTTTCTTTGGATGTTGTTGTTCACTTGCCGCTCGGGCGAGAGATGTCATTCCTTTGATCTTGGGGAGACCTTCCATGCTCTCGACAGATTAGCTACCGGAGGCGGTATATGCGTAGGGGGCAGCCCGTTTCTCTTGACCACATGTGGGCGATGGAGCGTTTGGGGTTCTTCGGGAAACCTACGATATGATCGGGCCTTGGACTTTTGTCGGGAGAGGTGTCGATGTAGATTTTGATGATCGGGGCTCGTGGGCGCGTTGGATGGCGGGTCGCCGGGCCCGAAGATATCGGATGGTCGGTGCCTCGTTGGCGGGTGGAGACTCGTAGAGTGCTTCGGGACGGGTCCCATGTGGTTATGCTTAGGGCTTTCTCGGTCCAGTTTCTACATTCGGCTCTGGTCCTTAGGCGGTTTGGCTTGGAGCGAGGTTCCTTTGGAGGGCTTTGATGATGTAGCCACCGGGGTGGTGGCTCCTGTTTCCATGGATGATCCCTCGGTGTTTCCATTTCTTTCCCGAGCATGGAGGTATGATGCCTTTCCTCCTCGGGTCATTCTCGAGCGTCAGAGGCCGGTGTTCACGACCACTTGGTACCTGGATTGGTACGAGGGGCATGCAGGAGAGACTCGAGATGGCTATTTTGAGGCGGCGTAGAGGCCATTATGGGTGCGGAGGACCCGGTCATTTACGAGAGGAGAAAGGGCCGAGGCGAGGGCCAATCCTCGCGACGGGAGCGGAGACGGCGTGGCGGATTATGAGGCTTACGTCAAGAGACGGGAGAGGAGGGCTCCTATGTTACCGGCTAGGTTACGGGAGATGAGGGATGACGCTAGGGCTACTAAGGCCACAGACGGAGGCCGGTTTGATAGACCCTGTTCCTATACCGAGCTTGGTAGGAGGAATACCGACATTTTTCCGGTTCGAAGAGAAAGACTCGGAGGGGAAGAAGAAGGGAGAGACCGATGCGAGTGGCTTGGAGTGACTCTGAGGTTTCCAAGTATCCCTTTCTTGCCATGACAGACACATTAGTTTTATTATGTATCTTAGTTTTCCTTTAGCAGGTTGCCAGTTGTAGGAATGAATCGGGCTTAGACTCATCAAAGAGCTTTTAACTTGTAATGAATATTTGAATTGCTTTAGAGTTTTTCGAGACGCTTTCATGGTCTGATCAATTGTATTGATGCCAAAGTATGGCTTTTATTTGTGTTTTAGACCGAACCGTTTCCGGCGCCTACGTTCCCCTCATTTTGAGGAGCTCGGGTCTTCGTAGTTCAAAGCTGGTGAACTTTTTTGTTTTTTTTTTTTGTTTGTTTTTTTTTTGGTGCACCCCTGTTTTTTACCTAGGCCGCCCTTTTCGGGTTTCTAACCTAGTTGGGTATTACTCTTTTAGCACTCTTTTTTTTTGTTTTTGTTGTTTTTTTTTTGTTGTTTGTTTTTTTTTTGTTTTTTTTTTTGTCTTTTTTTGTTTTTTTTTTGTTTTTTTTTTGTTTTGTTTTTTACGCGTAGTATCTGCGCAGCTTGTCACCATTCACTGGGTGTACAAAGGGATTCCCGTCGAGGTCCGCAAGTTGCATGGCTCCTCAGGAGAAGATCTTACGGACGACATATGGCCCGACCCATACGAGGCTCCCATTTGCCGAGAGGGTTGATACGGGTAGGGGGCTTTTCTTTTAGAACGAGATCACCTTCTCGGATCTCCCGATGCTTTACTTTCTTGTCGAAGGCTCTAGCCATTCTTCCTTGGTAGGCTCGGATGTGTTCCATGGCCTTCAGTCGGCGTTCATCTAGTAGGGCCAATTCGTCATGGCGACTCTGGAGCCATTCGACCTCGTTGATTTGGCTTTCCAGCAGTATACGGAGCGAGGGTATTTCCAGCTCGATTGGGAGTACGGCTTCCATTCCGTATGTGAGGGCAAAAGGTGTTTCCCCAGTTGCCGTTCGGCGATGTTCGTAGTCCCGAGTGCCAAGTGTAACTTCTCGGGCCAATCTCTACCTTGGACAGCCATTTTCCGGATGATATTTTCCAGAGTCTTGTTTGCTGCTTCGACGGCTCCGTTGGTTTGGGGCCTGTAGGGTGATGACTTGTGACGGGTTATTCGGAATTCCGCCAGTAGTTTTTCACGTTCCCCTTCGAAGTGGGATCCATTATCTGAGATGATTTCAGCCGGCAACCCGTATCTGCACATGATGTTTTCTTTGATGAAGAGGGCGACTTTCTTTGAATTGAGGATTTTGTAGGATTTTGCAGAGCATCCTTTCCACTTCCTTCGAAGAAATGACCAATCTGCGTCTCTTTAGGCTCTTCCGCAGTTCCCAAATTCACACTTGTCAAAATCTCCTCGGCAGCTTGGGCTCGATTTTCCTCTTCCCGGACAACCTGCTTAAAGATTTTTTTTTGTTGTTTGATTTTTTTTTGTTTAATGTGTCTGCTTCTTTATCTAATGAATTATTATAAAAAAAATTTTTATTAATTAATTCATCATTAGTTAAAGTGGCAATCAAGGGATACTCAGAAAGGTTCGTCATTTCATTGAAAACGAAAGGGAATACAGTGCTTGCTACAGACTCGTAGTCTTCAGGCGTGAGGCCGTCGGACGACTCGAGAGACTCGAACTCAACAATGAGAGACTCGGAGGACTTTACAAAGGTTGACACGAAAGGACGGGGGACCAATCCAAGCTTGGTGATCATTTCCTCCTTGGTCGCGGACGGGCCTGAGAGAGTTTCCCAATTCTTTAGCGGCATCGCTGTTGGTGGCTTCACAACTCGGGAAAGGCATGGTCTCTGTGCTCCCTCTTCAGTCGTTGCTATCATCTCTTTGTTTGAATCAGAATCAACTGTGTTTGGCATCTGAAAGCTGAGCATGTGGATGTAGGGATCTTCCTCAGTGCAGGGACTTTCGTTTCGTCACAATCGACCGCTCAATCCGGATGTAAGGACGCATTGCGTCTCGGTGAGTGCTAGAAAAATTTCATGTCCCATACTCGAGCGGAAAGGCTTGGCGGGTAGTTCGGCAAGGAGGACGTCCCACACGACGTTCATAGACTCGAGCGAGTACGTCGGTGTTTCTTGACTTTTATCATGAAAATCTCCTCGCCGGCGAGGCCAAAGAATGGGTTTGCGAGAATGCGACAAATGCGTGATTGAGGACCGGGGACTTGTATGCACAGTATCATGGCGGCGTTCGGCGTTTCCTTCGATGCGACTCCAAGTGTTGGAAATAGCAATTAAATTTGATGAATCGAACTTCTTCGGAGTCCGCTTGCTTGAGTGTGTCGACATAGTTGGCATTCTTTGGATTCCAAAGGATCTTTGGCGAGACTTGCCTCTTGAAGGATGTAGCCCGGTGTTTGGCGTGGGCGTTCTTGGCTATTGTTTCGGCTTCGTTCCCTATGAGGAAGCTGTCACCCCTTATGACTTCGAGGTCTCCCTGCCGGTTGATGAATTTGACGCATTGGTGGAGAGTGGAGGCTATGGCTTTCATGTGATGCAACCAAGGGCGCCCTAGTAGATCGTGAACTCGGAGGGGATATCCATTACATGGAACTTTGCGGGCACCATTTGGGTTTCGTACCCGAGTTCCCGAGTCACTGTCCCAGAATGGGGCGAGACGATCCGTCGTAGGCTTTGACGGTCAGGGTAGATGGGATCACGCGCCTTTCATTTATGCGGAGGGCCCTCATCATGCGAGGGAAGGACATTTACCGATGATCCATTGTCCACTAATACCCCGAGGGAGTGACACGGTGTTGAGCCGAATAGTGATGTACAAAGCTTCATTGTGTTGGGAGACATCTCTTGGCAAATCTTCATCGCGAAGGTGATCATACTCCCGTATAGGTGAGGATCATAAATTTGGTCCTTGTCTCGGGATGGAGAGTCATCAAGCCGGTCACTTCGTGCCTTTTTCTTGCGGCGAGTCTTTGCCGAAGCCCACAGGTTATGCGATGCCTTTTGTGGCGGTTGCCATCTCCGGTCAACATGTTGATTGAGTGGGAGCGCCCAGGCCGGCGTCGGTTTTTCTTCATCGGTGGATACTCGGGAGGCTGGACGGGCGAACCTTGGGCGACCCCAGGGGGTTGGACTTCCGTTACGCGGTACTACGGTATCCGAAGGTCTCAATTCCGTCGTTGGCAAGGTTTTTACGCTCTTTTACCCCTTTTTGCTTTGGGGAAAAGGCGGCGGAGTAGAGTACATAATAATCAAATCCCAGATGGCTCCCGGCGTTCCCTGCTTGTTATCACCGGCCTCGAACCTCTCCTTCAATTTTTCTTTGGGAGGAAATTTTCTTTTTCTTAGGAGGACGGTCCTCGTGTATCCGATCTGATAGTCCCTTTCAAGGCAATCGGGACGATCACAAATATCCCACCAAATGTGTTCTACGGGTGGTGGCGGATTTGGGACTTCGGGTTGGCGGTCTTTGGAAGGACTTTGAGTGGGCCTGGTCGGGGATCTGGCTGTGGGCTCGTCTGGTAGCGAGTGATTGAACTCCGCCGGATAATGAGAGATAGTGAGGTCAGAGGAACGGGCACATGTTTGTCCTTCGGGGTAGCCCCGGTCGGTTGGGATATTGTTAAGGTCCCAAAGTGGCGTGTGGCCTCTTCTATCCAAGCCTGTTGTTTGTTACAGCGTTCTTCCGGGGCTTTGATGGTGACCATATTTCTTATTTGTTCCACGATTTTCATCACTCGGGTGATATTTGTGGGATCATCACCTTGAGAGGGACAAGCGACGGTATACCGAACTCTTTCGTCACATTTGCTGTTTGGGGGCCGGTTGCCACTGTAAGTCGGCGGGCGAGTCCGGCGGTGGAAACATAGGAATCTTGGGGTAGCATCTTGGTGTATCAGGAATTTGTTAAGAAGAGGGGAGAACCCTTTTACGTCTTTGCGGTAAAAGTGCCATCGGAATTGAGGCGATAGTCAAGCCATGACTTGCGACTACCCCCGGTAGGTCATCAATTTGAGCCTCATGCCGAAGTCTCATTTGCTCTACCAAGCTGGATCCAATGCGGGTGCATGCGAGGGATTACGGAGGACGGAGCAACGTTATCCCCATCATTACCGGGCGTGCGAGACATTACGAAACCCGGAGTTGGAACAAACGGTGAAGGCGACGATGCGCTTGACTCTTCCCAGCGATCAAACGGTGACCGGTGCAGAAACCAAGCTTTGTGCGGAGGCTGCGGGGAAAGGACACGAAGGTTCGGATGTGCAGGAATGGAAGGAGGGTAGGTGTTTGGGCTTTTGGCTCATGCGACATGCGATTATTTGTTCACGTTTACTTAAAACATGTTTTATTAACCTAATCGGTTGGAAAAGATTGCTCTTCTTTTCGCAAACTACTCGATTCTGGATCGGTGGGCCCGTCACTACGTCTATAAGCCCCTCGTATTCCACTGTATTTCGACCTCCCGGGGTGGGACGGCCCGGGCGAGGGTCCTATAGGGCAAGCGGGTCCCACCGACCGAAAGAAAAACGATCCTAGAAGTACGGCGGGTAATCGAGTCTTAACGAGCATTCGATGTAAATTACGGACAAAGGCGACGTCAAAAGTCAAGATCATGTCAGAGGGCTCGACAAAAAGTCGGCATGATTTGGAGCGATAAATGTCCGCTATTGATCTTGACTTATCGTCGGTTAAGCCGTAATTAGGCATGGAATAACCGTTAATCCTTGATGACTCGGTGTCAATCTTTGGGAGTCGGTGTATAATTTGTGCCGGTCGAGCCGAAGTCAAGGCGCCGGTCAATATCTTGGTCAAAGTCTGCGGCGGAAAACCGGCGGAGAACTTCGGCGATTAGCGGCCCGATTAGGGACCCGAGAGATATTGAGTCGGTATGCCGACAAAGGCTTGAAAGGAAAGGTCTATACACGGACAGGGCATGACACAGACCAGACTAGAAACCAACCGGGTCTCGGATAAAGTGTGTCACGGACAAGTGCATGGTCGACACGAGGCTCCATGGGATGTTTGGGTAGTCCTGTGCTCATCCGAGAGGCGTAATAAGACCAAACGGACCGCGACAAGGATTTCCCCGGGTTAAGGACGTAGTGTGCGGTGTACGGTCACGTGCGCGTAGTGTGCAAGCTTGATCTATATTCTTTTTCTGAGTAAAATAGAGATTTTTTTTTATGTGTCTTAAAAATATGATGCATGATTTTTTTTTTTGAAAATTTTCTTTTTTTTTTGAAAATCTTTTTTTTTTTTTTTTTTTTGAAATTTTTTTTTATGAGCACATAAGCACGTAAGCATGAAAATTCCGACAGTTAGGGACATTATTCCGACAGTCAAAATTTTGACTTTCTCCGAGGCGGCCAAAACAACACGAAAACTGTGCAAAAAATCAACACACACACAAAAATGATTTTCAAAACCGGGACGGAAGCTTGACCCTCAAAAGCTTTTTTTTTTTGAAAACGGTGATACCGGTACGTGGGATTGTTAGACCACAATTTATCCCCGACTCGTGTTAGGAGGCGATAACGGGAAATTTAGTGGTTTCCACCAATATACCGAATACCATTTTTTATTAAAAAGCTTAGTCCCCAGCGGAGTCGCCACTGTAACGATGGTGTTAAAAATTCGGCTTTTGCGTTTCTTTGAAAAAACAAATAAAACCGAAAAAAACGGAGTCGCCACGCCATTTTAATTTTGAAGGGCAAAACTTTGAAAAAATCCCGAGGTCAGAGATTTAGGTTCGGAGGTCATGTTACGCGTCGGGAAGGACGTTAGTGTGCACCCGACGCGCCTCGTAAAAACGAGTCTTCCAAGCTGAAAATCATTTGTTGGTTTGTATGTGTGTGTGTGTTGGCCAAAATAAGTTGAAACTGGAAAAAGTAAAAATTGGGATGTCTTTTTAAGACTTTAAACTGATCCCATGATTTTTTGGAGAATTTTTGGTTTGAGATTTGGTACTCAAAAAACCTTTTGAAGTTGAGAAGTCACTTCTGCCAGAAGAAAATGGCAGCAGACACCTGATTTTGAAATGGATTCAAGGGTCCTAAAACTTCATAATCTGGATGAACTCAGAGAATGAAAGTTTCTCTAGACTCCTTGAATAAACTTTGTGTGAAAGAAATTTCCATTTTGGAGAAGATTTGAGGGGTCAAAACCTTCTGGAAACCTCAGATATGAGATCTGGATTCCCAGAAGCTGATGAACTAGCCTCTGAAAGAAAAATTGAAAAGAGGAGTTTTACTCACCCAAAAATAAGGTAAAAATATGTCTGGAAAGCTCTGGATGTTGGCTACAAAAAGTGTTTTGTAGTCAACACCAAATTCCAAGTTCATCTGTGTCCAAAAATTAAGAACATGGACTGAGGTCTGAGAAAATTGCTACTGGACAGCAACTTCTCAAGAAAGAAAATATGATTTTAAGGGGGGTTTGGCATCCATGCTTGTCCCCATTTCCCTAGGTTTTGGTTAGTGATCACTAGACATTTTAGTGGTGAATCAACTATACCAAACCATCCTTGGGGTACATTAGGACTAAGCATTTCATTTGCTTGGGGAGGGGGATTTTACCCTTTGAAATCAAGATTTAGTGCTTGAAAATGGTTTTTTAGGGTTTTGAAAGTGCATTTTTGCAAGTAAGAAAGAAAAGCTTTGAAAATAATGTTGATCTTTGTAGAAGATCATCCATGGAGATGGTCTTCCATGGTGATCTTCTTAGATCTAGAGAAAGAAGATGAAAGAACTACATTTTGTAGTTTGAAGATGCATGCATGGATGAGATTTAGGGTTAGGAAGAGGAGGGTTTACCAATCTTCCTTGTGTTCTTGAGTGTTTGGCTTGAGTGTATGAGTGTTTAGGGCTTTAATATGAGAGTGAGTGGATGAGTATGAGTTGGGAAAGATTGGAAAGAAAAAGGTGACAATTCTTGAGAATTCTCACTGTTTTCTCTCTATATTTCGCCAGAACTTCGTTGCTATTGTGTTCTTCCTCTTATTTACGTATTTGGAGGGCTCAATTTATAGCCCTCCTGAAAATGCAATCATGTCCGCGCGGATGGATCCGGTCGCGTGCCTTTGTTCATTAATTTGTCTTCAGGCTTTGGACACAAGGAATAATCTTTTTCAAAATTCAAATTGACCAGCCAGATTATGTTTCCAGCATTGCTATATTTGGTTTTCTTCATTTGTTTTTCTTTTTGAGATTCTTTTTAAGGTTTAACCTTAAATAACAATGCCCATTTTACCCTCACTTTGTTAGGAATGTTAGGATAGTTAGGAATTGTTGGAAATGTTATAACTTTCGTTAATTTTCTAACGAAAATTCTAACAAGCTCAAATTGGAGCACTTACACAGCTCACTTGACACTTCCCAAAATAGCCTACTTTTTATAATTTTATATTCACTTTACCCTAACACTCATTCTCTCTCTTCATTTTCCACCACTCAATTTATTCAACCAACACTACTATTTACCCCACTCATTCTCTCTCTTCATTTTCTACCACACATTTTTTTTATTTTATTATTTTTTCTTAGTTCCCGTGCCCACTTCAAGGGTGTCAAGTGAGGTGGGACGGAGGGAGTACATGATTATCAAATACAAATTAAAGATGTACATGATCAGTTAACATAGGAAACAAAATGTGATAAATGCTAAGATGGATCCGAGATTTGATAAGGATAATTGTGATCCTTAATATTTCCACTTCTTGACAAATTCTCCATATACATAATTGTTGAGAGTCAACACCGACTCTAGATTTATCTAGAATATTCTAGAGCTTTCTAGAATATTCTACCGACTCTAGATTTATCTAGAATATTCTAGAGCTTTCTAGAATGTTCTACTAACCTCTAGATTTACCTAGAAAAATTTAGAGCTTTCTAGAATGTTCTACTAACCCCTAGATTGGAAGATAGAAGAAGGATCTAGATGAAGAAGAAAGGAGAAGCTTCCATGCTTGAGAGAAGAGCCTAACTAGGACGGAAGTTTCTGGAATTTTTTGGGTAATTCCTTAAGCTACTTAGGTGTAGTATAAATAGGGGTGGAGTCATTTGTGAGTATGTATCATTTTGGAGAGTGAGATCACATAGAAGAGAGGGTCTCTCTTGATATATAGTGTGGTGAGGTGCATTGTCATTGTACCAAGTGTTAGGAGTAATAATAATAGTGTTTATTATTATTATTACTTGTGGTTCGCCAATTCGGGTACCGGAAATTCAACAAGTGGTATCAGAGCGGTACGACCCGGGATCGCGGGAACCGTTGTTGAGGCGTTGTTCGGGATCATTGCAGGTGCACAGTAGGAGACTGTGAAGCTCGTGGTGGGAGACCAGGCTTACTTGGTAACGTGCACGGAGGCAGTACCAAGTCACGATGGTATATCCGGCAAGCGCATTTGGTGGAGTCAGGAGACTCAACAATGGCAATTATAAGTATTGGCGAACGTGTATTCAGTCGTACTTACAAGGACAAGAGTTATGGAATGTCGTGGGTGGTAGTGAGACCACGCCACCGGAAAAGGAAGACACTCAAGCATTCCGAAAATGGGAAGCGAAAGCCGGGAAGGCTATGTACGCGCTAAAGATTAGCGTCGAGGACGAACTTTTGGAGCATGTCGAGGATGCACAAACTCCAAAAGAGATATGGGATACATATGCGACGTTATTTTCGAGGACTAATGAGGCTCGTCTCCAGATGCTCGAGAATGAGCTTATGTCGACTACGCAGAAGGATCTAACTGTAAGTCAATATTTCAACAAGGTTAAATTTTTATGCCATGAAATCTCGAAGTTAGATGTGGACTCAAAGATTAATGAGCAACGGATGAAAAGAATAATCATCCACTGGTTGAGACCAGAGTTTAAGGGTTTAGTTACTGCGATTCGTGGTTGGGCCACACAACCATCTCTTCTAGAGTTAGAGGGTTTGCTGGCCAGCCAAGAAACGATAGACAAACATACATCTAGGCCTTCAATGCCAAAACCAATGGATTCAGAGGAAGCACTCTTTAGCCACCGAGGTCGCGGAAGGCAACAAGGACGTGTTGTTTCGGGATGGAAAAAGAAAGATGAGATCCAAGACGAGCGTGAAGGTCCGAGGTACAAAGGATGCTCTCACGCAGGGGAAGAAAAACTGAAAAATAAAGATGATTCTCGACTTGATGAGTGGAGACGAACCAATGAATGTTACAACTGCGGCCGTAAAGGGCATTTCCTAAAAGATTGTCCATTCAGAAAGAAGGATGTCGAAGGAAATGCATTTACCAATCAAGATCCCTATGATAGCGAAGAAGAGTGGGACATGGAAGCATCCTTCGTAGATGTAAGGATTCATAAAGACGACCCAGAAGAGGAAGAATGGTTTGAGGACTACGCTTACCCAGTTATAATCGAAGAATGTTGGATTGATGACAACGTGGAAAGCGAAGAAGAGATTGACTTCGACGAAGGTCGATGGTTTGAAGTGTTGTGAATATTGGCCCTCCACACCCAAGCAAACCTACAAGAATAATAATCGCACACAAACCAAGCACAAGAAAATCGAAAGCACAGAAAAGAACACAAGAAATTGTTAACCCAGTTCACCAAATTGATTGGCTACGTCTGGGGGCACTACCAAGCCAGGATCTTGCACTATGTATGTAGAAATATATGTTACAAATAAAGTTGGAGGGCGGAATACAACTTATATATATTAGGGAGTCAAACCTAACCCTAGATGGACAAGGGTTGCAGAAGTTACGCCTAAAACCCGGCCCAGGAAATTGCTCCCCCGTCAACAGAGCGACACGAAGCCAAAGGCTCGGCCCAGCCAACCCACACATGCGGTCAGCCGCAAGGCCCAAGGCCCGGCCCAGCCAACCCACACATGCGGTCAGGCCCAAGGCCCGGCCCAGCCAACCCACACATGCGGTCAGCCACACATGCGGTCAGCCGCACAGCCAAAAAACCGCAAAACCCTTTTGCTCCGATGTCTAGTCCGGTTGGTCCTCTATCCCAACAATCTCCCACCTAGAGATCAACCACACATATAAGCCCCGTATCCGTCTTCAACTCATCCTTGGTGTCTTTCTAGTGCTCACCTCGATCATGGTAGTGCCATCCTCCTCTTCTATTCTTCAAGCCCAATTGAAGCTTTGCACAACTTCAACTTCTCAAGGTTCACAACCTTTGTCAACATGTCAGCCGGATTCTCCGATCCCAATATCTTCTCAAGCCACAAAGTCTTCTCCTCCAAGAGATGCCTGATGTAGTGAAACCTCAGTTCAATGTGCTTCGTCCTCGAATGAAACGCCGGATTCTTTGCCAAGTGAATTGCACTCGGCGTCATCCTTTGTAGAGAATATTACCACTTCGCGTCTTCCCAAGTTCACCCAAGAAGTTACGCGGCCAAACCATCTCTTTACTTGCCTTACATCGCTGCCACATATTACGCCTGCGATCGGCGAGCCACGATCTTTGTAACTTAGAAGCCCGGAGATTCTTTGTACCGCTGATGTAAACACATAACCCGTAGTACTTCTCCTCTTATCAAGATCACTTGATGCCAAGTCCGCATCAACATAACCCGCTAACACCACTTCCTTGCTCGAGAAACACGAGCCTTACCGGCAGTACCCTTCAAATAACGTAGGATCCACTTAACCGCTTCCCAATGTTGCTTTCTGGATTGCCCATGAACCGGTGACTACTCCCACCGCATGTGCAATGTCCGGCCTTGTACACACCATTGCATACATGAGACTCCCCACAATGAAGCATATGGAGTTCTCTCCATCTTGTCACGCTCTTCCTTGTTCCTAGGCGAGTCCCTCTCGGATAGCTTGAAATGCAAACCCAATGGCGTCCCTGTTGGCTTCGCCTCTTCCATACAAAACCTTGCTAAGACCTTCTCAACATATTCTGCTTGTGAAAGAACCAACTTGCCCGACTCCCTATCCCGATCAATCCGCATGCCCAAGATTTTCCTTGCCTCTCCCAAATCCTTCATCTCGAACCGTTCGACAACCGAGTCTTCAACCCGTTTACCTCTCTACTGCTAGAGCCCGCTATCAACATGTCGTCCACATATAACAGCAAGATAATATACCCATTGTCCGTGTTCTTGAAGTAGCAACAATGATCCGCCTCACATCTGATAAAATCAATGTCGTGCATGAATCCATCAAACTTCCTGTACCACTGCCTAGGAGCTTGTTTAAGGCCATACAAGCTCTTAGTCAATCTGCAAACTAGCTCCTCGCTACCCTTAGACAAGAAACCCTCTGGCTGTACCATGTAAATTTCCTCCTCCAAGTCCCCATGAAGAAAGGTTGTCTTCACATCCATCTGTTCAAGCAACAAGTCATCCGCCACTACTATCCCCAGAACCATTCTGATAGTGGTCATCTTCACAACCGGAGTGAATACTTCGGTGTAGTCAATACCATACTTCTGCTGAAACCCTTTAACAACCAGTCTTGCCTTGTAACGCTTGCTACCGTCTGCTTCCTCCTTGATCCTGTAAACCCACTTGTTATGCAGTGCCTTCTTCCCCTTAGGTAGTTCAGTCAACTCCCAAGTTCTGTTAGCCTTCAATGAGTCCATCTCATCATCCATCGCATCTTTCCACTTGTTACAAAGTGCACTGTCAGGCGATCCACGCAACCTGCTGGATCTACGCAGCGGAATATCCGGTTCCGGAGTACGTGGTTCATCTTCAGTGACCTCCTGACCATGGTCATCATGAACCGTTCTGCTCCCACTCGAGTTAGGAATATCCACCTCTACAACCTCCGGTTCCGAACTAGTGTCATCAGATGCTCCCTTTCTGTCCTTGTACAATACCTGCTTGCCACTCCACGCTTCCTCTGGAATTCCATTCCCCAATGGTACCGATGGTCCCCGATTGATCAAGAAAGCTGCCGTGTCAACTGCATATGCCCAGAACGTCTTCGAAAGTCCACACTTCAATCTCATACTTCTAGCCCGCTCATTCAATGTTCTGTTCATCCTTTCTGCTACCCCGTTGAGTTGTGGTGTCCGCTTTGGAGTCTTCTCCATACGAATCCCATTCGCAGCACAATATTCCCTAAACTCACCAAGCTCATACTCCCCACCATTGTCTGATCTTAAGCACTTAAGCTTAAGTCCCGTCTGATTCTCCACCAAGGCCCTCCACTTCTTGAACACCTCGAAAGCCTCATCTTTCCCCTTCAAGAAATAGACCCAAACCTTCCTTGTAGAATCATCAATGAAAGTCATGTAATATGACGCACCACCTAGAGACGTAACCGGAGATGGCCCCCACAAGTCCGTGTGAACCAATTCCAACTTTGCTTCCCTCAAACCCCTACCTGTCCTTGAGAAATTATTTCTCCCTTGTTTGCCAAACATACAATCCTCGCAGATCCCCACGTTGACTGTCTTCAAACCCGGTAGTAGTCCCTTTGAACAAAGTACCTTCATCCCCGTCTCACTCATGTGACCCAATCGACAGTGCCACAAATCAGTATCACCCTTGGCTGCCGCCACCGCGATACTATCCTTGGTATTATTCGCCAAATACAAAGTCCCCTCCTTATTACCCCGAGCGATCTCACAATCCTCCTTGGTAATAACCCAGTTCCTGCAGCCGAATGTCACCTTGTAACCTTCTTCGTCCAACTGCCCAACTGATAGTAGGTTCTTTTTCAAACCCGGAATGTGTCTGACCCCGTTCAGATGTAAGACCTTCCCGTCTGATGCTCCTATTCTGACATCCCCCTTCCCCTTGATTTCCAAAGGCTCGCCATCCGCCAGATAGACCTTCCCGAAATCACCGGAAGTGTAGTTTTCCATCTCTTCCTTATGCCCGCAAGAGTGGAATGATGCCCCCGAATCCAGCACCCATGATTCTAGTGTACTACTAACACTCAGAACCAGTACATCATCACCTTCGACTGCCACATTCACCTGATTGCCCTTACGATTTGGACAATCCCTCTTGAAGTGTCCCAATTCCTTACAATGATAGCACTGAACAGATCCCTTCTATACGATTAAATTGAATTGCTATGAGATAGAATTTACCAACCTAAATTGCTTTCCGGTCTTGAGCTATCGAACGGATAATTATGTGATTCGTAATCACAAACTTTTGATCTTCAAATCTTCGAATCTTCAACTCCTTTGGATCTTCAGATTTGAACTCTAGGTCTTTGATTTGTTTGAACAAAACTAAGACCCTCTTTTGGTAATCCACACAAATATGAATGTCGAGAACAATTCTCGGGTTGGGAATTGCTAGATTCCTAAAACTTATGGAAGAATATTGAGAGTATTTTGTTATGATTTTCCCTTGAAAATTTCGGCCAGACCTTAGGGTTGACAGACCTCACATATTTATACTACAATAGTAAGAATACTTCTCCTAATCGTATTAGGAGAGACAGGCTGTCGAAAACGCGTACAGGCCTGATATGTCGCGCGGTATATTAAGCCCTTGGCTTGATATGTCGCGCGGTATATATAGCCGTATACGTAAAACTCTCAACCATTCTTCCTCCGGTTTAACCAATTCATTCTATTTGTGTGTGACCCAATAGGATTACATTATGTTGGCAATGAGTTCGATCATATCGAACCTCATAAGACATAAGCGGACTCTAGCAAGTCATTATGTCTACCCAAATAATGTAACGTAAGAGTTCACGTTTCCAATGGTACACTTCCATTTCTCCCTTTGTCTCACGATGTTATATTGAACACAAGTCATGGTCCACGTCAACTTGTATTTGTTCAATGCTTTCTCGATCTTGAGTATAATGATAGTCCAATCATATTGGGGTGTGGCCACACGCTTTCATCATTATCACTCATCGAGGGGCCCAAGCAAAAACATCTCTCTTTCGAGGGACAAATTCCATCTTGACTTATCATCCTTCCCATCATGAATCTGATCATGCCAAAGATAGCCTTTATAGATATCGTGTTAAGATACCGTTTGACTAAAATCAAACATAACTTTCATCATATGTAAGGTCATGATAATCTCAGGTCTAGGGACTAAATGAAGTGACCATATGAGATTTAATTATGATTTTTTTTTGACCATGACATAAATCTCATACGGGTCAAGTCCAGTCACTTGTTCTCTAACAAGTATCCATAATTTCAATGTGCATCTCTATGCATATAATCATCATATGATTATCCATTGACAATTATACTAATTATTCTCTTAATAATCAGGGACGGAGATTATTACAATAAATATGCAAACTATATAATAATCAAATAATAAACATAAACGATAAAGATGATACATAACGGTTTTCAGTTAAACATAACTAAAGCCTAGGGCATTACACCAACATCCAGCACCCATGATTCTAGTGTACTACTAACACTCAGAACCAGTACATCATCACCTTCGACTGCCACATTCACCTGATTGCCCTTACGATTTGGACAATCCCTCTTGAAGTGTCCCAATTCCTTACAATGATAGCACTGAACAGATCCCTTCGCAACCTTCGATTTGTCCTTGGTCTCATCAGCTTTGCCCTTTCCACTCACTCCGTTCTCCCTAGATTCGGTTCTCCCTTGTTTGCTAGTACCCGGCTTCCCCCTACTAGTAGTAGCTAAAGCCGCTCCCGAAGTACTTGATGTCCCCAACTTCTTCATGCGATTTTCCTCACCTAAAAGAAAGTCTTTAACATCATCATATTTCAATTTTTTCTTACCTGCTGAAGCGTAGATTGCAGTCACCGTTCCGCTCCAACTTGCCGGTAAAGAAGCTAGCAACAAGCATGCATGAACCTCATCATCGAACTTGATCTCCACCGCTGTCAATGAATCTATGACATCCATAAACTCATCGATGTGCTTAGCCAAGGATCCTCCCTCTTGCATCTTGAGACTACCCATCTTACGTATCAAATCAACCTTATTTGCAGCAGACGGAGTTTCAAATCTCTTAGTAAGATAATCCAATAGCTCCTTGGTGGTTGTCACCTTCCTGGTAGTCTTCGCGGTCCACTTTGACAAAGTAGATCTAACCACCCCTAGGGCTTTTCGATCCATGAGTTCCCATTCCTCCTGACTTACATCTTCCGGTTTGACACCCTTCAGAGGCTTGTAGAGATCCTTGTTGTACAAGAGATCCTCAATCTGCATCCTCCAATATCCGTAGTCAGACCCATCGAATTTCTCAACCGCCTGTTTGTCCTTGCCCATTCTTGATTGCTTGGAACAACTCCCTTGATCTTGAAACCAAAAGCTCTGATACCAGTTGTTGTGAATATTGGCCCTCCACACCCAAGCAAACCTACAAGAATAATAATCGCACACAAACCAAGCACAAGAAAATCGAAAGCACAGAAAAGAACACAAGAAATTGTTAACCCAGTTCACCAAATTGATTGGCTACGTCTGGGGGCACTACCAAGCCAGGATCTTGCACTATGTATGTAGAAATATATGTTACAAATAAAGTTGGGGGGCGGAATACAACTTATATATATTAGGGAGTCAAACCTAACCCTAGATGGATAAGGGTTGCAGAAGTTACGCCTAAAACCCGGCCCAGGAAATTGCTCCCCCGTCAACAGAGCGACACGAAGCCAAAGGCTCGGCCCAGCCAACCCACACATGCGGTCAGCCGCAAGGCCCAAGGCCCGGCCCAGCCAACCCACACATGCGGTCAGCCACACATGCGGTCAGCCGCACAGCCAAAAAATCGTAAAACCCTTTTGCTCCGATGTCTAGTCCGGTTGGTCCTCTATCCCAACATGAAGATGTAGCTGCCACGGTCAACATTGGATGTAAGGACATTTTAGACGATAACAACACTTTAAAAGCATTAACAAGCATGGTCGAAGTTGGTTCGAAGGAAAAGACACTTGAACTGGCCTACTTGAATTTGGATGACCCAAAGCTCGTAAATGAAAAGAAGCCAAAGATTAAGGGGGAGCAACATCAACAAGATTCAACACATGAACAAGCTCGAGAGAAATCACCGTTGAATGTGGATATCGAGAAGCAATCACAATTGCTCCGAGAACGATCAGAAGCAAGCAATGTCACGAACGGGCGCATGAAAAAGACGATTGAAGAGAAAGGTGAATGGTCAATGAGCGCCGATGAAGAACAAAGCCAACAACAAGGATCAAGTGGGAGAAATCCGCTCATACGGTTCAAGATGAAAGAGTCAGTGTTGAGGGGGAGTGTTGAGAGTCAACACCGACTCTAGATTTATCTAGAATATTCTAGAGCTTTCTAGAATATTCTACCGACTCTAGATTTATCTAGAATATTCTAGAGCTTTCTAGAATGTTCTACTAACCTCTATATTTACCTAGAAAAATCTAGAGCTTTCTAGAATGTTCTACTAACCCCTGGATTGGAAGATAGAAGAAGGATCTAGATGAAGAAGAAAGGAGAAGCTTCCATGCTTGAGAGAAGAGCCTAACTAGGACGGAAGTTTCTGGAATTTTTTGGGTAATTCCTTAAGCTACTTAGGTGTAGTATAAATAGGGGTGGAGTCATTTGTGAGCATGTATCATTTTGGAGAGTGAGTCCACATAGAAGAGAGGGTCTCTCTTGATATATAGTGTGGTGAGGTGCATTGTCATTGTACCAAGTGTTAGGAGTAATAATAATAGTGTTTATTATTATTATTACTTGTGGTTCGCCAATTCGGGTACCGGAAATTCAACAATAATCGCATACCAATATCAACCCAAAGAAGCTAAATCTCAAATTCGTTTCTCACTTAATTCCTTAGGCCATGAATAATAAAGTCACTATCAAATGCCATAGATGACAATCAATAATTCCACTCACTCACTCACAATCAATCAATCAATAAGCTTCATAACCTAGGTATAGTTAGCTACAATTACAAAAACAATAGTAGATTGCCCAATTAAAAAATCCCATTAACATCATTACTTATTCATCCTACATACACTACTTGCACTTGCAGCATTCCAATTGTACACCAAATAAAGAGAGACAAATGAATATTCAGGAATCTGAAATCCCAATGTTAAATGTAACTGAAATTGAAATAGGAGAGGGCAATCTTGACGGTGTCGAATGGGTGGCCGGTGATGACGGTGGCAACGCCGGCGAGTAGACCTGCAACAGAGTGCTTGTAAGCGGAACTGTCTCCCATCTCTTCTGTTTGTGTTGGATTGTGTTCTAGGATATGGCGGTCGTCGTCTAAATCAACAATTCCGCCATTCAAAATCTCTCTCGGGACTGGAGTCGGGGGTATCTTTTCTCTCTCCTGATGAGACGTCAGACATGGTTGCTTGCGGAAGGTGTACGGTCAGAAGACTTCTTTCTTTCTTTCTTTCTTTCTTTCTTTCTTTCTTTTTCTGCCTTGATCCATAACCTCTGTGTGGCGTCGTTAGATGTCGTTTTCAAAGACATCAGAACTGTTTGGATGTGGATCTTTCTCTTAAAATAATGTGACATTTTATTTGACGATATCACACCCCGTTACAATTTAATTTTTTTTATTAGCAATTACCAAATCATTTCTCACCCCGGTGTTCTAAACGATCCCGTCTAAGGGCGCCTAGGCACTAGGCCCCTCTCCAACGCCTAATTCTAAGCCCCACCTAGGTTCCGACTAGTCCCCGCCTAGACGCTAGACCCGACTCCACCGCCTAGCATCCGCCTATCGCTTTTTAGAACCTTGTCTGACCCTAACAAAAATGGTCACATGAGACAAGAATTTTCGAAATCGACCACCAGTTTCTCTAATTGTAAATTGACATGCATGCCCTTACTAGATTTGGCAAAATTACACATATGTCATTGCTTAAGTGACGTAAACGCTTGTGTTACATTCCCCATCCCCCTCTATGCCTTCTTTCTCTCTCATATTTTTTTTCTCAAAACTTTAAAATGAAATATTGTAAAATCTAGAAGTCAAAAAAAAAAAATCTAAAATCATTGTTGTTTTCGTATCGTCAATACGAATCAAACTAGTAGAATCAACATATAATTTGGAGCAATTTTGAGAAATTCACATTTGTTTCAGAGTGCGTCTGCTGAGAAACGCGTTTCTCCATAACTATGGAGAAACGTGTTTTTCATAGCCAGAAGCTTTACATTTGATAACCAGAAAAAAAAAACCCCAAGGCCAAGACCAAAAGCTTCTGGATATCCAGAAGCTTTGCGTTGATAAGCCGAATCTTTGCGGTTGATATCCGTAAGCTTTGTATTTGATAGCCGGAAGGATGTGAAATGTATATCCGTAAAAAACCCAAGGCCAAGACCAAAAGCTTCGGATATCCGTAAGCTTTGCATTTGATAGCCGAAGCTTTGCAGTTGATATCCGTAAGCTTTGTATTTGATAGCCGTAAGGATGTGAAATGTATATCCGTAAACCGTTAGGTGCATATCCGTAAAACTGTTAGGTGCGCATATCCGTAAATGTGTTAGGGCATATCCGTAAATTGCTATTGAAGGTTTTCGATATCAGAAACCTTCAATGTATATCCAGAAACATTTTGAAGGTTTCGGATATTCATTGAAGGTTTTCGGATATCACTTTCATAGGTTTCTGGCTATCTAGCTCATTGTCGCGCGACATGTCGGGACCCGTTTCTCCATAACTTATGGAGAAACGCGTTTCTCCCTAGATTTTGTGTTTGTTTCAAGTTCACAGTTGTTTTTTATAAGTTCATAGTTATTTTACACATTTGTTTCGATAACAATTAAGATAAGTTCACAATTGTTTTAGCTAAATTCATAATTTTTGCATGAAAATGACTATCATTTACTTAATTCACAGATTTTTTTTAGTTAAGTTCACAGTTGTTTTTAGTCTTTTATAGCCTTTATATTTGCAATTTTTGAGATTATTTGACATATTAGTTAAGTTCACTGTTATTTTTTGTTAAGTTCACAGTTGTTTTAGTCCTTTATGGGCTCTTTTTTTTTGCAATTTTATGAGATTATTTTAGATATTTGTTATGTTCACATTTGTTTTTAATTAAGTTCACAATTGTTTTTAGTTTTTAAGGGCCTTTATTTTTGTAATTTTATAAGATTATATGACATATTTGTAAAGTTTACAGTTATTTTTAGTTAAGTTTACAGTTGTTTTTAGTCTTTTATAACCTCTATTTTTGAATTTTATGAGATTATTTGACATATTTGTTAAGTTTACAGTTGTTTTTAGTTAAGTTCACAGTTGTTTTTAGGGGCAAAGGGAGTAATACATTTCACACAATTGTAATCTGATATAAAAAAATAAAAACCATTTTGTCCATCTCAATATTAGAAAATTACCTATGAATAAGAATAAAATCTAACTAGTTGATTTATACCAGCAAAATGACATTACTATGCCCTCGGGGCTTATATTTGGAGAAGTCACACCAAAAAGGCATCCCTATAAATTTGAATGAATGTTGACAACAACCGGCCATAGTCTATGTACTATTTTCTAGTTGAGAATTCCCAATTTTCATTCATCTGCCATAGCGATCAAATCAACTACAATTCCTTCTCACACGAAGGCCTGAGGGTATGTCGATACAAAATCAACATAAGGGCTGAAGGGAAGGCTTAGTAATTAAGAAACACGTGTGACCAATACTTGTGAGAAATTTGTCTCATTTTTGTCATTAAATTTTAATATAGAGAAAACTTATAAATATTCTATAATTTGACCCTCTTGTTGCTAAATAAATTTTGCCTTGTTTTTTAGTTTGACTTTGAACCCCCTCATATTATGTCTTTGTTACTTTATTTATTCGAATGGAATACTACTACTATCTCCGTCCCCAATACTTGTGAGAAATTTGTCTCATTTTTTATTCAAAGTCATTTTTAAAATGCTCTAGTAAAAAAATATATAAATATTAGAGTTTGAACCCTAGGCCCGATGGGTCACATGACAAACTCATAATAACCAACTCCAGGTTAAAAATTCCACTAAAACCCACCGCTGTGAAAATAACAAGAATTAATACCATCTTTATGACCCAAAACCCACCCAAACCCCACAGCCTGCCCGCTGTGAAAATGACAAGAATACCCTCTATATGACCCAAAACCCGCCCAAACCCACGGCCCATCTGCCCTGTTTTTTTTTTTTTAGTTTGACCCCCCTCTCATATTATGCTGTTGTTACTTTATTTATTCAAATGTAATACTACTATCTCCGTCCCTAATACTTGTTAGTGAGAAATTTGTCTCATTTTTTATTTAAAGTCATTCAAAAAATGTTCTAGTAGAAAAAAAAAATGTATAAATGTTGGGGTTGGACCCTAGGCCCACTAGGCCATATGACAAACCTATAAAAATCCACTCTAGATTAAAATTTCACTAAAATCCACCGCTGTGAAAATGACAAGAATACTCTCTATATAACCCAAAATCTGCCCAAACCCATAGCCCGCCTGCCCAGTTCCACAGCACACCCGGCTCTCACAGCCCGTCCCGACCTGAATCCCACAGCCCTGCCCCGCCCACTTTTATTTCAGAAAAATGAGAACAAAAATACGTATATGTAGCCCGTGGGAATTGAACCAAAAATCAAACTTATAAATGCTAGATTTTAACTATTGAGCCGGCACTTGATTTGTTTTTAACTTTACAATATTTAATATTAGTTCAAACAATTTGGATGAAATAAATGAAAAAAAATGAGATTACAATCAATTAATGAGATTTAAGAATATTCACAAAAACATCAACTTTTAAAAAAAAAAAAAATCAGAAAATTTAAAAACATGATTTATAAATATATAAATGACCTAAATTATTATTAAAAAAATCATTAAAAAAATCTTATATTTTATTAACCAGACCGCTTATATACTTAGGTATAAGAACTAGAATTACTTTTATACCTAAGGTATAAAAGCAATTTTTTCAAAGATTTTTCACTTTTTTTAAGAAATCATAAAAAAAAATCTGATAAATTTAGGCCCATGGGCCAAATAACAAACTCATAAATACTCATGCGCGACATTTTAGAAGTAACTTGATCATTAATATTTATGTAAATATAATTTATTCTTAAAATTGTAGAGCAGTCACTAAATTCATAACAAAATCACATTTGTAAAGGTAATATGTCACACGACCTATATGCATAAAAGCAGACTAAAGGCCCAAAATTGAATTTTCAACGAATTTAAAAAGTTATATTTCTTGGGTTTATGTTTTGTTTTTAAATTCTCGAAAGAAGAAGAGGAAGGGAAGGAATAGCAAGTAGTAAGAATAGCGTGTTGTTATCAAGTAGTAAGAATAGCGTGTTGTTATCAATTATCTCTTTATCAAATCATTATAATTACAAAAAATTTCTAAGTTCTCCGGTACAATTTTTTTTTTTTTTTGTTCATGCCCTTTTCACCCAATTGTTCAGATTAACAGACTTCATAATCAGAACAAATTTTGTAAGGGGAATGGGTGAATTTACCTTGAATGCAATATAGCTACAGTATAGGACGAATTTTGAAAGGGGAATGGGGGATTTACTTTGAACGCATGGAACAGCGAAGGCTCTTGATCTAACGCAGGGAACATCAGAGGCTCTTGATTGCTCGATAAGTGATTGTTCTCCCGAAGCGAATAGGGTTTAAGTATATATAAAGCAAAAGAATTGGTCATATCCTGATTTGGTCGGGATTCATGAAGAAAACGCAAAATAATAGCTCCTTTTTCGATTGGGTGAGGAGACGTGTAGGAAAAGTTTAAAGGGAAGAATGAAAAGGGGAGCGAAAAAGAAGAAGTGAAGTTGAAAATTGCAACCTAATAGACGTTGAATTTTTTCGGTATATTTAATCGTATTCACACTTTTTGTTACCCATTTAATATAATTTGTTGATTGGCAGCAATTATTAAACAATCTGAATCGTTGATTGTACAGATTTTGGCCGACTCTAGATCATTGTGTTCCCACTAATCTGTTTACAATCTCCGTTTACTATCTGAAAATTTCCATGATACTTACTCAGATACTTTATTCTATAAATCTCAATAACTATTGCTTGTGAAGAGAAAATAAAATATTTGTAATAATAATTGTAAATTTTCAATTTAAGAAATTAAATTAAGAAATCAAAAAAATCAAAAAGAAGTGTATAAAAATAATAATTGTAAAAATTCAAGGTAAGAGATTAAAGTAAGAAATCAAAAAATTAAAAAGAAGTGAATAAAGGAAAAAAGCCCACAGACCTTATATTATTGTTACCGATAAATAATTCAACAATTGAAATTAAAAAGAAATAAAATCGTTTAATAATAGTTATAGAATGGGGGCGGTTATAAATTAATTTGATCCCTTGTTTGTCTAAAGTCAATATCAGTTATTTTTTATCTTTATTATAATATAGATGCTTGTAAAGAGGAAAAAAAATTATTATCTTTACATGAGATACACCATTGCTTCTTCCTGATATGATTCTTGAAACTATGAGTCCTGATGATGCCACGACCCGGGGTGGCAAAGGTTGCAGAAAACACGTCGCACCTCGGGCAAGATCTGTAAAATAGCACCATTAGGGGTGCAGGGGGATGCCCCGCTATAACCCTCGGGTGTAAGAGTAAGTATGTGTTTATTTGAGTAAACATGTGTATGGAAAGCTCTAGACAAAGTATTGTAGAGAGAGAGAATAGATTAGAGATTTCCTTCACCATGAGGAGGGTTATAGTTTATATAGGGAAGTAAGTGTGCGGTGGGTATTTGCTATTGCCCTGAGTTCATCGGAGAGGGGAGAGAAGGTGGCAGTTACATGCTGCTTTTATCTCGGCTACCTCTTTTTGGGACCGAAGTTCAAATCTGGTCTTTTCTCATGGAGCTATGCTCTCTGCTTTACTTGATTTCTTCCTCATAATGTTTATCCGCGAGGTCAGAAGGCCTGATTTTACGAACCTAAGTTCGATGGCTTGACGTTTCTTGCGGGCAGCGGTTATGCGTCCACAGCGATCTGCGGTCTGATTTTTGCACGGAGATAGACCGCCGGCATGAAGGTAGTATTACGGTCTTGCCTTGTTTGCTGACAAGATTTTATAGTTTGCCCATCAAACCTTATGCCCGCGCGGGCTGCGATCATGGATTGGAGATCTTCGTAGTGGGAAGCTGACTGAAGTGAGATATGTGGGCAGCGGGTTACTTTGCTTTTGTCGGAGATCGCAGAGGTAGTGTTTACTTCTGTTAGGCCCAATTGGTAGTAAAACAGGCTAGAGGGGGAGTGAATAGCCTGATTGAAAACTTTTCTTAAACTCTTTTCAAAACCTTTGAAAATGTCAAGTACCTTATCAGAGGCTAACTGATGGTAACCGGTTTGTGCAGTGGATAAAAATGATACCGGTTTAGACTCACTCAAAAGATCGGTTAGGCAGAAGGATTTTCAAAGAGTAAGTTAAAATATCATGCAATTGTATTTTCCAATGGAGAAACAAACAAGCAGTAAATAGGATTCAAAAGGTTGTGACCGATTGTGAGATTGTCAACCGGTTACAACTACACAAATAATAAGCAAACACACAAAGGAAAAGACACGATTGTTTAAAGAGGTTCACATTGTTAAATAACTGATACGTCCTCTACCAAGTTTGGTCAAAACTTGGATTTGTGAAAGTGCACTATTAATGATACCTAACTATTACAAATTGCAAGCCATATGATTGAAGGCTGCTAAAAGTAAAGTGATCACTAATGGATCGTGCTACAAGATTGACCAGTTGTTTTCTAGAGATATGTTCACAATGTTGAACTGATTTCTCTAGGGTGTGTGATTGATTCAATCAATGTGTTCCAATCATAGTCTTGTTTGGGAACACTACAAGTATTGATTGATGGTGCTTAGTGTTTGTCCTAACAGAGATAGTCTAGTGAATATGAGGGACTTGAATGTCTTGAACTTGAATGCTTGAATGCAAGTAGTTCTTGGCAACTCACTCTCAAAGATCTTTAATGCACCAACCCTCTTCAATGCTCTAGAGAAGGTATTTATAGTGAACTTCAAAATAGAGTTGTTGTCTCTGAAGGGGTTGGAGGGATGACTTGGACTGACAGGCATTTAATGAGAATATCTTTTGCATTAAATGTCTGAGATTTGATGAAGATATTTTCCATTGAGTAGATGAAGTGTTGTGAGTACTGGTAACTTTGACATTCCTCTTTGAGTTACTGACATGTTGCATAAATGTCTTTTCAGCATGTTGTTTTACCAACTTCAGCTAAATTGGGGGTTGGACAGTTGGGAGCAATAAATGCATCAGCTGAGAGAAGCTTGTTGAATAAACTTGGCTGATCATCAGCAACTGAGGAGGATTGACCCGTTGACTATCTCAACCGGTTAAAGGGTTGATCGGTTAAGCATGGTGACCGGTTGAGGCTGTCAACTGGTTGGATAAACTTCTTTAACAAGTAACCATTTGACAACTTGGAAAATCTTCAGGGTCTTCAAGTCTTCATAATTTGAGAAAAATACATTTATAAAAATACTGGCACTAGCACTAAGGGAACCTAACATACATAAAAAAAAATCTATTTGGTCTAGTTAAAATTAGGGATCCTCAATAATGCTTATTATGGTTGGGATCAAGTAATTCTAAAGCTATACATATATTTGACTAACAATCTCCTCCTAATTGCTTAAGTCCAATCATCCTAGGTTTACATCTATCTTAACTTAGTAATAGAATGACTAAGAATTTATCTTTTAATTATGTCATCCCCTAAGTCAAGTGACAACTTGATGTAACCTAAGTAAAGCTTATAAAAAGAAAGCCTTAAAAAATTAAAGGAAAAGAAATTTGAATGAAGCAACCTGCAAAGTGAAATGGTTAGTAGCAGTAAAGTCATTCAAAATATAAAGGAAATTCAAGAAAGCAAAACATTTAAATGAACAAGTTTAGGGTTCAGAAATTCTCATTGATTGATTGATAGACCAGCTGACCGGTTGAAAGAAAAACATTTATATCATCGGTTACATTCTATTGAGGAGCAGGATCGGTTGATTCCTTGTCCTTTGGAGTAGAAATTGGTGTAGCCGATGTGACCGGTTCTGACTTGATCTCTTAGCATCTCTTTTTGCTTTCTTCTCTTTCTTCTCTTCTCTCTTCCTTTTCTTCTTCTCTTCATACTGAGATTTTCCTAGCTGACCGTCAGCAAACATCTTCATTAACACTTCATTATTGGCTGTAAATGTTAGAACATGTGTTGCCATGTGTGTTGTCCCTTGTGACACAAACCAGTGTTGCCACAGGTGTTGCCATTTGGGATTTGACAACACCAGAATATTTACTATATTTTTCACAAATAATAACGTGTAAATTAATGTTTATATATCAATTGTTAGTCTGCTATTTGTGAGCTTGAACAGGTCAACAGAAGATGCCCAAGCATGAACTTCGAATGGATGAATAAAATTACATATAAACACATTGTTTATTTGTAAAATTGGTGAGCAAGTAAAATAGCTATTGTGTAGCTATTTAGGGGGAGATAAAGGTAGAGTACAAGATATCTACAACAGAGGTATACAAGCATGAGAAGCCATGAAGACCAAGTCTTCTACAAAAGAGGCGAGTAGAGCTATATTGGAGGAAACAACTTCAAGGTTGTTTATCTGATCATTTTGAGTAGGCTCCAAGTTTTGGAGTCCTATAAATAGTGCAATCGATCAGCATTAGTGATCATCCAATTCAGAAGACTAAAATCTGCACAAGAAAGAATTTCTCTCTTCAGTGTCACCATTTAGTGTTGGCAACACTTTGTCCAACACTCGAGAGTTTTCACATATATCTTTGTAATTTCATGAGGTTTTAAGTGTTAGTATTCAGAGAGAGTTCTATATTAGTTGTTCCCTCAGTTAATGATTATTTATCATTAAGGGAACTTTTTGACCTTATAGTTAAATCATTATATATAGAAAGGTCTTGCCCTCCTGGTACCCATCAAGTTATATATTTACTCCCTCCGTCCCTAAATGTTTGTCCCATTTCCCCTTTTCCTTTGTCCCAAAAAGTTAGTCTCATTTTCAAAATTAAAGCTTCAAAATCACTAAATTTTCAAAACTTGTAACATTTAGGGACGGAGTATTACATAACGGCGGTGTATATTGTCAATAATTTTCAAAGCGTTCTTAAAAATAACCAAAATTAAAGCTTCAAAATCACTAAATTAAAATGTTTGAAAAGTCAAATGGGACAAACATTTAGGGACGGAGGGAGTATATAACTTGATAAAAATATAATTCTTGTGTATTGTTATTTATTCTTCCGCTGCAATTAGAATTATTTCTATTATTTGTTGTTTTTGAATTGGTGTGTGTTGTGTTCAGTGTTGCCGACACTAAGGACAACACTTGTGAGTTTCGTCTCACTTTTGCTAAGCCATAGACAATTTCAATTGGTATCAGAGCCTAGCACTTGATATACCAAGTGTCTTGATCCGTTTGTCATGGCTTATGTTCCTGCTAACCCTAATCAAAAGAGGTTACCGGTTTTAGATGAGTCAAATTATGCTTATTGGAAGATTCGTCTTCGCTCACATATCAAATCAATTGATCTTCGAGCATGGCGATCTATTTTAAATGGTTATTTTGTTCCAATGCTTCCAACGGATGACGATGGCGATGTTCAAGTCAAACCTGAATTCGAGTAGACAATTGAAGAGAATAATCTTGCTGGTTTCAATGAAAAGGCACTAAATGGCAACTACGAATGGGTTGACATGCATATGTTCAAACTCATTCAAAATAGTCCCTCAGCATAAGATTTTTGGGATACTTTACAAAGATTTTGTGAAGGAGATGGTAGTGTCCGAGAAACAAAACTTAGGGGTCTAACTAGTAAATTTGAAAGATTAAGAATGGGTGAAAATGAAGATATTTCATCTTATTTAGAAAAGTTGATTGATATTTCAAATGCTTGTTAAGTATTAGGAGAACCTTTTACTAATAAACAACTTGTTTCAAAATCCATTCGTACTCTTCCCGAACGTTTTAATATTAAAGTTTCGGCCATTGAAGAGACCCATAATCTTTCAACTATGGACATTAATTCCTTGATGAGTATTTTGAAAAAATTTGAATTAAATTTGAATGAGCAAATCGAGGCTTCCAAAGGAAAAAATATTGCCTTAAAAGTCGAATCTTCGGACACGTGTATGGATGATGAAGATGAAGCCTTCGAGGAATTAGATGAGAATACTAGTGTAGCTTTATTTGCAAAGAAATACAATTCCATGCTTAGAAAATTTAACAATATGCAGGTAAAAGCTAAGGACCAACAATCCAAAATGCCTAGTTTTGTGCCAAGAAGAGTTCCTCCTCCGAACCAAAAAGACATCTCACTAAGACGTGTATCCTCGGAAAAGTCCCGGTCCGATCCTAAATACATTGAATCTATTCAATGTCATGCTTGTTTCGGTTGGGATCACTATGCCACTGAATGTGCAAACACCTTGAGAAAGTCGGGCAAAAATATGTGGGTCTCTCTTAGTGATGAAGAGGAGGAAGGAACCGAAAAGGATGAAAAGGTTGAGCAAGTTGCTATGATGACCACGGTGGAGGAGCAGCCTTTGACTAAAAGTGTTGCCTCAAGCGTTGTCCAGAATATGACAAGACCTGACCCAACACTTTTGGCCTCATCAAAATGTGTTGCCTCAAGTGTTGTCCAGTAAATGGCAACACTTGACACAACACTCAGCAGGTATTATTCTTTAAATGATATTTGCTTGCATGGTTCTGTAGAGTTCAATACTGATGAGTCTTTAGAGGATGAGCTTAATAAAGATGAGCTCATTAATGAATTAAAAAGTCTCTATGAGTCTCTTCTCGTAGAATGGAAAAAGGAGAACAAGATGGTGGTTTTCTTGACAAAGGAAAATCATGATTTTAAAGACTCCTTGACTCGGTTAGAGGTTCAACTCACTAGGAAGGATTTGGATCTTGATAAACTGAAGACCAAACTCAAACTAGCCGAATCAACCTTCAAAAAACTCAACACGAGTTCATCCAAATTGGATGAAATACTCAACTTGAGTAAGCCTCTTAAAGCTGGTATTGGATTTCAAGAATCACTAGAAAATATTACTTCTTCCTTGTTTGAAGTTGAAAATAAAAATTGTTTTGTAAAAGAACAAGTCAAGGAAAAGGGTGGTACTTCCAGTGATACTTCTGATCAAATCATTGAGTGTGAATACTGTCACAAACCTGGATATAAAAAATCAGATTGTTTTATTCTTCAAAAGAAAATGTCCAGTTTGCAAGTGTTGCCTCAAGTGTCGTCAAAATCTCAGGACAACACTCAAGACAACACTGGAGGACAGAAGTTTAGAATTGCAAAAAAGGCTTGGTTACCCAAAGAAAAACTGAAATGTTATGTTGTGTACACTGCTTTAAGGACTAACGTTTCAGGTGCTTGGTACTTTGATAGTGGTTGTTCACGTCACATGACGGGAACAAGATCATTCTTAACGGAATACCAACCTATTCAAGGAGGCTTAGTAACCTGTGGAGGTGGAGGCAAGAGTGACATCATAGGAAAAGGAACATTGGATGTCATTGGTTTTCCTCCTTTAAAAATGTCATGCATGTAGATGGTCTACTTGCTAATCTAATTAGCAATAGCCAATTATGTGATGACATTTTGGAGGTAAAATTCAATAAAAATACCTGTGAAGTCTTTGAAAATACTAACTTTTGTGTCATGACTGGAACAAGATCGAGTGATAATTGCTACCTTTTTAGTAATAAACAAGTGTGCAATTTGACGAAACTTGATGACATAAGATTATGGCATCAAAAGTTAGGTCATTCTTGTTAGTACCCGGTCCGAAAAAAGGTATTCTAAATACTTGGGCCCGGTTTAATATAAAACCCTAAAAAAAAGAATATTAAAATATTCTGTCAATTCCGCCGTCGGCTGCATGCGTGGAAAGTACGCCAGAAGAGAGTGCCGATCGGCCCTTTCCCTTTTAAATGGCCGATCGAACCTTTTATTTTGTGCCGATCGAACCTAAGTCTTTGTGCCGATCGACCCTTCCTTTTTGTGCCGATCGACCCTTATATTTAGGGCCGATCGACCCTTCATCTGGCCCAGCCCAATTACCGAAGCACTATAAATAGGGGTGCCCGGTATCAGCTTTTCACACACAATTTATTCCGGAGATTCAAGACTACACTTGTTTTTTCGTACCTCTCCCCACGTTCTTCGAATCGCCCTAGATTCGATCCCAAAGTCTTGCTACAATTGGTAAGGCTCTTATTAATATTTTTTGTTCCCTATTATTATTATTATTGCCATATTATAATAATATTTGCATGCTTATTATATTTTAATTGTGCCTTTATGCTAGATTTAGGACTATTTTAATATATTTAAATATGCATAGCCGAGGATGATCTAAGGTTTCGCCCAAGAAAACCCAATGGATCTAGGAACTATTTCTTACTTTCTACCTTAGTAATAATTGTCCCATGATCAACAATCCCCCAAGGATGAACGTTGATTAGTGCACCTTCCGAGGGCCTAACTCAAAGGTTCTAAGGTGTGATTATCAATTAATTCTTTCTCTCCCCTCCTCCTTATGCATGATCCCGTTTCTTCTATCTATTCCTGTAAACACCGCACACAACCAACACCCCACATGCTAGAAAGACCGATCCGTCGGGCGATAGGAGTGATAGCGTTTCTTCTTCTGTTGTAACTTGACCCCCGAACCCAATTAACTGTTTATCCTTTTTTCAAAGCTTTGGGCTATATCAAAGTGGCGTGGCGACTCTCAAAATTTAAACTAATATTTTAATATGGTTTAAAGCGAGTGTCACTAAATGAATATCCCATTTCGGTCCGACATTATATGATTAATTATTTCAAACTTCCGAATGCGTGTTGTATCGGGACGGGGTATTCACAGTGGCGACTCTGCTGGGGACTGTTTTGAAATTTTTTCAAACTAAGTGGGTCAGACTTTCATTTTCTTGTATGGTGTTGTATTTTACTTTCTTTTTCTTTCTTCTATTCTTAACTGTTGCATTGCATGCATGCATCTCATGTAAATAAAAAAAATCTTTCTCTTTTTTTTTAAAAAAGAATTAGACTTTTTACCTCACACTACCACTAGAGTCCGTGTCACACTGCACAGACACCCTTTAACCCATCGGAGAAGCAAAAGTGCGGGAAGTGTGGTGATCATGTCGCCTCCCTTCCGAGTCTCACTTGGCCATCCACTCATCAGTGCGCTTCGGCTGCACGATGGGAGCCTGAAATCTAAACCCTTGTGTCACCCACTTTACTAGGAATACACTCCATGTGACCGGTTGGTTTGACTAGCTTTTTTATGTAGACAATTAATAAGGTCTTTATGTTAAGTCACTACGAATCAATGATAAGTCAAGATCTATTGAGAGATTAAGAGCACTAAAAAAATTGATTTCCTTTCAAAGGACGTGCTATGTAAGGTTGAGTGATTGTTAAAGGATCTTGTCCTATCATGGGTTTGTGGTACTTCCCATAAATATCATATTAAGTGTCTATACGAGAAGGTTAGTCGTTAGGATCCACCACTTTAGGACATTTAGTTAGTTGCGAAAAAGGGGTATCCCTTCCAACCTTAGTAGGTCTAAAAGAAACAAAGCTTTTGTAAATAAAAAATTCAAGCTAGTACACTGCATTGAGTCAACCCCTCTCCTAAAGCCGAGTCTTTTGATGCTTCCGCAGAGCTAAGGTCGGGCCGCGTTCTTCATTCAGCAATGACAACCTTGCCTCCCTCCACTACTCCAAGCTCGCCAGCTGTCTCTGCAACCGGCTCTACACCCGGGCCACTTCAATGGAAGGTCCATTCAACCCCAACTTCGATGACATTCCACCTCGCTTCCGCACGCCTACTTTGCTGGTTTGACCATGAGGGTTGAGAAACTTGAAGAGCAGAACCGCACTTTGAAGAACCACAATCAAGAGTTGAAGGATCATTTTGTTGAGGAGCTCAGTAAAAGGGGACACAAGGTTATTTTGATGGGGAATGAAGTTGTCGATGTTGAAGATGAAACTGTCAATGCTCCTAATCCTGCCAACCCCAATGCACCTACCTTCCCTCTACCCAACTATGTTCCAACCAGCTACAAAAATGTTCCACCACCAGTCATGTATGGGAGCTCGAGCAAATCCAAAAGACCCTATCAGCCTTCTGCCGACACACCCAATGACCACTTCGCTAACCTACCTCCTCCCACTTTACCCTTCAATTATTTTGGCCACCATATTCCCACCTACTCTACCTCTCCTACCACTACTCAACCCCCAGCCATTCAGAACTCCAACATTGCTACAGATCCGACTGTGTTGGCCTTGATTGAGCAAGTGAAAGCATTGACCGAGCAAATGGGAAAGCAAGGTGTGTCCCCCATCAAAATGCTTAATCCTAGCAAGGTTGCACCCCTACCTCAAGACTTCAAGATGCCCAAGATGGCCATGTTTGGAGGAGTTACTTGTCCAAAGACGCATCTAGACAGCTATACATTGGCAATGAGGGCCAAAGACTGCACGCCCGAGCAGATGGCAAGAATGTTTCATAGCACATTGGAAGGGGCTGCTCTCCGTTGGTTTTTGAAGTTGAACGAGGAGGAAAGGGATACTTGGGACAAGGTTAGTAGAGTGTTCTCGGAAAAGTATCAAGCCAACATGGACTGGCAAGTTAATCGAGCGGATTTGGAGCACACGCTTCAAAAGAATGGGGAGTCGATTTATGATTTCTACAAGCGTTGGAATGACAAGTTGAGTGAGATTCAGTACCCTCCTAAGGAGAATGAACAGAAACAGATTTTCTATAAGTGTTTGTTACCCGGGCATAAGTTGGCAGTTGGTAATGGTTATTTCCCCAATCTTAGGGAAATGGTGGATTCGGGAGTACGATACGAGAGTGGCATAACTGGAATCACTCCACCGAAGGACACTGGGGCTAGTAATAATTCGTTCCGCTATAGAGCTCCCACCAACACTGCAGCGAAGAAAGAGCCAGTGGGACAAGTGAATTATGTGCAAGGGGGAGCTGCTTTGGATGTTCAAGCTGTAATGAGGGGGAATGGCAATATTCACCGCGAGAGGGATGTGTTTGATGATTTTGGAATGCCAATGGGCAAAGTTTTTGAAGTGCTAGTAAAGAGGGGCTTGGTCAAGCCACTTGAGAATTATGAACCGGTAAACCCAAGGGAAGACTTAGATGCTTCTAAGTATTGCAACTATCACAAGTACAAGGGCCACACTACTGATTCCTGCATTCAGTTCAAACGGTTAGTGCAAGATTTGATTCGGCAAGGAAAGGTGGAGAAGCCGAAGTCTCCGAATGTCGTGGGGAATCCCCTTCCTAACAACAGGATCCACATGGTGGAAAGTAACTACATCAGTATGGTAGAGATGGAAGATGCTTTTGAGAAACTGGGGCTGTCAACAGAGAAGGTTTTCTCAGCTATTGTTAGAAAGGGAGTACTTGTTCCAGATTTGTCCAAGTGTGCTGGTTTTGCTTTGAAGAGGGCTGTGCAGAAGCTCATCATTGAAGGGAAGATAGAGAATCCTAATAAAATAGTTGGTAGTGATATTGCTTTGGTAGAGAAAGACCTCACTGATCCAGTCGAGTTTGTTGTGACGGACAGTGAGGCAGTTGTGTCAGTCTGTACTTTGAATTCCATTAATAAAGAATTTTCTTGTTATATGCTGTCTTTTGAGGAACTGTCTAGGGAAGTTGCCTCGTTAAATGATGTTTATTCGGAAGAGAGTCCTAAACCTCTCTCGTTGGCCGAGATTCAAGCAGAAGTATCCGACATGGAAAAGAATGGAGTTAATCTACTCACAAGATCCGGAAAGGTGTATCAAGCAGAAGATAAGGGGGCGAAGAAAATCTTTGGTCCTAAAACTGAAGTAGTGAATCCCGATAAAGAGGACCCTATTCTCACTCAACTGAAGCTAACCCAAGCCAACATATCCTTATGGTCCTTGCTCACATCCTCATATGCCCACAGGATGATGTTGGAACAGAATCTAGCTGCGACTTTGGTGCCATCTGATACGAAGCCGGAAGATGTAACTCAGATGATTGGAAATATTCACTTTGGAAACATCATCACGTTTTCATAGTTGGACATGCCAGAGTTCGGGTCGGATCACAACGAACCACTGCATATTACTATTGAGGTCAACGGGAAGAGACTGCCACGCATTTTCATTGATAACGGCTCTGCGGTGAATATATTGCCCTCCAGGATGATGGATGTCCTCGATTTAAATCCTACAGATTTGAGACCTTCAGTTCATTCCGTCCGAGGTTATGATTCTACTAGCCGGTCAGTGTTGGGAATAATCAGCTTGCCTCTTACTTGCGGGATCACCACTATGATTGCCGAGTTCCAAGTCATAGACATACCTTCCACATTCACCATGTTGCTGGGTAGGCCATGGTTGCATCAGATGAATGGAGTCCCTTCCTCACTGCATCAGTGTGTGAAGTTTCAGTCAGGCGACCAAGTGACAGTCATCTACAGCGATTTGGTTACATCTCAAGGGTCGAACACTGGGGGGAAGCCGGTCCTACAGATTCAGCATGAAGAAGGTAGTTCGATGTTCAGCGGTTTTCAGCTAATAGCACAAGCACAGGTTTGCGCGGTAGACCTCACAAAAACATCGGACAGAGTACGACCGGTTTGTCGAATGATGAGGAACATGGGATTTGTACCGGGGCGGGGCTTGGTGAGCATCTCCAAGGACCTACGAAAGCAGTGGAAGCTGCTGATCACCGCAGCAAGCACGGTTTAGGCTATGTTCTTACCCCTGAAGATCGGGCTGAAGAGAAGAGAATTGAGTATCTCAAGAGAGCAAAGCTACCCTACGAGAAGCCAGAGATGAGACCATACCGCCTTTCCCTCAATAGTTACTTTGTCAAGGAAGGCGAGGAGTTCTCTTGCATGGAGTTTAACGAGCCTTGGTTCGATCACGCAGGTAGACTGCAGAAAGGCTTTGAGATCTTCAGGGATACGGAATTCGACAGGTCGAAGCTGAAGACAGTTCTTATGGATCTGCATCAAAGGGGAGGCAAGGTTGTCATGATTCAGAGCCAGTATGCCGTCAAGACTGAAGACAAGTTGGCAGATCTGCTAGGGCAGGTATCTTTGGATGAGCCGTTGGTCGAGAATGTTGCAGTTCCAGAAGAGTCAGAGGAATGGGATGGTCAGACCTTGCTACAGCATTTGGGGAATCTGAATATAGAGGATGATTTGGTTGCAGTCATTGGAGCGGAGCAGACAAACGACATCGATCCAAGGACGTTGGTGACACCCATGACCGGGAAGCTGAAGAATTGGTGCATACTTGGCGGACCCGTAGCCACGAAGAAGTACATGGTTGAAGAGCTAGGACTGATTCCTCCTCCTATTGAGTCTCCTGTTGGTTCCCCCAAGTCCTCTGTTTCTCCCAAGTCGTCTGTTGTGTCTGAGTCAGATATGTTTTCTTTTGAATTTGAGTCCTCTTCTAAGTCTGATGACCTCACGTCAGAGGACTATGATTTAGTTGCAAATGTTGTTTTCCCTTTCGCAATGAATGAAAAGCTAGATCTTTCCGAGTATCCCCTTATAGCCAGTCTTTTAAATGATAAATTAACTAAAAATAATGCTCAACTTAATCAAATTAACTTAGTTAATAATGATTCATTAGAAGAAGCAGACACACTAAACAACGAATACATTAAAGAAATTTCTGAGCAAGTTATTAATCAAAAGGAAGTTTGGGTCCAAGCTGCCGATGAGGTGTTAGCATGTATTAATTTGGGAACAGAAGAGGATCCGAGAGAGACGCAAATCGGAAGCTTCTTCGAAGGGACTGAAAGGGAAGCTTTGATCGAGCTGCTCAAAGAATATTCGGATGTGTTCGCATGGTCATATAAGGATATGCCGGGGCTGGATAACTCAATAGTGGAGCACAGGATACCACTAGCACCAGACGCCAAGCCTGTCAAGCAGAAGCTGCGCCGCATCAAGCCAGAATGGTCTTTGCAAGTCAAAGAAGAGATAGAGAAGCTCCTCCGGGTGGGTTTTATCAGAGTCATTGAGTATCCGACGTGGTTATCCAACATTGTGACGGTCAGTAAATCGAACGGCAAGGTCAGAGTTTGTGTTGACTTCCGAGATCTCAACAAGGTTAGCCCAAAGGATGACTTCCCGCTACCCAACATCGACATGTTAGTAGATGCCACTGCTAATTACGAGGTTAAGTCATTTGTAGATGGTTTCGCGGGTTATAATCAGATCAAGATGGCTGAGGCAGACCAAGAGAAGACAGCTTTCACTACGCCATGGGGAACGTACTGTTACACGGTAATGCCATTCGGGTTGAAGAATGCAGGGGCTACCTATCAGAGAGCGGTCACAGCCTTATTCCACGACATGATTCATAAGGAGATTGAGGTGTATGTCGACGATATGATCATTCATTCCAGAGGGTCAGACGGTCAGCACTTTATTGATTTGAGGAAGTTCTTTGACAGGCTGCGTGAGCACTCCATGCGTCTGAATCCTGCCAAGTGTACATTTGGGGTTGTTCGAGGAAAAGTCCTGGGTTACATGGTCACAGAACGCGGGATTGAAGCAGATCCAAGGAAGATTCAAGCTATCATGGAAATGAGGCCACCACGTACAGAAAAGGAAGTTAAGGGATTCATGGGACGGTTACAATACATCAGCCGCTTCATTAATCAATTGACTACTATGTGTGAGCCGATTTTCAGACTGATGAAGAAGACCGCAAGTATAGATTGGGACTGGAAGTGTCAGGAGGCCTTTGAGGAAATCAAGAGATATTTAGTCAATCCCCCTATCCTTCGCCCCCCACATTCGGAGAAACCATTGCTCTTGTACCTAACAGTAACAGATACAGCCGTCGGGGCCATGCTGGCACAGGAAGCCAAAGATTCGAGAGTGGAGAACGCTGTTTATTTCGTTAGCCGAAAGTTGCAGGGGAGTGAGCTAAACTACTCAGCGTTGGAAAAGACTTGCACCGGGCTAGTTTGGGTGGTTAATAAGCTCAAGCACTACTTGTCGGCACATCGGATTCTACTGGTGTCAAAGATGGATCCAATTAAGTATTTGTTCGACAAGCCTTCTCTGTCCATGAGGTTAGCCAAGTGGTCAGTATTTCTGGGGGAATTCGACATCACCTATGTGCCAAGAAAAGCAGTTAAAGGGCGAGCCATGGCAGATCATTTAGCAGAGTTTCCTGGTACAGAAGAACAGGGGCTTGAACCGGAGTTTCCAGACGAGGGGATTTTTAGCCTGGATACAGAAGAGAGATGGCAACTATTCTTTGATGGGGCTGCAAACAAGAGAGGCAATGGAGTGGGAATCCTTTTGGTTGATCCCAAGGATGAGCACACCCCCATCGCCATCAAGTGAATTTTACAACCACCAACAACGCCTTGGTGAATATGAGGCTTGCATAGCTGGTTTAGAAGCGACCTTAGAGCGTAATGTGAAAGAGTTGGAGGTATATGGAGACTCGGCCTTGATTATCAATCGACATCCAAGAAGTGGAAGACCGTTGATCCCTACACCTGCGATGTCGAGACTTACATGGACGAGCTAGTCGGACAATTCGTAGAAGTGACATTCCATTACCTACCCGAGAGACAGAATAGGTTCGGCGACGCTTTAGCTACTCTTGCTTCTTTGGTCGAAATCCCTCACGGAATGTCTGTAAAATCATTCAGAGTTGGTCGAAGAGAGAACCCCGCTTACTGCTGCGAAGCCTACTGCTGCGAGATTCAAGTTGACACCGAGGAAAATAAGGATCAGTGGTACACACAGATTTATGAGTATCTCAAGAAGGGTGACGTATCTTTTTTAGGAGACGTGAAAGCCAAAAGCTTGCAGGCATTGAAGCGATTGGCCGGACAGTTTGTTCTACTAGATGATACCTTATACAAAAGGCATTACGATGGTCTCCTATTGCTCTGTGTAGATGCGAAACGGGCAGAAACGATCATGGAAGAGGTACACGATGGCTTATGCGGTCCGCACATGAACGCCAGAATGTTGAGGCAGAAAATCACACGGTTGGGTTATTATTGGATCACTATAGAAGCAGACTGCATCCAGTTTGTGCGGAAATGTCCCAAATGCCAAATGTGTTCCAATTTGAACCATGTACCCCCTCACGAGTTGTACAGCATGGTAACCCCTTGGCCATTTGTGACATGGGGGATTGACGTGATTGGCAAGATTACACCGCCGGGAAACAATGGGCATTGTTTTGTATTAGTAGCTGTCGATTACTTCACCAAGTGGATTGAAGCAAAGTCTTACAAGGTGTTGACTTCCAAGAAGGTGGCACAGTTCATTAAGGAGGACATCATATGCAGATATGGGGTACCGAATGAGGTCATCTCGGACAATGGGTCCCACTTTGACGGAGATTGTGACAGATTACTGGCAGAGTTCAAAATTACCCGGCATAAGTCCTCCCCTTATAGGCCTCAGACCAACGGAGCAGTCGAAGCAGCTAACAAGACGATTGAGCAAATAATCAGAAAAACGGCAATTCGAGGTAGGGACTGGCCCGAGAAATTACCATTGGCACTTTGGGGATATAGAACTTCCGTCCGTACCGCTACAGGTGAAACTCCTTTTGCTCTGACATATGGGATGGAGGCAGTGCTCCCGGTCGAACTGGAAGTCCCGTCTTTGAGGATCTTACTAGAGAATCAAGTAGCAGAAGTTGAATGGCTCCGCAGCCGATACGATCAGTTGGCCACACTTGACGAGCGTAGACTCAAAGCCATGGAACACATCCGAGCCTATCAAAGACGGACAGCAAGAGCTTTCAACAAGAAGGTGCAGCCCTTAGACATTAAGGAAGGAGATTTGGTCTTGAAGCAGCGACTTCCCAATAAGTTCAACCCTCTCGGGAAGTGGGCCCCCACGTGGACCGGCCCGTATGTGATCAAGAAGATATTTTCGGGTGGAGCAGTTAAAATGGCAGATTTGGATGGCAACGAATTCAAGGAGCCCGTCAATCTCAGCAAGCTCAGACGCTACTATGATTAAATTCTTCCCCCTCTAAAAAAAAAAAAAAAAAAAAAAAAAAAGGCGCAAAAAGAAGCCCGCTAGATTGAAAACCCGCAAAGGGCAGTCTAGCAATAAAAGAAAGGGTGCGTTCAAAAGCTCGCTAGATTGAAAACCCGTAAAGGGCGGTCTAGGCAAAAGTTAGAGCAAACAAAAAAAAATAATGAGAATTGTCCCGCTTCTATCTTCCCTTTCTAAAATTAGTAGCTTGACGAAAATGAACTACGACGACCTGAGCCCCTTGGTTCTCATTGTAAAAGGGGAACGTAGGCAGCCTTAATCGGCGCGGTCCAAAAAATAAATAAAAATCCAATCTGTTTTACTAAAGCAATAAACTTTTTCATTCCCACAATCGATGCATGATTGCACTTATTTGATGAGTCTAAGCTCGACTATACTAATGACTACATAACTTGCAAAAGAAACTAAAAAATTAAAACACAAAATAAATAACTAGTGTGTCTGCATGTGACTGTGGGTGGATACTCAGACATATAGGTCTACTCCTTGGCACTAGGCCCCTCATCTCCGTCCTTCTTCTTCTTGGCAGCTCGTTGAGTCGGTTTCTTCTTGCTCTCTCTCTTAAAGTAAGGCGAATGCTTCTTCTTCAATAGGGGAACCTCTTTGATCGCCTTACCCTTCAACTTCCGCTCAATCTTCTTGGGAGGATGCTCTTCCACTGTGTCTGAAGAAGTCTCCAAAGCTTCTCTGTCTCTGAGAAAACGGCTCGAAGATATGTTAGGGATCAATCTCCGTCTCAAGTCATATAAAATCTCCTTCATCGGTCCCAAGTTTTCTTCATACCATGTCAAATAAGCATGTGACAAATGAGTGCTAAGGGTCCGCTGTGCAAGATAAACTCGTGGCATCCCATGAGAACTCCATAAGCCTACCATCAGAACCGAAACGCCAACGTCCATTGGAAGAACCTTGGCAGAATCATCAAACTCAAAAGATCCCCAAGTTTGAGGACGGACTTGCTCCATGCCATACTGACGAAGTACCCGCTCTGCATAGTAAAAAGTGGTGGTCTCAAAAGCTGGTACGCGAATTAGGCATTGCCCAAGTTGAAGGCTCCGAACGAAAGAGAGACCCCAATGCTGTACTCGCCACTGAATCTTATCTGTATCCATCTCCGCCAAGTACATCTTCCACTCCCGCTCTGATAAGCCGGAAAGCGGATCAACCTTCCTCCTGCAACCGTGAAACCAAGGCTTAACACTCGAAGGGGGAATCTCTAGAACAAAAAGCCGATCCTCAAGCCATGTGGTCAGTAATTTGGCACTGCCCCTAGTCATAAGTGGAGCAACCCTAGCTATCTGAGATATACCATGAAGTGTCTCGCCCAAGAGAACCGGAACAATGCTCCTCCCAGAACGGGCCTGATCAACCATATCAAGACATCCACTGGTAGCTACCCCCACATAAGGAGAGAATAGAACCTTGGAAAACAAGCAAAGGGCCAAGCAATCCAAAGCAAAATCCGAGTCAAAGTCATCACCATGAGCAAACCTCCCCGACAAATCACATATATCTATATCCACACCCTCAACCAAGCCTCTAGCCACAGCCGTAGGGATGCGCAGAAATTTAGCCACCCTTGTCACCAACGGAACTCGATCCTGAGGAACTGCTATCAAACTGACATCATCTCCTCCACAAAGGGCAAGAAAATCTTCATAGGTGGGTGTAATCTCATTGTAGGAAAAGTTGAAGACATGATTGGATTCGTCCCAAAAAGCAGCTGCTGCATGCAAGAGATTCCAGTTGGGATGCATGGGCAAAAGGGACCAAATGCACTTTACCCCAAAGCGTTTGACAAAAGCATGACGAACGGAGCGAGGTACCTTGGATACCCAAACAGCCAAATCACTCTCAAAACTGCTTTGCTTCTCCATCAAAACGGAAGGATGGGAATTCATGGTTGTTCACGGCAAGAAAAGAAAGAAATAGCAGTGGAAAAAGGCAAAGAAAAGAAAAAGTGTGCTTATACCCGTCGGTTGCAAGGGAATATATAGGTATTGGTATTGGACTCCGTACAGGAAAAGGACTGCGAGGTAATCCGTGCAGGAAAAGGATAGCATAGGGCCGATCGGCACCTTTCCAGGAAGAACAAACCGCCTCTCAGCATAAGGCCGATCGGACCTTATTTTAGGGCCTATCGAACCTTTAATTTAAGGCCGATCGACCCTTTGGCTTCCCCAAGTACGGCGCAGCTTCAACAGCTCAAGGATTCTAAGGCTTCACGTATTTTATTTTATTTTGTTACAATATTCTCCTTAGTTATTCAATGCAGTGTACAAAAATAGATAATGTCCAAAAATAGAAAATGTTCATAAATAGAAAATGCCAAACTTTATATTAAACCCATAAACTAGTACATAAAGCATTTGCATTACATCAGTGAGTTAGCATAAAAAATAGAGTCTGCATGCTTCTTTCCTACTTTTTCTCTACAGGTACTACAAAATAAAAAGTCCTAATGACCCCGACGGGAGGTCGAGGCACGACCGCGGGAAAATCTGGATGTCGAGCTACCCTCATCATGGGAGCGCTGTCTCCGCTGCGCCGGATCCACGTCCGCTGATCTCCGGGATTGGCAGGAAAGTGTCTGCACTGCACTCCTCAGCAGACGGCTCAGTACATTGGTCTGCCTCACAGCCCGCACGTAAGACTCCCGGGTAACCTGCAAAAATCAGGCGCGAGAGTTACACCATAGCTAAAACATAATAATCAGTGCATGAAGAGGAAAAGTAAGAGGCATACCCCGCCGGCACCGCCTGGAGGAAGCTGAGCACCCTCGACCTCGTCAGCCTCTGTGGGTGTCAAGTCTACCCTCACCTCCCCGTCGGCCATATGTACAAAGAAATGGTCGGGGAATGGAGGCATATCCACAATCTCGGGATGTCCAGCACCCATCGGCTCGGGGATAACCAAACCCTGCTCCCCTATACCAAAGAACCTCGGCGGCCTCGGCTCCGCCTCTCACCACTGCGGCGATCTCGAAAAAGTTCCACAAAGTCCACATAGCCCATATCAAGCGGGCCGATAGCGGGGACCCCAAGTAGATACTCCGCCCTCCTCGCCAATCGGTTCGGATACCACATGTTCCTGGGAGGATGTTGGGGCGCATAAAGCGGAGCCCACGCATAGTGTTGTCTCGCCACCCGCTCACCCAAGTACATCTCGTCAGCAAGCAGTCCAACCAACAATCTGCGGGAAGCAGTCACATCCCGGACAGCACCAACCATCTCCGAGGCCTCAGGAGTCCAAGGGTAGAGCAAAAACTCGGGCCTACTGGGACCATCAAGAACAGCCCTCAGCTCAGACTCGCGGACCGTCTTCGGAAACCCCTCGATCCGATTCTCCTTCCTCCAGTAGCGCAGGACAGGCACATCCCGAGTCTGGTCCCGCAAAGTGAACGGCGCGACGCCGAAAATCTCATAGACCCAGGCCTGCACAAGACACGGAAAGCAGATATTGATAAAGACAGAAAGACAAGTAACAAGTAAGAAGACAATGAAAGTGATAAAAGTTGGCATACCTCCAGAACAAACTGAAAAGCGTCAAAAGAAGAGGTATTAGACCTCGAGACAGTATCCAGGGCCCGATACAGCTCGGCCAAGCTGGCCCCTCCCCAAGAGATATCTCGCACTAAGCTCAAATCAGTCAAGGCACCCAACAAAGAGAATCGGCACACTGGGCCCGAGTTGGGGAAGAGCGCTACTGAGAATCCGTACCAAAGGAATCCCCGGACAAGTGCGTCAAGCCCGTACTGGCCAGCCCTATACCGATCAATAGCAGCCCTAACCAGCCTGTACAACTTCCCCGCATCAACACCAAAATTCCTACTCGAGCCCAGGCTAGCGCCAAACAACTGGACCTGACGAACCGGATCAGCATGAAGAGTATCATCAAAGGGCAGTGCTATGTCTGTGAACCTCAAGCCGGTAAGAACGGCGAAGTCTGTAGGAGTGATCGTGGCCTCTCCCCAACTCAAATGGAAGGTGTGTGTCGTGTCCCACCAAAACTCCCGACACGCCTTCACCACCGCAGTGCACTTCCTGGTCTGGCCCATCTGCAGGACCATGTCAAAAAAGGGGGCCAACCCCAAGCTCTGTACCCTCTCACGAGGACCACCCTCACCAGCCGGCAGAAGCGCCCACAACTCTCCGACCGCCTTAAGGGAGCTGCGTCCCTTCATCTTCTTCCTCTGCAGGTAAACACAGCACAGGTATGTGTCATTACTCGCATTTAAAATAATAAACACTTTGTACATGCATGAATTGTTCTATTGTTAAATAAGAAATTCTTGTACCTTCATCCCAACGCGGGAGCGAAGACCGGTGGACCCGTGAAATTCCAAACCCGGATAAAAGTCGGACTGGTTGTACAACAGAAAATGCAGCCTCGAGGGTCGATAATTGCGCGAAGCCCGCCGCCTCCTAGCCTCAACGTCCCCGCCGGCGTCACTCCTATCGCTCTCCCCGGCGTCAGGATCACCTTCCTCTTCATCATCATCACCGCCGTTACCACCGCCATTGCCGCCACCATGACCGCCGTATCCGCCACCATTGCCGCCATGTCCGCCACCACTGCCGCCATGACTGCCGTTGCCACCACCGCCATGACCGCCATGGCTGCCATCATCATCACCTCCATAACCTCCATAACCACCATCAAGACCACCACCCATATTGCCATAACCGCCCCTAAAACTACCAGAACCGTGGCTGCCCCCGGCACCATGGCCACTAGCACCAACTCCTCCGCCATAGCCAAAGAGGGCGTCACCCATACCTCCGGTATATGAGCCCAACGATAGAGCATCCGGTCGATTGAGCAAGAGTTCCAAAGCGGCAACATCGGGATCCATGACAAATACTTTAGCAAAGCTCGAAACAAAACAACGAAGGCACAAAAAAAATATTCCGGCGAAAAAAAAAAGCTTCAGAATTCGTAACAGAGAAGAAGAGGCGTAAAAAGAAGAAGAAGACCAGCGGATTTAAAGGCCGATCGGCCGAAAGATCTGACCAATGAGGTGAAGGGCCGATCGGCCCATTGTTTTGTGTTTCTTCGGGATCATCGAACGGTCCAGATCCCATCTCAGCGTAGCGATCCTCGTCAAACCATCCTTGGCCAATCAGAAGGAAGGGCCGATCGACCCTTCCTCTTCCCTGCCTCGACACGCGTCTCCTCGGTCCAAGCGGTTGACCAGGTTTTAATTACTCCCATTTTTCAAAAAATCTTTTTTCAAAATAAACTCTTTTATTTATATAACTCCTCTTTGTTTTATTTATAACTCAAATTTCTATTTTTTCGGGGTGACTCCCACAAAAGTCAAATCCTTATTTTTCGGGGTGACTCCCACAAAGTCAAATTTCTATTTTTTCGGGGTGACTCCCACAGAGTCAAATTTCTATTTTTTCGGGGTGACTCCCACAAAAGTCAAATCCTTATTTTTCGGGGTGACTCCCACAGAGTCAAATTTCTATTTTTTCGGGGTGACTCCCACAAAGTCAAATTCCTATTTTTTCGGGGTGACTCCCACACAATTAAAATTCTTATCTTCCGGGTGACCCCCCTCATAGTCATGCTCTCACAATTTTTTAGGTGACTCCCACATAGTTACACCAGTGACTTTCGCGCAGTCACGTCTTCGCACACCAGTGACTTTCGCGCAGTCACGTCTTCGCACACCAGTGACTTTCGCGCAGTCACGTCTCACATTCCAGTGACTTTCGCGCAGTCACGTCTTCGCATTCCAGTGACTTTCGCGCAGTCACGTCTTCGCATTCCAGTGACTTTCATGCAGTCACATATTTTCGGGTGATTCTGATACAATCGCATCTTTGGTTTGAGACGCCACATGTTCTCCACTCTCGGGTACTAAACGCCCACTCTTCCGAACTACGACTTGGCTTGATTCCTATTGGGATACGTAGGTAGCCCGACGTGGGTCCAGCCGCTCGACCTACCTGGTCATCTTTTTTGCGACTCAGCTCGAGTCCAAACCTCGCATCCGCAAGATCATCGTTTCACCTCCTGAAATCCCTTTTTTTAGGACGGATCCTATTCTTTTATCGTCGACCCCACTTGTCTTACAAGAAGCGTCGCCGAGGGGCTACTGTTAGTACCCGGTCCGAAAAAGGTATTCTAAATACTTGGGCCCGGTTTAATATAAAACCCTAAAAAAAAGAATATTAAAAATTCTGTCAATTCCGCCGTCGGCTGCATGCGTGGAAAGTACGCCAGTAGAGAGTGCCGATCGGCCCTTTCCCTTTTAAATGGCCGATCGAACCTTTTATTTTGTGCCGATCGAACCTAAGTCTTTGTGCCGATCGACCCTTCCTTTTTGTGCCGATCGACCCTTATATTTAGGGCCGATCGACCCTTCATCTGGCCCAGCCCAATTACCGAAGCACTATAAATAGGGGTGCCCGGTATCAGCTTTTCACACACAATTTATTCCGGAGATTCAAGACTACACTTGTTTTTTCGTACCTCTCCCCACGTTCTTCGAATCGCCCTAGATTCGATCCCAAAGTCTTGCTACAATTGGTAAGGCTCTTATTAATATTTTTTTGTTCCCTATTATTATTATTATTGCCATATTATAATAATATTTGCATGCTTATTATATTTTAATTGTGCCTTTATGCTAGATTTAGGACTATTTTAATATATTTAAATATGCATAGCCGAGGATGATCTAAGGTTTCGCCCAAGAAAACCCAATGGATCTAGGAACTATTTCTTACTTTCCACCTTAGTAATAATTGTCCCATGATCAACAATCCCCCAAGGATGAACGTTGATTAGTGCACCTTCCGAGGGCCTAACTCAAAGGTTCTAGGGTGTGATCATCAATTAATTCTTTCTCTCCCCTCCACCTTATGCATGATCCCGTTTCTTCTATCTATTCCTGTAAACACCGCACACAACCAACACCCCACATGCTAGAAAGACCGATCCGTCGGGCAATAGGAGTGATAGCGTTTCTTCTTCTGTTGTAACTTGACCCCCGAACCCAATTAACTGTTTAGCCATTTTTCAAAGCTTTGGGCTATACCAAAGTGGCGTGGCGACTCTCAAAATTTAAACTAGTATTTTAATATGGTTTAAAGCGAGTGTCACTAAATGAATATCCCATTCCGGTCTGACATTATATGATTAATTATTTCAAACTTCCGAATGCGTGTTGCATCGGGACGGGGTATTCACAATTCTCATTATAGAAATCTTGAGAAGATTATCAAACTCAATGCGATTAAAGGTGTCCCTAAGTTAAACCTCAAAGACACCATATTGTGTGGTGACTGCCAAAAAGGTAAGCAGACTCGTGTTTCTCACAGTGTTGGACAACACATTGAGCAACACTCAGGAACAACACATTGTTTTCAGCTTTTACGTATGGACTTGATGGGTCCTATTGAGGTAGAAAGCTTGGGAGGTAAGAAGTATGTTTATGTTATAGTTGATGATTTTTCTAGGTTTACATGGGTCTATTTTTTAAGAGAAAAATCTGAAACTTTTGATAAATTTAGACACTTATTTTCCAAAATCAAAAACATGTTTTGTTCACCTATTTTTCGTATAAAGTCAGATCATGGTAGAGAGTTTGAAAATATCTCCTTCTCTACATTTTGTAGTAAAAAGGGGATACACCATGAATTTTCAGCACCCAAAACCCCACAACAAAATGGTGTTGATGAAAGGAAAAATAGGACTTTATTGGAAATAGCTTGTGTTATACTAATTGCTAAAAATATTTCTAAAGGTTTTTGGGCCGAAGCATTAAACACAGCATCTCACACTACGAATAAAGTTTTCTTAAGACCCGATACAACTATGACACCCTATGAGATTTTAAATGGAAAGAAACCTACAGTTCACTATTTCCACGTGTTTGGGTGTTTGTGTTATATTTTAAATGACCGGGAATACTTAGGAAAACTAGATTCAAAGAGCGACAAAGCTATCTTTCTAGGCTACTCTCAAAATAGTCATGCTTATCGAGTCTATAATTTGAGGTTAAAAGTGATTCAAGAATCGATAAATTTTGAATTTAAAGATTACTTAAGCGCCACAGGTGAACCAGCCGAAGATATACCGCTGACATTGCTGGAAGAAGTTGAACAACGGGCTGGAACAGAAACTGGTTCAACCAGTACTGCCACAGATTTAGGTGTTGCCCCGAGTGTTTCCTCTGAAACGGTAACACATGAGACAACACAGGAGGACTGAACAGTGGTTGGAAATAGTGACTCAGAAGAAGAAGATGGATTGGTGTATCAACAAGGCAGGAGAGATCCCTCAGCAAGAATTAGAAATTATCATCCCATTACTCAGGTAATTGGTGATGTTAATGTTCGAACAAGAAACAAGGAGCCAGTTGACTATAGAGATATGGTAAGGTATGTCTGTATGTCCTCCACACACTCTAAGGTAAAACACTCCTGTTTCGTTTCTGCTCTTGAGCCTAAAAATGTGATTGAAGCTTTAAAGGATAATTTCTAGATTCAAGCTATGCAAGAAGAGCTTGAACAATTTACCCGAAACGAGGTTTGGTGTTTAGTTCCACATCCGTTACATACTAATATAATTGGAACTAAATGGATTTACAAAAACAAATCTGTTGAATTGGGTAACATTGTTCGTAATAAAGTCCGTCTTGTGGCTCAAGGCTATACATAAGTGGAAGGAATCGACTTTGACGAGATATTTGCATTTGTGGCTAGAATTGAGTCAATAAGACTTCTTCTAGCTATAGCTTGATACCTTAAAATCACATTACACCAAATGGATGTTAAAGCGACTTTCTTGAATGGGTACTTAGATAAAGAAATTTATTTTGAGCAACCTAAAGGGTTTGAAGACCCATTCCACCCAGACCATGTATACAGACTTGATAAAGCCTTATATGGCTTGAAACAAGCTCCTCGTGCATGGTATGGGCGTCTAACAAGTTTTCTTCTTGAATATGGATTTGTTAAAGGCAAAGCCGATAGGACATTTGTTTATTCTAAGAGAAAATAAAGAACTTGTCATTGCTCAAATCTATGTTGATGACATTGTTTATGGATCCACATCTAAAAATTGTTTGCAAAATTTTGTGGAGGCTAAGACATCAACTTTTGAAATGAGCATGATAGGTGAACATTATTTCTTAGGATTGCAGGTAAAATAGCCCGATGATGGAATCTTTATCTCTCAGAGGAAGTATGCAAAAAGTCTGGTGAAAAGATTTGGTTGGAGAGTGCAAAGAACTCAAAAATACCTATGGGATCATCCCTTAAGGTAGCTAAAGATCAGGCAGGGGAGGATATTGACCCAACTCTGTATAGATCCATGATTGGTAGTCTTCTTTATCTTACTGTCAGTCGTCCCGATATTATGTTCAGTGTAGGTGTGTGTACTAGATATCAGTCTGCTCCTAAAAATTTTCACCTAAATGTTGTCAAGAAAATCATTAAATATGTGTCCGGGACTAGCGAATTAGGAATCTGGTTCACCAAAGACACTAATACCAACTTGGTTGGTTTTAGTGACTCTGATTGGGCAGGGGATATAGATGATAGAAAGATCACTAGTGGGAGTTGTTTTTTCTTGGGTGATAATCTTGTGTCGTGGTACAGTCGCAAGCAAAACTGTGTCTCTCTCTCTCTACTGCTGAATCTGAGTATGTAGCAGCCGGGAGTTGTTGTTCACAGTTAATATGGTTAAAACATATGCTTGACGACTATGGTCTTGATAGTAATATCTTGACCATGTATTGTGACAATTTGAGTGCCATAAACATTTCCAAAAACCCTATACAACACTCTCGCACTAAACATATAGATATCCGCCATCACTTTTTGAGAGATTTAGTAGAAAAGGACTTGATCCAAATAGAGCATATTGATACTAAACATCAACTTGCTGATATTTTGACCAAAGGCCTGGACCATGAAAGATTTTCAAGTTTGAAAAAATCTCTTGGTTTGTGTTTTCTATAATCTGCTGTCTCTAAGTGTTGCCATCTGTGTTGCCAACACAGATAGCAACCCTGTGTATTTGTTGTATATTATATTTTAAAAAAAATAAATCCAATGGGGGGCATTTACTGACCTTTTTATTCTAGTATGTGTATTCACTTAAGGTTAACATTTTTGATAAAATACACCTTTATGCTTAAAGTGACAAAGTCACTTATGTTATTCTTGATATTTAAAAAGGCAAATGTTGTTTAAAATACTCTCAAAGTAACTCGGGGCACGGCGGTCGCTGCGACGATGCTTCCTTGCCAAAACGGGAGTATAATGTAGTTGTTTTATCCTAAGTATTAGGGACATGGAACTCGCTACTACAGTGTACCCTACTTGAAAGGTTTAAAACTTACTACATATAGCTTTACACTTTAATAAAAAAAAAAAATCGGGGCACGCAGCTCACTACTACGATGCTTCCTTGTAAATAAAGAAAGTGTAAAGTTTGCTTAAAATTTCCTAAGGAATGATATGTTATAAATGTTGAAAAATATCAAGGGAATTTTATTTAAAATGTTGTCTTGTGTGTTACACAACATTGCTAGCAACACATTAGTAGATGCTACATTATTTTTTATCTCTTATTTTTATTTTTGTTAATTAAATTTTGAATTTTCAAAAGTCTATTTTCATATATTTAGAGTTTGTGAAATTTAAAAAGTTTTTAGCAAAAATATTTAATTTTTCTCTAACTAAATGTAATTTCGAAATATCTATTTTTTAAATTTCATTTACTTTTAAATTTTGAAAAATAAAATTTTATGGATATTTCAAAAAATTATTTTTAGTTATTATATATTTAAAAAAATGTTATTTTTTAAAAAAATGGCCGAATAAACTGTTTTGTGGTTTGTTGGGATAAGGGTTTAAGTGGGTTTGAATGTGTCAAATCAACTTAATTCTCTCCCTATTATCCATTTAATTACTCTCCTCATAAACCCTCTTCCTCTCTATCTCTCTCACCTCGTATCTCTCTCTAAACTTAAACCCCTTTTTCTCCTCTGTTCCTCATCGTCCCAAAATTCTCCATGGCAAGCCCATTGAAATCTTCACAAATCACGTCCCACATGGACATTTCTCCCCTTGCTCCCTCTAGTGTCGCTTCAAATGTCGCCATTCCAATGGAAACATCTCCAGCGACACTCTCTGCAACACCATCCACCTCTCCAAGCCTAGACATTATTGTTTACAACCCTCTTCAAATTCCCACTCCTGTGAGCCTTCCTGATGCTACACCTTCGATTGAGCTAACCTTCGCACCTCAAAAGAAAACCAAGAAAAGAAAGGTTTTTGATGCCTCTTCGTCAGTTAGGGCTGGAGTTCGTCGACACTCAGAGAGGATTAAGACCTTGTTTAGGTCTAAAATTCCTTCAAACACAGCTGATGATCCAGTTGAGGTTGAATATGACTTAAGCTCGTCTCTTGGGATTTCATCCGAGGAAGGTTCTGACCTAATTTTCAAAACTACCAAGGAGCCTTCGTCCACTTCTGATGATGATGAGGAAGCCTGGATTGAAGATGAAGAGACCCTAGCACAAGCTCAGTTTAGGGTGGTAAAAAGATAGAAAATTCAGAAAGGTGTCGCCCCAAGTGTTGCTAATCCAATGGCAACACCTGAGACAATACCAGCAGCCAAGTCAAAACCACAGTCAAGCTCTCCATCTTATTCTCCAATCTCATGGCCTGAGGTAATCCCTACTCATTCCCAAGAGTCTAAATCTGATTATGAGTCTTTTGGATATTATGAACGTCCATTTCTTTTCGACGAGTTCTATTGTGAATCCAACTTGGATAAGTGGGTTCAAGACTCGGATAAGAGAATTTTAAATGAAAGAAACATTAATGTGGTTCAGTTCAAGAGCCTAGGGGTGTACCAATTTCTTGAGGATGTAAATTTTTTGCCTACTGTTACGATAGTCTCAGTTTATGTCGAAAGCATTGTTAGGAGCTTTTTTGCTCATCTTAGGGAGGACATAGACGACAGGAGCACTCCTCATTATGGAAAGATTTTTGTGAGGGGTAAAATTTATGATTTTAATCCCTCCATTATCAACAAATCCTTTGGTCTCCCTAGTGTTGAAGATGAGAGTTTGGAAGTAGAACCGAATGCCCTAGCAAGTTTTCTGATTGGAGGGATAGTTTCTGTGTGGAGTGAACATTTCAAAGCAACCCATCTTTCTTCTCTGTTTAGTGTTCTTCATAAGATTTGCATTACAAATTGGTTACCTACCGCAAATAAGAACACGGTTACCTTTGAACAAGCAACTTTGTTATACAAATTGGGTAAGAAACATAGAGTTAATTTTGAAAGATTGGTATTTTCTCACCTTGCTGCATGGGCCAAAAAGAAGAAAACTTCATTCTACATTTTTCCTTCCCTCATTTATAATGTCCTTTTATTTCAAAAGCTCAAATCATGGAATGCGGACAACATCTATGAAAAGCATGTTTACTATAAAATAAGCAAGCACTTTACTGAAGGAGATAGGCACAGAGATTTGCCCTGGGTTTTGGTTACAACAGCAGCCCCTGCTACAAGTGTTGCCCCAAGTGTTGCTTCTGAGATTGGCAACACTTCTGGCAACACTGCTCCTGTTATGATTGATGCTGCTATGGTGCTAAATTTTTTCAACAGGCAGGTGCAACATATAGATACAGTGATGCAGGGATGACTAGACATGCGCTCGGACATGATGAACATGGTGGATTTGTTTTCTTCTAAAATAGGGGGAGATCAATCAAGGCCAAGGAGTGATGTTGATGGAGCAGGACCAGTGGCACGAATGCAGAAGAGGGAGGTGAAGAAGCTGATAAAAATGCAGAAGGTTGAAGCTTGGTTCGAAAGTTTGTTTGATTTGATTAGTGGTTCTTCAAAACAATTTTATTTGTTTTAATTTGGTTTGTGTTGCTTTAAACAATTTTAATTCTGTTTTTATTTTCTTTGTTTCGGTTGGAATTTTCTTTTGTTTAAACAATTTAAGTCTTGGTTGGTTGTTATAATTTAATAATAATTATTTTGGTTAGTTATTATTAAATTTGTGTTTAAGGGGGAGTTTAAATAGTTTAGGGGAGATATATATGTGATATGTGACTAACTTTGCCTGAAGGTTGATGTTGCCACTCTTGAGGTGGTGATATTTTGGTTGAAAAACATTTAAACATTGCCTGAAGGTTGATGTTGTCACTTATGAGGTTGTGGCATTTTTTTGATTTTTTGCTCTAGAATGACTAACTGTTTTTGCAGGAACATCACGTTGTATTTTGTGAAGAAATCAGTAACTAAGGGAGAGATTGTAAATGTTAGAACATGTGTTGCCATGTGTGTTGTCCCTTGTGACACAAACCAGTGTTGCCATTGGTGTTGTCATTTGGGATTTGGCAACACCAGAATAGTTACTACATTTTTCACAAATAATAACGTGTAAATTAATGTTAATATATCAGTTGTTAGTCTGCTATTTGTGAGCTTGAACAGGTCAACAGAAGATGCCCAAGCGGGAACTTCGAATGGATGAAGAAAATTACATATAAACACATTGTTTATATGTAAAATTGGTGATCAAGTAAAAAAGCTATTTTGTAGCTATTAAGGGGGAGATAAAGGTAGAGTACAAGGTATCTACAGCTGAGGTGTACAAGCATGAGAAGCCATGAAGACCAATTCTTCTACAAAAGAGGCGAGTAGAGCTATTTTGGAGGAAACAACTTCAAGGTTGTTTATCAGATCATTTTGAGTAGGCTCCAAGTTTTGGAGTCCTATAAATAGTGCAGTCGATCAGCATTAGTGATCATCCAATTCAGAAGAAAAAATCTGCACAAGAAAGAATTTCTCTCTTCAGTGTCGCCATTCAGTGTTGGCAACACTTTGTCCAACACTCTAGAGTTTTCACATATATATTTGTATTTTCGTGAGGTTTTGAGTGTTAGTATTCAGAGAGAGTTCTATATTAGTTGTTCCCTCAGTTAATGATTATTTATCATTAAGGAAACTTTTTGACCTTGTATTTAAATCATTATATATAGAAAGGTCTTGCCCTCCTGGTACCCATCAAGTTATATATTTATATAACTTGATAAAAATATAATTCTTGTGTATTGTTATTTATTCTTCCGCTGAAATTAGAGTTATTTGTATTATTTTATGTTTTTGAATTGGTGTGTGTTGTGTTTAGTGTTGCCGACACTAAGGACAACACTTGTGAGTTTCGTCTCACTTTTGCTTAGCCATATAGACAATTTCATTGGCCTTGACCTTGATCAGTTCGGTGGCAAGATCACGATTCTTCTGCTAGGCTGACTTGAGGGCATCGGTTGATTCATTCAGGAGGGATTGAACTGATATGGCTTGCTCACATAATTCTTTGTTGGTGTAGGTGGACTCTTCAAGTTGCAAAAGTAGGTCTCTTATGGTGGCATCCCTTGAATTCAGTTGTTTTATAAATTTACCAATAGCAAGAGCAAAACCGATTTCCATTTTGTTCAGTCTTCTCTCTTCCTCCTCCTTATTAGACTTAGCAAGATTACCAACCAATTCAGCATTAACTTCAGTAACTCCTTCAAGCATGGATTCAAGAAGCTCAACAAGATCATTCACAACAATTGGCCGACGAGGGTCATCATCAGTTTAGGTTAAAGAGGCCGGTTGAGTGGTCGGTTAGATAGGAGAAGGCAAGAAAACATCAGTTGAAGGTTTGTCGGTTAAGGGAATGATGGTTGTGGTTTGATCAGTTAGGATTTGATCGGTTGGGGCTGAAGGTCGACCGGTTGATGTAACTTGACCGGTAGGGGAAATCTCAATTTCTTCATCAACAGATTCAGACGAGGAAGAAGAAGCAGATAGAGCCAAAACTGGTGTCAGTAAACCATAATCTTCTAGGCTTATCATTTCAGCAAAAGCTAACTCCAACAGTTCAGTAGCAGGGGCAAATGGCATGGCTTTCTACCTTAACCGTATCAAATAACTCATCTTCAAAACATTCAATAGGAGAGAGGCATGTCGAATATTGCTATAAGGTTGGACATTGCCATTTCTTCTTACTGATAGTCTAAGCACCTGGGGCATCAATCCTACCATTTTGGTTACCTCAAAAGACCAATTGAATATCTTTAACTCCAGCACTTTGGGCATACGGTTGTTGAGTGATAGGTAGCTGATGAAAAATGCACCGGTTGAGAGGGAGCATTCGACCGGTCTAGGCAATCGGTTGACAATCTGACCGCCAATCTTGATAGTGTCTGACCGTTGAGAAAGCAAGGGGGAATATTTTGGCTTTTGTTTGGAGGAAAGTCAGTGATAAGTTGTTGCTCAGCTTTGCCCGGTTTAAGCTTGTGGTTTTTTGGAGGAGCAGGTTTCTTTCTCATCCTGAGAATTATGGGTGTTTGATAGTGAAGGCTAGTCTCACCAGGGCCGTTGGTTTTGGTTAGATGAGGAGGGGTATCGGTTGGAGGATCACCATGTTGCATAACCTCAGCTACATCCACAAAAACTTGCATTATGTTAGCTCTCCTCTTTTTCTGAATTTCATCGGCTAGGGATGGAGGCATTGGGGTTGGTTAGAGGCTGGACCGGCTACTAAATTTCTCATGGACATCAAATAAAAACATCCCAATGGGTAGAAGAGGAATGGATGCTTTTGTTGTATAATAGTTGAGTGGGGACAAGAGATCCTTCTGGTCATGGGTAAAGTCAAAGCTAGTCGGTGGATGGGCAACATTAAAGGGATTGTAGTCAAACGGTTCAACTGCTTTGAATTTAGGCTCTTCTTCTAAGAAATCCGATGTAGACTAATCCTCAAATATTATATCGTTCTCCTCCTCAATCGATGAATTATCTTTCAAAATTGGATTGGCCTGGCTGATTGAGAGTGAGGTTTGAATGGCTTGCTAAGTGGCCAACTCATCAGCTGATAACCGTTGCCGGTTTAGCTCTTCTTCAAACAAGCTAGCATCCATTGCCTTTTGAAGCTCAACATCATCTACATCAGCTTCAATCGGTTTCTCCTCTCTAACCGGTTCAGCAGCAGATACATCAGTTAGAGGCATATTGATCTGTTGAGTAATAGTTGAGGGATCGGTTATAGCAGTGCCTCCTCCTAACAGTTGCCATCTGTTGAGGAGTAATAAATCCCATCCTTCCAAATCCGTTAGCAGATCGGTCAGCATCAGAATCAGTAGAGCTTGAACTAGAACTGGAGCTGGTGCTTGAACTTGAGCTTGACCGATTACCTTTCTTGTCAACTTCATCACCATCACCTTCAACTTCATCAGATCCAGATTCCTTAAACAATTCAACAATTTCTTCATCGGTCACGAAAGTCCACTTGTTTTTGTTCGAATGAACCGATGAAAAGAAATCTGATAAAGCAATATCTCCCATAGCTTGAATCTCTCTATCTATCTCCACCATATTCTGAACCAGGTCCATCACATTTCGAATAAATTGAGTTCTCCTTAGACCAAGAGAAACAGGCTCAGAATCAAAAGATGGTAGTTCAGGTAGCTCATATCTGCCCAACTGGTAAGGGTCAGATTCCATAAGGGTATCTTGGGTATTGTACAATAAAGCAAAGTCAGCCCACACTGCATGAACCATCATGTCTTGTCTCAGCCGATCCTGAGCCAGGTAGATAGCATTCCAGAAATGAGGAAGATGATCAATGTATTGGTTATATAGCTTGATAAGGCTTTACTTGGTCAGGGAGATGTCATAATCACTCAAGAGGTAGGGTTGCTGAAGTAAATTCCCTTGGCTTCATGAGTATTGTCAAAATCAACATTTACAAACTTCACAAATGGGGACATAATTCTTGTTGATCTCATGAAATTGAAGTAATCTCCTGACTAATGGTGGGAGATGATCTATGGGGTAAACCCATTTTGGAGAGGTGGCAAATTTAGCATTGACTGTCCATGGGTTGTAATGGAAGATATAGAAAGTTGGTTTTTTGATTGGCTGGCACCTCCTGACTGATGAGTGAGAGGCATGACCGGTTATAGGAACCTCATCGGTCAAGAAGTCATGCTTGAATAATCTATTTGGGATGAAGGGGACAAAAGTGGTTAGATCGGTTTCAATTTGCTTTCTTCTCTCAGCATTTTCTTTTGCCAACTGAGAGGGGGTTTTGTGATCGGTTTGGTAGAGGAAGGTTTGGTTGAAGATGGTGTTTGGAATTGTTGAGGAGGTTGATCGGCTGCTTTTCTGGCAGTTTTTCTTGGTCTTATAGGAGGTGAGGTTGAGGGTTCAGCCGGTTTGGTATATGTAGAAGAGGCAGTAGGTTTGGCTGAGGCAGTGGTCGGTTTAGGATCATCAGTTGGCTTCCTCTTAGCTGGTAGAGTGGTAGCCGGTTGAGAGGATACAGGCACATCGGTATTCTTTACTTTTGGCCGATTGGACTAGTTGACCGGTTGAACGCAATTGCTTAAGGGCTTGACTGGTTAGCTTGTACCGGTTAGAATTATGATCGGTCATGTGCAATGACTGGTTGAGAGCAGCTTTGCCGTCGGTTGGGAGCCATCGGTTAAAGGCATCGGTTTGATTGAGCCAGCAATGGTATTTATGAAGGAAAAATTGGAGTCACCTTTTGATCGGTTGATAGCTTACACATGTAGCAAAGTTAGCACAATTTTATCAACGAAAATCAATCATGCCTAATTCTCCTCTAAGGAATTCAAATCTTTTGATGTCTAAGGGTTTTGTCAAAATATCAGCTAACTGGTAATCAGTATGAACTTTTAATAGAACAATATTACCCTTTTCAACATGATCCTTGAGGAAGTGGTATTTGATGTCTATGTGCTTTGTCTTGGAATGCATCACAGGATTATTGGAGACTGAGATGGCTGAGGTGTTATCACAGTAGATGGGACACACTTCTTGGGGAATTTTATAGTCCACCTATTGTTGCTTCATCCATAGGATTTGTGGCAGCAACTCCCAGCAGCTATGTACTCAGCCTCTGTTGTAGAAGTGGAAATTGAAGCTTGCTTCTTGCACGACCAGGAAATCAGCTGATTACATAGAAATTGACAAGTTCCACTAGTACTTTTCCTTGTGACCCTACAAGCTGCAAATCAGCATCTGAATAGCCAATTAGTGTAAAGGATGAATATTTTGGGTACCATAAACCTAAGTTAGTAGTTCCCACAAGATATCTAATAATTCTCTTAACAGCTTGCAGGTGAGATTCTTTAGGATCAGCTTGAAACCTAGCACATACACATACGGCGAACATGATATTTGGCCTACTGGCGGTTAAGTAAAGTAGAGATCCTATCATACCTTGGTAGAGTGTCATATCTACTTTCTTACCGAACTCATCTTTATCAAGGTGTACATTGGTGGCCATTGGAGTGCTTTGAGGGTAAGCAGAATCAAGACCAAATTTCTTGATAAGATCATTGGTGTATTTAGCTTGATTGATGAAGATTCCTTCTTGAATTTGTTTGACTTGAAGTCCAAGGAAAAAGGTTAGCTCTCCCATCATGCTCATCGCAAACTTGCTTTGCATAAGTTTCTCAAATCTCTTGCATAATTTTTCGTTAGTAGATCCAAAAATAATGTCATCAACATATATTTGAACTAACAATGAATGTCCATTATGCTTAGCAATAAATAAGGTGGTATCGATTTACCTCTTTCAAACTTCTCACTAAGTAGGAATTTTGGGAGAGTTTCATACCATGCTCTAGGTGCTTGCTTGAGGCCATACAAAGCTTTGTTTAATCGGTAGACATGATTAGGCTTCTTGGAGTCCTCAAATCCTGGAGGTTGATCTACATAAACAAGATCTTGAAGTTCTCCATTAAGAAAGGCACTTTTCACATCCATTTGGTATAACTTAAATTCCTTGAAGGCTGCATAGGCAAGAAATAACCTAATGGCTTCTAGTCTAGCTACAGGAGCAAAAGTCTCATCATAATCTATGCCTTCTTCTTGTCTGTACCCTTTTGCCACTAGTCTTGCTTTGTTCATTGTTATTTTTCTAGACTCATCCAATTTATTTCTAAAAACCCATTTCATTCCAATCACTGTCTGATCACTAGGTCTAGGCACTAATTCCCATACTTTGCATCTACCAAACTGGTTGAGCTCTTCTTGCATAGCTTCTTCCCAGATGGGGTGATTAAGTGTTTTTTCAGTCTTCTTTGGTTCTATATTTAAGACCATAGCAGAGGAGAATAGACCATGTTGTTCTTCCAAGCTCCTCAACTGGCCTCTAGTCATTCTTGGACCAAAGACATCACAATCACATTTTCTATTGGGTGATCTCTAACTGATCTCACTTCCCTGGGGAGGTCTTACCTGACCAATTTTTGTATAAGGGTTTCTAAGGGAGGAGCAGAATCGGTTAAACGAGGTGTGATCGGTTGGGGAGATCGGTTAGGGAGAGGTGAGGCTGACCGATCAGATTGTGGTGAAGGAAATGGTAAGTGAATGTTTGAAACTGGTTCAGGCTCAGGTGATGTAAAAGGAACAGTTGTAAAGGGGCTAGCCGGTAGAGTATCAGTTAAAGGATTTTGAACATAGGAAGTTCTGATCGATTGAGGGAAGAATGAGTCATCAACTAGCGCTCTACTGGTTACACCACTTGAAACTGAATGTTGAGCTGGAGGTTGATTTGCATTATTGTTGGTGGTTTAATTGGAGTTGGAGTTGCTGGATTCACCTGTCTCAAAAACACCAGAAATATCAGTACTATTTGGAGCCTTGTCAGACTCTAGCAAATCAAATTCATCAAATGTAATATGAACATATTCAACAATTTTCAACAGACGTTTATTAAAAACTCTAAATGCCTTACTGTGCTTGGTATAACCAACAAAGATACCTTCATCGGCTTTCTCATCAAATTTACCTTGATGCTCTTTACCGTTGTAAAGAACATAACACTTGCAGCCGAAAATCTTGAATAAACCAATGTTGAGAATTCTGCCACATCAAAGCTCATAAGGGGTCTTGTTGTGAAATTTGTTGACCAGTGACCGATTATGATTGAAGCATGCTGTGTGGATAGCTTCAGCCCAAAAGTACTTGGGTGCCTTGCTTTGGATATCATCGTTTTCCCAACTTCGATCAAAGTTCTGTTCTTTCTCTCACCAACACCATTTTGTTGTGGTGTTCCAGCAGCTGAGAAGTTGTGGTCAATTCCGTGATCATCACAATAGTGAGCAATGCCATTATTCTTGAACTCCGTTCCATTGTCGGATCTCATACTGATAATGTCACTCTCATTTTGAGTTTGAAGTTGACGAAATGGCTTGGTGGCAACATCATAAGTGTCATCTTTGGAGGCAAAGGTTTCCACCCAAGTGTATCTTGAATAGTCGTCTACAATAACCAATGCATATCTGCTTCCCCCTAAACTGGCAGTTGTTGTGGGGCCAAACAGATCCATATGAAGCAACTGAAGGCATTTAGATGTGGACATGTAGGGCTTGTTATGCAATGATTCTTTATGTTGCTTTCCTAACTGACAGGCTCTGCATTTTCTTCCATGATCAGCAGACACTTGAGGTAAGTCGGCAACCAAATTTGCATTTGCCAGCTTGGATAGGTATTTGAAGTTCAAGTGACTGAGTCTCTTGTGCCATAGCCATGAATTCTCACTAATGTTCTTTGCTACAAAACAAACATTAGTAACACTAGAAACAATATTTAAATCTATAGCATATATTTTACCTTTTCTTTGTCAAATGAGTAAGGTTTCTCCTGTAGCAATGTCTTTCAAATAACAATTGGAAGAATTGAAAATACAATGCATACCTTTATCACAAAATTGTGATATGGAGAGAAGGTTGTGTTTTAGACTGTCCACCAAAGATACCTTCTGTACAGTAATTGAACCTCTTTTGATGGATCCACGACCGATTATTTTATCCTTTGCATTGTCACCGAAGACAACTGAAGGACCTGATGCTTCTTCAAGATCGGTAAGGAGATCAGCATGGCCAGTCATATGCTGTGATCATCCACTGTCCAAAATCCAAACATCCTTACTTGCATCGGTTGAGGCCATAAAGCATTCCTGAAATAAGAAAATAAGCTTATGGTCCCCCTTATTCTTTTGGGTCCAAAGAGTTAGTTCCTCTTTGGCAGCCGTACCTGGTCACCACTTGAGCTTTGAGACTCAGTGGGTCCATATAGGTGCTTCAAGAGGCATTCATAAGCCTTGTGACCGATAAATCCACAATTTGAACATTTATTTGAAGACGGCTGTGAAGGTTTGAATGAGTTGATATTCAATCTGCCTAATGCTTCAGAAGGATCAAAAGTTTGAGCAGGAACAAAAACCTTGGGCACAAAGGTGCTGGCTTTACCTTTGTTGGTCGGTTGCATGGATTTGGAATTACCTTTACCGGTTGAGGAACTTTTACTGGTTGGAGCAGTAGTGCAGCCGGTGACGGATGTCTGACCGGTTGCTCCTTGACCGCTTGAAGTTGCTTTACCGGTTGAGGTTTCTAAATCTGCAACTTGCCCAGCAATTTTAATTCTAACTTTGTTGTTACCATCACCAAGTGGGACATAGAGTTCCAGCTTAGGATCAGCTACCTTAGCCCATTGGGTTTTGTTCTTGTCCACCTTTTTGACCTTGGTCTATTCCTTCACCTTAGGATAGGTGAGTGAGACAGCACCAAAAGTACGAGGAATACTTTTCTTTGGCAGGTCAGGTTGAGTATCATCAAACTTATCCATCAAGTTCTCAGTGACAGACTCAATAGCTGGCTTGTCTTTGCTGTCATTACTGCTAGAGTTAAATCCTATACCAGATAGATCTCTAGAAGACATTTGGTCCTGTAGGATAGTCTCTACAGCAGCTCTGGATTTAGAATAAGAATCAATTGTCTTGGTGAGAGAATTGTTTCTTGAAACTAAATCAGCAACTTGACAAAGACAGATGTTCAGTCTTTCAGTGAGTTCTTGATTTTCTTTTCTCAACTGATCAGACTCTTGCTTACTTTCTTTCAAAACTTTTATTTCAGCTTTCAAAGAGTCATTCTCAGTTGTGATTCTTTTAAGATCAACAGCCATAACTTTATGAACATCATTTAATTTTTCAAAATCAGTGAAGAGTTCATTCATCACTCTGCCATTTCAGACTTTGACATATTGGGCATTGGGTCAATAGTAGGCTGAGAGATTGAGGATGATGGTTCAAAGTTAGGATCAAAAATTGGCAAAGAGGAGGTCGATTGGAGACTTATGTCGGTTAGGGTTTTCTTGAATTGGATCGGTCGGGGTTCAAACACAGGTTGATGAGTAGAGATCTGTTGAGCCTGAATTTGGTAGGTCTGTTGGACCGGTTGCATCAGAGGTCTGAGAGTTGGAGAGGGTTTGCATTGACTGTAGATAGCTCCACCTATACTCTGAATTTTGAAAATGTAGGGGTTATCTGCCCTAGGTATAGGTTCGTCAAAATATGACAGAGGAGATCTCACAGGTATGGTTGTGTCATTGTGTGTTGACTGGTCAATGGAGTTGGGGTGTCTAAAGATTGGTGACTGTAAAGAGATGTGTCCTTCATTGGTTCCATCAAGAGCAACAAAACTAACATCAGCATCTTCATCTGAGTCATCATTCTCATTTTCAGAGTCAGTCTCAAACCAAACGGGCATAGCCTTTTCTATCCCTTCCTCGGCTACTAAGCTTTTGGATCTTGGATTTTTCCTAAAGGGTTTCTTCCTCAAAAATTCATATTTCGGTTGAGGATACTTAGAGGTGAAATGGCCAGGTTTCCTACAGTTGTAGCAAACAATATCACCTTGAGCATTTTTTCCATCAGTTAAGGTTGAGGTTTGGCCAAATCTTTGGAAGAATGAGGATTTGGGGTGGAATGATTTGCTGTGAGGTTGTTAGGATCTCTTAAAGTCCTTGAATTTTCTATAATTCCTAGCAAAGGCAGCAAATTCATCTTCCTCAGTAGGCTTGCTATAGTTGACATTGGTTTGGTTTATATGAGGCTGAGAGATCGTGGGATGGTCATTGGTAGATTGGTTGTTAAATATGGAAGAGCCCGGGAAGATCTCAATCTGAGGTGGCAGAGATAAGTTTTTAAATTGTTTTTGAACTTCACCCAGCCTGTTGAGTTCTTCCTCATACAAAAATAAAGCTGAGACAATATTTTGAATGTGTGTCTTATCCAAGTCTCGGCATTCTTTTAAAATAGCGACATTGACATGCCACAAATCTCCAACAGAATTGAGGAACCTCATGTATAGATTCTTCCTAAAGAAGCGCAAGAGTTGCTTACCTCACAGAAACGGTCGTACGTTTCTTTAAGAGTCTCACTTGGGTTCTTCTTGAAGGACTCGAACTCAGCTACACTTTTGTACAACCAGTTGTCCTTAGCCACTTGATCTCCTTCAAAATATCTGAGAAGACTTTGCCACACATGTTGAGCAGTCTCATAGCATTGTACCTGTTTGTACAGTCTATCATCAACACCAGAGGTTAGAATGTGCAAAGCCTTTTTATCCAGGGCTGCACAAATCTTATCCTCTTCGGTCCATTCTTCTCGAGGCTTTGGAACATAAGTTTCATAAACCTCAAAATCTTGTTCTGATGATCTATCGACGTGATCCATGAGAGGAGTTTTGGGTGCTCTAGGTGTGGTGTTGATTTTAATGGGTGTCATAGGACCATCTCTGACTACGGTCATTAATCTATCATCAATTGAATCCATGTACCGCATCATTCTGTTTTTCCATACTGGAAATTCGTTTTCGTTTAACATGGGAATAGTCGTCATGTTCCACGTTTGCATGAGTTTTCCTGCCATTTTGGAGTCGGCAATTCAAGCGGCTAAGCTTGGAAAAATGTTTTTCAAAAATTGAAAGCTCTGATACCAATTGTTAGGCCCAATTGGTAGGAAAACGGGCTAGAGGGGAGGTGAATAGCCTGATTGAAAACTTTTCTTAAACTCTTTTCAAAACCTTTGAAAATGTCAAGCACCTTATCAGAGGCTAACCGATGGTAACCGGTTTGCGCAACGGATAAAATGATACCGGTTTAGACTCACTCAAAAGATCAGTTAGGCAGAAGGATTTTCAAAGAGTAAGTTAAAATGTCATTGTAAGTACGCCAATCCAATTCGCGACCCTTTTAGGTGCATTTTAATGTGATAAATTGCATTAAGGGGCGTTTTGGTAAATTCCCGGCCTATCCCGAGACTTTCGGAAGCATTTCATAAGTTTCCCGCGAAGGAAGTACCTTTTGGTACTTTGCTCATGCTAAAGGACCTCCAGAGAATAAAACCTTTTTGGACCTTTTGGGTATTTTCCCTGAATGTTCCAGAAACTAATTTTGGCGCCAAAAGCGATTGTGACACCTTGTGTCACACGACAAGTAGAGGCTTAGAAAACGGTTACAGAAAGTCGTGCGACACTTGGTGACCATCAACTACAGCCTATAAATAAGACCCTTCCCCTCTTAGAAAAGGATCCCGAATTTCACATACTGTTACTCTGCAGAAATTGCAACGTAACAACATACACTAAACACACACATCTCTCTCTCTCCTACCCCAAACCTACCTCCAATTCCCTCCAATTCAACCCACTTCCTCCATCACCTCTTAGATCCACCTTCTACCAATCCTCTCAAGCTTTCCAGGACCAGAAGCTGCTGTTGAAGGGTTCTGTATCTAACTTGATACAGAATTCGTGGAATCAACAAGGGTAACACTCTCAATCCCCTTTTTCCTCTCTCTCCTACCTTGATAATTGGATAATTCCATTGTTTTACCTCCCTTGGATTCAGTAATCAGACTCCATCCGTCTAGATTACTGAATCCCAATCGCAATCTCTCTGTTTAACTTGGTTGATCTGAATAATTGGGTGTTCATTGTTGAATATTTGTTGAAATTGTTGTTTAGATCCCAAGGGAGTGTGGATCTCTCCATATCCACACTCCCGTGGTTAAATTGTTGTTAATTATATATTTCGAAGCTAATCTGATTGATCAATTGGATCTGTGTTGGTTATTGGTGCTATTGTGTTCAAGCTTGTATGTTCTTGCAGATGGACATTGTGTGTCACGCGACACATGGTGACTGGTTAGATCCTGTGTCACGCGACACATCTGACCAGGCACGTCCTGTGTCACGCGACACACTGTGTCTGTTTGCAGGAATCTTTTCCCTTTGTAATTTGTTGATTTGTTGTAATGGGGATGTGGCCTCCCTGAATAATTGGTTCACAAGTTGTAAGTCTCTTTTCAAATCAATAAAATTCATATTTACTACACTTGTTTATTATCAATGATTGTACACACTTATAGATTACTTGGATGTTTAATTAGAAAGACTCGTCTACAAACGAGGCGTGTTGGGTGAACTCTCGGTTCTTCCCAACATGTAACCTGACCCCCGAACCCGTTCTCTTTCAAAGGTTTTTCAAAGTGTACCTCTAAAACATGGCGTGGCGACTCCTTTTTTCTTTTTCATCATTGGAAAACCAAAATTTCGCGGGCGAGCGCACATTCAGTGGCGACTTCGCTGGGGATTCACTTTGAAAACCTGTTTTTCAAAATTTAGTGGGTCAAGCTTTCATTCAATTGAACATCCAACATGTCCATCTTTGTGTGCATCTTTGATAATCTTTTGTAGTACATGCATTTTGTTGTATTTGGAGACTTGTGAGCCTTGTATATATTTTGTGGCCATTCTGTTATGCTTTGGTTATTGCGCTTGTCCCTTGCCATGGATAGGGCAGGGGCTGATTCCATTTTGCAGGGTTCTGGTTCAGTGATCACCCTAGTCGTGCGACATCTCTGTCCCATGCTGTCCTGTGTCACGTGACAGGAATGGTCACTGAACAGGTCTTCAAAAGATGGTTTGAGGGCAGTCCCTTGAATCGAAAATGGCTCAGTTGATTGTTGTTCCCCTTTTTCCTGTGTGAGAGTGTGTGTTTTTTTCTTTTCTCTTTCTTAAAAAAATAAAAAATAAAAATAAAATTTTGTTTTCGTAAATAAAATAATATAGTCATCCGCACACTACCACATAGATTTAGAGCCCTCGGGTGCGATTGACGGCATCGCGGACGGTGATGTATGTCGCCTACGCTTGAGCGCCTAATATCAAACATATCCCCCTAGTGCGTTATAGGTGGCGCCACACTTAAACCTTACCCACGGTTGGTTTTTGATACAACGTTTTTTATCTCACTAAAATGAATTGTTTTTAAAACTTACCATAGGTCCTTATACCTTCCCCAAAACCTCGCATTTTGTGGGCATGTTGCCAAAGCAACATGGTTTCACGTGAGGACATGTCACCCCTGTGGCGTGTTCTAACGAGAGATCATGCCGCATTGTCAACGTGCACTGACGAGAGGTCATGCCGGATTTTTCTTTGAATTTCTTCAAGAATACCCGTTATGCTGCCCAAATTTCCCCAGAAATTTGGACAACCTCTCCGTCCCATACGGTGTTAGGTTCTGGTTAGGTATCAATACCTATTATAGATTTCAATGCAAAGCATTTAGTGTGATTTGAATGTTGCGTCCCTAGGTTTCCCCAAGGTGAAGTTTGTATAAATAAAGGCTTCTCCTTTCCCAACCGTATTTAGGATTTAAGACACCGATTTATACTTGAAGATAAATAAATTGTTTGTGCGAGTCTGTCCCTCGTTTCCTTTCCCTCTCCCGTATTTCCTCAAAATCTCTTTCACTACCTTATAAACCCGTATCTACCCCTGCAGCTACGGCGAGTTGGACCCGCTCATCTGTCCCAAGAGCTCGTTTGGTTCGTGTTGTTCAAGCAGTTTCAAGAGTTTCAGTCAGTGCAGAATCAGATATGGTCGGGAATGGTGATGTGTTTGCCGCTCAGTCTGCTGGAGGTTCGGTTTCAATGGGTCAACCGGGTTTGAACGACATGTCTGCAGAAGAGTTGAGGATAACTTTGGAAGCCGCTTTGGCCAGGGAACGTGAGGCTCGCTTGTTGGCTCAGAATGCCAAGTCCCGAGAGGAGGAGGCCCACGCCCGCTTTGTCGAGTCTATGAAAGCCAAGGGAATCGCAATACTCCGTCGAGAATATGGTTCTTACGAGGAAATTACTGAAGACAGCAACAACGGGATCAGATCTGCTTCTCCTGTCCAACCTGCTTAACCCAGCTACCATGCTATGCCTCCTCCCATGAGTTACGCTCTGCGCCCAGATCAAATGCCGTCTCCAGGAATGATTGTGAATGCCCAAGGAAGGTTTCCTCCCCCAACTTCTTAAGTGCATAACCAAGTTGCTCAGCAGGGTCTTAGCAAAAGTGGTGGCCAACCATCGAACTTCTTCGATCTGACCTCCTCTCCAGCTCCCAATGCCCCAGCGCCGCAGGCTCGGTACGGATATCAGTTCCAAGCAGGCTACTCCCAACCCCAGTTCAGTATGTACCCCGACAGTCATCAGTGTGGTCAGTCTAATCTGCAGGCGAATGGTCAGTATCGTCTTTCAGGGAATCATATTTGTCAAGACAGTATTCCGCAGTATCCGCAGTCTCAGTTCCAAGGCAACTTCCCTCAGCCCGCAGTTTGTTCTCCTCTTACCCAGCACCTGTATGGTTCCACCCCGTATTCAGCTCCTTGCATTAGTACCGGATTTTCTACTCTTGGTCAGTTTGGAGGTCAGTCAGTGCAGTTCGGTCCTCAGAATCCCAGTGCTCAGTTTAATGGTTATGACATGTACGGGAATAGGATTCCCACTCGCCGGTTGTTGGATAGCAATATCGGCATCCCCGCACCTTCGATCTTCCCTCGGCTGCTTTGCCCATTAGATCTACTCCAGAGTTCCCAGTGCCGTCTTCAACAGTGGCTCCTGCTATTCCCCAGATTCCGGGTTTGACTCCGGAAGTGACAGCTTTATTGAAGCAGATGCAACAGCAAATAGATAGATTGACTGTGGGTTCTAGTGGTCTCAAGGTGGTGGACCCGGCTCAAGTAACGCCTATTCCTCATAAGTTCAAGATGCCAAAGATGGATTTTGATGGCACGGTCTGCCCAAAGACTCATGTGGATACTTACGTCATGACAATGGGGGCGATGGGCTGCCCGCCGAGTTTATGGCGTCCCATTTTCATCTAACTTTGAAAGGACCAGCGCTCACTTGGTTTTTGGCCTTGAAGCAAGAATGCCGCTCCACCTGGAGCCAGATCACTGAGACTTTCTTGGAAAAATATAGAGGCAATCTAGAGTGGCGTACCACCCGAGATGACTTAGTGGGGACCATTCAGAAAAATGACGAGTCGATCATAGAATTCTATAAGTGGTGGAATGCCAAGCTTAAAGAACTGTCGGAGCCAATCCCCCTTCAAGATCAGAAGATATTTTCCTATCGTGCGTGAAGCCGGTGTTAAGGGAGGCCATTGGAAAAGGTTGGTATCCAGATTTGTGAGAAATGGTTGGAATGGGTGCTAGAAGTGAGAACAGGCTGTTTAATCTCACCCCAAATGCAAATGCCAGCGGTAGTAGCAGAAGTGGAGGATTCCGATACCGGGCACCTAACCCAGTTTCTACGATGGCGTCAAAGGGAAGAGAAGTGGTCAAAGATAACAGCATCAACAACCTGCAAAGGGGAGGTGGCAATGTACAGAATGTAGTAAGATTTCAACCCAGGCCGCAATCGAGGTTTGATGACTTGGTCATGTCTACAGAAGAAGTTTTCAACGGCCTGCTTCGGACCGGCATGATTAAGCCGCTGGAAAATTAAAGCCCTGTCCATCCTAATCCCAATCTTGATGCTAGTAAGTATTGCCGATTCCATCAGTTCCCGGGGCACACCACAAACACTTGCATAACCCTCAAGAAGATCATCCAAGGCCTTGTGGATGAAAAGAAGATCGAAAAATCTCCTCGCCCCAGCGTCATCAACAACCCTCTGCCTAGTAACAATGTGAATCTCATCGAATTTGGTCAAGACTATTTCGTGAATGTAATAGAGCTTGGAGAGTCTTTAAATGGAAATGCTAGTGGTGATTGTAATGAACTCATGACTGATGTAAACCCTTGTTCCAATGAAATGAAAGACAACTTTTGCTACGTCTTGTATCTTGACGATTTGTATGATTTGAATAATGCTGTTGAGTACGATGAATATGAAGAGCATTTGGTTGTTAGCAATAAATCCTCTATGGCTCCTAGAGAATCCCCAATCTCTTTGGAGGAGCTCAGGATAGCAGCTAACTTGGAGGCGCCTTTGTCCATAAATGAGATAAGACAGGCAGCGTGGCCATACATCACTCGCCCTGTTCCGCTTACGCTAGCAGAACTCAAGGAGGCTAGCAAGAATTTTGTGGTTGAAGATCATCAAGAGGTTAATTTGTTGACTCGGTCAGGAAGAATGTTGGGAATGGCTAGTGCTGATCCATCCGGGAAAGGCAAAGGAGTTGCGGTCTCGAATCCCCAGGCCTCTCAGGATCCCTATAGATCAGTAGGAAATGAAGAAGTCCAAGAGGACCCGATCTTGACGCAGTTAAAGAGAACCTAGGCTGATATCTCTTTGTGGTCCCTGCTCACATCCTCCTACCCCCACAAGCTAAAATTGGAAGAGACTCTGTCCAAAACCAAGGTGTCTGTCAATGCCACTCCAGACGAGGCCTGCCAACTAATCGGGACAGCCCAGTATGGAAACATTATTACCTTTACAGACCTTGATCTGCCTGTTTACGGTTCAAAGCATAATGAGTCTTTACACATCATTGTGCCACTGGAGGGGCGTCAGATTCCCCATGTGTTAGTGGATAATGGGTCGGCCATGAACGTGCTTCCTGCCAAGATGATGAGCATGCTAGACATTGACGCACAGAACCTTAAACCATTAAACCAAACCATAAAGGCCTACGATTCGACATCCAGGTGAAATTACCCGGACCTTTCGCGCGCGGGGCGCGGAAGGGGCGGTTGTCTTTCGCGGGGGGTTGGTGTCTGAGACCTCGCTTCATGGGAAGGAAAATGAGGAGTCGCCACGCGGTTTTTGTATTTTGAGCCCAAACGTTGAGAAACGGCTATTGAAAATGGTGTCGTTTTTATTGGTAGCAAAAACTTAGGAAAAGGCTTTGAAAATAGGGGATCATTTTTATTGGTAGCAAAAACGAGTAAAAAGCTTTGAGTACCAGAGATTGTTAGGTTCGGAGGTCATGTTACGTTTCGGGAAGAGTATTACGAGATCACCCGAAATGCCTCGCATGACGAGTCTTTCTACCTTTCTCGAAAACGTGTGTGTGTGTGTGTGTGTGTGTGTTTTGAAATGGGGGCTTGAATGACAAGCTTAATCTTGGTTTGAATATCAAGCGTTGATTAGGTGACCTTGTTTGAAAAGACGAGCGTTTGAATGACAAACGTCAGTTTTGAGTTTGAAATGAGCGTTTGCTTGGCAAACGTCGATTTTGAGCTTTTGAAAGAGAGTTCGAAGGACGAACTCCGGTTTTGAACCGGGCGAGTCATTGTTAACGATTTTTACGGGAAAAACGTATTAAATGATTTTAAGTGTCAAATGGCGGCTTTTAGTTTGAAGATGAGCGTTTGGAGGCCAAACGTCATTTCGCGCGTTTTGAAAGAGAGTTCGAAGGACGAACTCCGGTTTTGAACCGGGCATTACATTGTTAACGATTTTTACGGGAAAAATGCGTATTAAATGACATGCAATCAACGAATCGGGTTGTGACTCGGACTTTGAAAAGTAAATACTATCACGATCCAAACGGGTCGGACTTGTAAATGACAATATTTAAATGCGGTATCGACGGAATCAAAAGATCCGGAATTGTAAATGACGATCAACGAGCCAAAACGGCTCGGAATTGTAAATGACGATCGACGAGCCAAAACGGCTCGGAATTGTAAATGACGATCAACGAGCCAAAACGGCTCGGAATTGTAAATGACGGAAAGTAAGTGACGATCGACGGATCGATCGATCCGGAATGGTAAATGACATAAAAAGTAAACGGAACGGGGTCGGAACGCCGTTTTAACCCGTGATTACTTCTCTTACGGGAAGAGAAGAGGATCGAGGGGCTAAAACGTATCGGACCCCATTAGATGGAGGCGTCTACATTTCAATAACGTTGTTCGAAATGGTTGTAGCGACTGGCGCATAAACCGAGACGAAACGAGAGATTTAGAGAGAGGGAGTTATACCTATGGCTAGGGTCGACTCCTTTGGCTCTGGGGTGTGTACGGGACACGGAAAGTAGTTTGAAACGGTGTTTCGGATTGGTGAGGGGCGTATTTGATCGAAATACGGAAGTTTCACGCGAATCAAGACAAAACGGGAGCTCGGAAGGGGTGAAAATCAGTTTGGGCCGTGGGGTATGTGATTTTTTGGAGTAAAAAATGTTCTTCTTTGGCTTTGACAGCAACTTCTATTTATAGGTGAAAAATGCAGTAAGAGTCCGGACGGACTTAGACTGTTTTCCAGGGTTTTTTGGTATTTTGGAATTTTGAGGGGCTTGCTGGCAATTTCAGAAAATTTGCACAGGGAGTCCTAGGACTTTGACTGAAATCCAGGGGTATTTTGGTCTTTTGGCCTTGATTTGTGATTGAAAGGTGACTAGAGGGAGGTGGCATGGCTGCCACGTGCCCTGTGAGTCACCAAAGGTGTGGGAGTTCGTTCCCGGGTCCCGGTTTTGTCCGTTTTTTAAAATAACAGTCCGAAAAATGTCCGAAATGCCCCCGGAAAGTGCGTTTTTTAGGGAAAGTCGTAATTTTACATGCGATGATACGTGTTAAGTACGCTTCGATGTTGGGATGCATGGGGCAGTCCCGGGACGTCTCGTTGGCATGGCAACGGGGAGTTTAACGAGTTCCGGTTAACCTGGAGCGGGCCAGTTAACGGATTTCGGTTAACTTTCTGACGGATTTTGATGATCCGGATTTGGGTACTTACAGTTAGCCCCTCAGCGACGTCTCCTCCGAAGGAGGAGGGGTCGTGTAAAAAGATAAGGATCCAAATCGGGATGCCTTACTTTGAAAGACCTGGGCGGTCAGCTGGCTGGACCCTTAGCGAAAGGATTCCTACGTATCCCGAGCGGGAATCAAGCCGATCGTAGTTCGTAGGTGCAAGGGCCGCGCGTGGGAACCTTGACCTGAGCGAGACTGTTTGGAGGCGTCTGAACCTGAATGAGACCATTGCGAGGTACCGGAACCTGAATGAAGACTATTGTGAGGCGTCTGGACCTGGGATCACTGAAACCTTCGAGGGCGTGTGGCGCCTCAGACCGGAGTGACTGGAGCTTACGAGGGCGTGTGGCGCCTCAAACCGGAGTGGCTGATACTGACGAGGGCGTGTGGTGCCTCAAATCGGAGTTGCTGATACTGACGAGGGCGTGTGGCGCCTCAAACCGGAGTTGCGAGGATGCGTTTATCCTGAGACGAAGGCGTTCGTGCCTTGGGTGCTGGGCTTACGATGACTGCCAGGTTTATCCTGCCGGGGATACGGTAACAATAATGGGAACGGTTGTGTTAAACTGGCGTTATTAACAACTCGGAAGGATCAACGTTCTAACGACGGGGTTAGGAACGGGATGTGGTCTCGGGAGAGACTGACACATTGCTGGGGAAAAGTGACCAGAGTTCTAACAGAACTAGGAGGATTGATTGACGTTTCTTCTTTAGAATCCTGCTGGGATGAGCATTCGGGCTTACCTTGATGGCCGAAGAGGGATTGTTGTGCGGGCTTACCTTGATGGCCGCTGCAGTGGGATTATCGGGCTTACGACTGGCGGCCGGGGAAGTGAACGATGGTGAAAACCACTAGAAATTTTAAGGTCGGGAGACGGAGATGCAATTGGAATGTCCGGAGACATGATTGAGCGTTTGAACGTCAAACGTCAACTGGGGATTGAATTTAACGTCAGGAGACGGAATTGTAACTGGAATGTCCGGAGACATGATTGAGCGTTTGAATGTCAAACGTCAACTGGGGATTGAATTTAACGTGCGGAGACGAATTGCTTGGAATGTCCGGAGACATGATTGAGCGTTTGAATGTCAAACGTCAACTGGGGATTGAATTTAACGTCTGGAGACGGAATCGTAACTGGAATGTCCGGAGACATGATTGAGCGTTTGAATGTCAAACGTCAACTGGGGATTGAATTTAACGTCTGGAGACGGAATTGTAACTGGAATGTCCGGAGACATGATTGAGCGTTTGAATGCCAAAAGTCAACTGGGGATTGAATTTAACGTCTGGAGATGGAATCGTAACTGGAATGTCCGGAGACATGATTGAGCATTTGAATGTCAAACGTCAATTGGGGATTGAATTTAACGTCTGGAGACGGAATTGTAACTGGAATGTCCGGAGACATGATTGAGCGTTTGAATGTAAAACGTCAACTGGGGATTGAATTTAACGTCTGGAGACGGAATCGTAACTGGAATGTCCGGAGACATGATTGAGCGTTTGAATGTCAAACGTCAACTGGGGATTGAATTTAATGTCTGGAGACGGAATTGTAACTGGAATGTCCGGAGACATGATTGAGCGTTTGAATGTCAAACGTCAACTGGGGATTGAATTTAACGTCTGGAGACAGAATCGTAACTGGAATGTCCGGAGACATGATTGAGCGTTTGAATGTCAAAAGTCAACTGGGGATTGAATTTAACGTCTGGAGACGAGCGTTAGTGAAAACTAACTGGGAATTTAACGTCTGGAGACGAGCGTTAGTGAACACTAACTGGGAATTTAACATCTGGAGACGAGCGTTAGTGAAAACTAACTGGGAATTTTAACGTCTGGAGACGGAGCGTTAGTGAAAACTAACTGGGAATTTAACGTCTGGAGACGAGCGTTAGTGAAAACTAACTGGGAATTTAACGTCTGGAGACTAGCGTTAGTGAAAACTAACTGGGAATTTAACGTCTGGAGACGAGCGTTAGTGAAAACTAACTGGGAATTTAACGTCTGGAGACGAGGCGTTAATGAAAACTAACTGGGAATTTATCCTCGGGGGATAGGGTGTTAGAAATGTCTAACTGGCGGGAAATTTTACACTTTTGGAGGCCAAAAGGAGTAAAATTGGAACTGCCAAAAATTGAGGGACTGAAATGGAAGGAATCTTTTTAAATTGCAGCAGGAGTCCGGCCGGACTTGAACTGAATTTGACCAGGTTCAAATCAGCTTTAAGTCCGACGCAAACCATCCCTTTTCCCCCATTATTTCCGACGAGAGAGAGAGAGAGGAGAGAAAAATTTCCACCCCAAATTGCAAGATTTGCTCAAATTTGTGAAGGAAAATTGCTATGGAAGGTGATTGGGAACCAATGGCTCGTCATGGAAGGACCGATGACGAAAGAACGCGGTTGGTTCGGACCATTCGAACCATCATTCATCCATTGAATCCGGCGGAGTTTTACCCGGCTAGGGATAGACACAACTCCAAGGGAGGGATCGAAAGACAAGTAAGCTTCCTTCAAATTCCATTAATTTTAAGAATGTGCATTCTTTAAATGTTAGAAATTTGATTAGGAATGAACTAGGGATTTTGGTGCCCGGATTGGGGCTTTTGACCTTGCTATGAATCTTTGTCGAAATTGACTAGGATGTAGTTCAATTGACACTATGGGTAGATGACATAAAAATTTTGGTTGCAAAATTCCATGTCTAGATGCATTTTCCAAAATTAAAGTAGCTTTAATTCGGGACGGAGTAAATTTTCGAAATGTTCGAAAAGATTTGAAAGTTTCGGTTTCGACGGAGTTTTCGAAATGTTTTGAAAGTTCCGGATTCGACGGAGTTTTCGAAAGATTTTAAAAGTTCCGGATTCGACGGAGTTTTCGAAAGATTTTGAAAGTTCCGATTTCGACGGAGTTTTCGAAAGATTTTGAAAGTTCCGGATTCGACGGAGTTTTCGAAAGATTTTGAAAGTTCCGAATTCGACGGAGTTTTCGAAAGATTTTCGAAAGATTTTGAAAGTTCCGGATTCGACGGAGTTTTCGAAAGATTTTGAAATCTTAGACCGTCAAAACTCCAACCGGGATGGAAATATTTTAGGAAAGGAATAAGAACTGCCATTGCATTGCATCATTCTGACAAGCGTCGTGCATTCTGTTGATGTTGCTATTGTCTTGTTCACCTGCAGGGGCGAGGGACGGTTGATACCCACAACCAGAAGAGTCGGGGTGTCTTTGAGGAAGTGCGAGCGTTGTGGGAGGTCTTCCCGGACGTGGCTCGAGAGGGAGAGAGGAGTCCACGGCAGCTGGTGCTTGACTCCGGATTGACTGGGTTTATTAGTGGGGTAGCTGCGATAGCTGCGATGCCGAGGGCCAGGTCCATGTATGTAGCTCTGAGCGAGTATTGGTGGGATACGACCCACACTTTCCATTTCAGATGGGGGGAGGCGACGGTGACTCCCACGAATTTTGCTGCTATCACTGGGTTGCCGACCTATGGCAACACGCTGGTGTGGATTGACGGTTACACCCCGGAGCAGTTGTCTGAGCTGCTGGGTTTTGATATTACCGATGCCAGGGGCTTAGGCATTCGGTACAGGCCGATGGAGAGGCATCTGGAGGCGGGTATCTCCGATTATTTGGATGGGTCTTTGAGGATGACCGCGGAGCGCCTGGCTCGAGGGTTCATTTGGTTCGCGTTGTCAGCGACTTTGTTCCCGACTTCTGACACATCCTGTCACTTCCCTCTGCTCGGGTCGCTGACAGATCTGGATGCCGTGAGGGGGTTCGCATGGGGGGAGGCTGGACTGGCCGAGCTCTATCATTCCCTGGACAGATTCTCGCGAGGAGAGGAGAACTCCTTGAGCTGCTTCACACCCGTCTTGGATGTAAGTTCACATCCTTTTTCTCTTCCTTGTCTCTTTTATGTACTCGTATGTATCTGCTATGTAGCTGACATAACTTTCCATTTGCTTGACAGGTCTGGTGCTATGAGGTGTTCAGTCCGCAAGATTGGGACATCAAGGAGGCGTATCGACCCCTGTTCCCTGCCATGCTGGTTTGGCAGAAGAAAGCGAAGAGGGCGGTCTCGTCGAGAGTCGGCACTCGAGTGTCATACGAGGAGGTATCTCTGGCACTGAACCGGGAGTTCTCCGAGAGGATCCAGCTGACCTGGTGGAGTCGGTTCCACTATGGCATGGTTCAGGTTGCTAGCGAGGTGACGCGGCGGAGGAAGCTCCTGGTGGGACTTCATTGCGACTCTATGTATCTGGGGGAGCGGGTGACCCGTCAGCACGGCCCGGGGTCCATTCCGTTGGTGCCGGTGGATCCTCCTATGCACATGCAGCATCCTCGGGAGATGCCGATGGAGGAGTTGGAGAGGTATAGACAGGGCGCGTTCTATACCGAGTACATCATAGCGGGGGCCGCCTATGATACTTTCTTGAGGATGAGGCTGAGGAGCCCACAGGTGCAGCATAGGGAGGGCGATAGCCCTGGATATCCCCGAGATCTCCCTCTCCCACGCGCTAGGCTGGCGTACGAGGGGCTGGATGGTTCGCGCAGGCGACTTGTGATACCACTCCCGGATGAGCCGAGACGACGATACAGGGTTGACCCCAATGCTTCGGTGAGCACTTTTTGATTTTCTGCATTTGATAGTAGTATTCTGCAAATGTTGCAACTGTACTTTCTGTTCGTCTTCTGATGACCTTCCTGGTTCGCAGGTGTCTGGCCGTACGTACAACGACGCTATGAGACTGGTGGACGGGTGGTCCGCCTACGCTAGGAGGCTCGTGGCATTCATGCGATGCAGTTCCCGAAGGAGCGTGGATGTCCGTGAGCCGAGGCCGTCTAGGCCGAGAGGTTCGCCTGCTCCCACGGCTGGTGGGGAGGACTTTGCACAGGAATTTGGCCAGTTCGCGGGTGGAACGGCTGGATTTGGAACTCATTCTTCTTCGCACCCGGGGCGCGAGAGGGGAGAGTCCTCGAGTTCGCATACGCCGAGGAGGCCTTTTGCATATTCCCGCCTGGAGGAATTTGGCGAGTTCCTGTTTGCGACGGATCCGGCAGCGGCGGAGCAGTGCGTCAAGTGCTCGGATGACGAGCAGGACTCGGAGTAGTCCTTTTTTACTGCTTTCTTTCTCTCTTTTTTTTTATGTATCGTCTGGAACGATTTGATTTGAACTGCATTCGAAAAAGGCGCCCGTGGGGCGGAACCTGTACTTCGCACATTTATTCTGTGATCACCTTCTGTTATTTTTGGCAAATAAGGAAGTAGGTTAATCAAAAAAATAAATAAAATGAGACATGCATTAAAAATTGAACGGGTCAAAAGTTAAGCCTACATGCACTGATTATTAATTATTTGCATTGTTGCACGAGTCCGGGGCGGAAGGGATATTGACATTGGTTGAATGAAACTAGGGGCAGCACGCAGGTTTCATAAAGGATGAACAGGGAGTTGTTTGGAATTGTTTCCAATTCAGGAGCAGCTGGCTGCAGAGTTGACCAAGTCAACTGCAGAGGGAGTCCGGCCGGACTAGGAGTGAATTTCCAGATTCTTTAAATTGCAGTTTCAGCTTTGCAATTTGTAAGAAACTGCGCATTGCTTTTGATCAGTTTAGCTGAATTCTCTCAAATTTCTTAGGCTTCCTTCACTTTCTGTCATGGCCCCCTTTCCCAAGCTATCGTCTCGGATGCAAGAGCGATACTTGGACAATTTTCAGTCGTGGGTGCGGAACCACACGAGGCAGAACAAGGGGTTTTTCGAAGGCTGTTACGGGATTAAATCTGTTTGGGCTTTGAAGGAGCTCATGCCAGATTGGGATCTTTTGAGAGCAGTGTCTCGCTTCTGGGATGTACGGAGGAATGTGTACAGATTTTCGTACAATGAAGTCACTCCTACGTTCGAAGATTTCTGGGCCATTCTGGGAGGACCTGAGACGGAACAGCTAGTTCTTCCGTATGCTGGTGGCATGGCCACTGTTGAGAAGCTAGTGTCTTTGCTTGGTATCTCGGCTGGAGAAGCATACGGGATGCTGATACTGGATACTGATTATGTTGACATTTCGGGATTGCCTGAAAGGTTTGCCGGAGCTGGGGGAGCGTCTTTTCATGGGACGCGTTTGCTCTATGTGCGATCGCTACTCTGTTCACATTCACGTCTCTGGGTGTATGCCATCACAGTGTACTGGACTTGGTGAGGCAGTGCCGGAGCGGGGAGACATCGTGCCGTTGGTCTTGGGCGAGACGTTCCTGGGCATAGGTCGGATGGCGACCGGTAGCCGATACATGTGGGGAGGGAGTCTCCCCTGTGGCGGTTTTGACTGATGTTCGGTATCCCCAGAGGGCTAGATGTAGCTTTTCGGGCCAGTCCCGACCTCTGGTGGTCATCTTTCTGATTATCATGGCGAGAGTCTTGTTGGCTGCCTCTACTGCACCCTTGGTTTGTGGTCTGTAAGGAGAAGACTTGTGACGTGTGACTCTGAATTCGGTCAGTAGTTGGTCACAATCTCCTTCGAAGTGGGTCCCATTGTCGGATATGATCTCGTTGGGCACTCCGTATCGGCACATGATGTTCTCTCGGATGAACTCGGCCACCTTCTTAGAATTCAGTACCTTGTACGATCTGGCTTTTACCCATTTGGTGAAGTAGTCGACTGCGACTAAAATGAACTCGTGACCATTGCTCCCAGGAGGAGTGATCTTGCCGATGACGTCAATTCCCCATGTGGCGAAAGGCCATGGCGTAGTCATACAATAGAGTTCATGTGGAGGGATGTGATTGAGGTTGGAGAACCGTTGACATTTGTCGCAGCTTCGGACGAACTGGATGCAGTCTGTTTCCATCGATATCCAATAGTATCCCATACGGAGAATGATCTGTGTCAATGCTCGGGCGTTCATGTGCGGACCGCAGGTTCCGTTGTGAACTTCGTTCATTAACTCGCTGGCTTTTTCTTTGTTTACACACCGAAAGAGTGGCCCTTGGTGGCGCTTCTTGTACAACATACCCCCCAGAATGACGAAATGGGATGCCAGGCATTTTAATGCCATCATGTTTTTGGCTTTGATCCCTTCTTTGTATTTTCCATCTTCATTTGTGAAGGAAGCTTCTCCGTTTTGGAGGTACTGGTAAATTTGATTGTACCAGGGTTCGTCGATCGTTTCCTTTTTATTTCGATCTCACGGAATAGGCGGGTGTTTCCGTCCGCCTATTCGAGGGGTTTCTTGCTTTTCCATCGGGAATTTCGACAAGAGAGGCGAGGGTTGCCGGGGCATCTGCGAAGCGGTTCCTGTCTCTTGGCAAATAATGAAAAGAGATGTCCTTGAACTGAGCAATGAGCTCCTCCATGTACGCGTGGTACTTCTGAAGGCCAGAATCTACCGTCTTCCACTTGTTGGACACTTGATTGATGATCAATGCTGAGTTTCCATATACATCCAGTTCTGAGATGTTGCGCTCGAGGGCGGCTTCCAAACCGGCTGCACAGGCTTCGTATTCTGTTGCATTGTTGGTTGTTTCAAAATTCGGCTTGATGGCTATGGGAGTGTGCTCATCCTTAGGATCGACAAGGAGCATTCCAATACCATTCCCCTTCTTGTTGGCTGCCCCATCGAAGAAGAGTTGCCAGCGGTTTGCGTTGTCGAGTGAGAAGATTCCGTCGTCCGGAAATTGCGGATCAGGACCCTTAGGTTCACTGCTCGGGAAGTCTGCCAGCTTATCTGCCATGACTCTGCCCTTTGTTGATTTTCTGACCATGTACTTGATGTCGAACTCAGCCAGGAAGAATGACCACTTGGCTAGTCGCATTGACAGGGATGGCTTGTCAAAGAGATATCGGACGGGGTCCATTTTGGAGACCAAGAGCACCGAATGTGACCGCATGTAGTGTTTCGGTTTCCCGACTACCCATACCAAGGCGGTACAAGTTTTCTCGATGCCTTTGAGTAGCGAGTTCACTTCCTTGAAGCTTTCGGCTTACGAAGTAGATTCCATGCTCAACCTTGGAATCTTTTACGTTCTTGCGTCGGCATTGCTCCGATTGACGTGTCTCATTGCGCGGATACAGGAGTAGTGGCTTGTCTTCATGTGGCGGGCACAGAATTGGGTGATTCATCAAGTAGGTCTTGATTTTCTCGAAAGCTGTCTGGCACTCGGAGTCCCAGTTGATGTCGGCATTCTTTTTCATCAGTTTGAACATGGGCTCGCAGAGAGATGTCAACTGGTTGATAAAGCGACTGATGTACTGAAGTCTTCCCATGAAAATCTTCTTCTGTCAGAGTCTGAGGTGGCTTCATGTCGATGATGGCCTTGATTTTCTTAGGATCGGCTTCGATACCCCTTTCTATAACCATGTACCCCAGTACCTTGCCGCGCTTGACGCCGAAGGTGCACTTCGCAGGGTTCAACCTCATGGAGTGTTTTCTGAGTCTGTTGAAGAGCTTTCTCAGATCTGTCAAATGCTGCATGTCTGATCCTCTGGAGTGGATGATCATGTCATCGACATATACTTCGATTTCTTTGTGAATCATGTCATGGAAGAGGGCTATTGCGGCCGGTAGTAAGTAGCCCCGGCGTTCTTCGGCCGAACGTCATGACCATGTAACAGTATGTCCCCCACGGAGTGGTGAAGGCAGTCTTGGGTTGATCCTCCTCGGACATCTTGATCTGGTTGTATCCAGCGAACCCGTCCACGAAGGACTTTACTTCGAAATTTGCCGTGGTGTTGACCAGCATGTCGATGTTAGGCAGTGGGAAATCATTTTTAGGGCTGGCCTTGTTGAGATCCCGGAAATCCACACAAAGATCGACCTTTCTATTGGCCGTGGTGACCGTCACGATGTTGGAGAGCCAAGTCGGGTACTCAATCACTCGATGAAACCGACTCGGAGCATTTTCTCAATTTCTTCTTTAACTTGCAAGGACCACTCTGGCTTGATCTTGCGCGGCTTCTGTTTGAGGCTTGGATTCGGGATCCGGGGAATTACGTGCTCTACGATCGAGGATCGAGTCACTGGCATGTCTGGTATGACCGGGCGAACACGTCAACATACTCCCGGAGGAGGCTTATCGGGGCTTCTTTTTCTGCATCGGCGAAGAAACTGCCCACTTGTGTCTCTTTAGGCTCTTGCACTGTCCCCAGGTTCACTTTGGTCATAACCTCTTCGGCAGCTTGGGCCCGGTTGTCCTCTTGGTCAACTACACGCTCGAGAACTTCTCTAATGTATTGTTCATTTAATGTGTCTGCTTCTTTATCAATTGAATTATTAACGACTTTTAAGTTGTTTGTTAAGTTATCAGTTGTTAAAGTGGCAATGAGGGGATACTCCGAAAGGTCAGACTTTTCATTAAGCAAGAACGGAAATACATGGTTGGATACATTATCATAGTCTTCCGGCGTAAGGCCATTGGATGACTCAGAGGACTGGACTCTAACAAGGACTGACTCAGAGGGTTTGAGACCGGGTTTAGGGAGATGTGGGTGCAGGCCCAGCTTGTCTTCCAGTTATGCCTAGCTTGCCCTTGGTCCGGCGAAGGTTACCCAATTCTTCAGTGGCATTGCTGGATGCTTGATGAGGGTTAGGGGATCGAGAGGCTTGGCTTCTGCTGTCCCAATCATGGCAATCATGCTGTTTTCGGAGTCCAGGTCAATCAGGTTTGGCACCTCCATGACTTCTTCAAAAAGACTCTGTAGAGCTGGTCCACTGAGAGCGTCTTCTATGAATTCTGGTTCCTTCTGCTTTGGAGTTACTGTCTCGAATGTGGCCTCGGCGGTTGATCCGAACAGTCTGTTTCCCGTGGAGAGTACCCTGAGTTGCTCTTCCGCATCTGGGATTCCCTTGAATGCGTACTCATGCTGGACTGTGGTGGCAGTTGGTCCAGGTAGAGCAGTGATGTCGAGGAACGCTCCCCTTATCGAATTAGCTTTAAGTCCTCTGAAACGCTTGAGGTTCCGTGCTAGCTGTTCCGTCCTTTTTGTAGTCTCGGTGCTGACTATCCCTGCTTCTTTCTCATCTTCATCAGTACCACTATCGGTCCCCTCAGTTCTGCTGTCGGTTCCGCTGTCGGTCCCCTCAGTTCTGCTGTTGGTTCCCCTGTCGGTCCCCTCAGTTCTGCTGTCGGTTCCCTTATCGGTCCCCTCAGTTCTGCTGTTGGTTCCCTTGGTGAAGTAATGAGCAAGGTCGAAACTGTAAGGTCGGAGGTTGGGTGTGCCGTCGGAGGTTCCCCTTTTGCGGGATGCTGCCTTGGTGCGGGCGAGCCTTTTGCTTTCCCTGATGTCAGCCGGTGTGGGCACGTAGCCAAGCCCCTGGACCGTGGTGTGGTCCTTAACTTCAATGACTTGGTGTTAGCCTTGTAACCTTTTGCCGAGCCCCAGTCCTGGGATGAAGTTCATGAGTTTCATCATCTTCATGGCAGGAGGAATCTTGTCATGAGACAGTGGAAGGTCCACGTTGCATATTTGGATCTTGGAGGTCTCCAGAGTGAATCCAGTTAATGCCATGTCATCACTATGCTTGATTTTTAACACTGGAATGTCGTTGGTGCTGGTCCCCTCGGTGGTGACGCTGTCGTCGTAGACTATGGTGAGCTCGTTGCCTTGCATGAACTTGAGGCATTGATGAAGGGTGGATGCCACCCATTGATTTGATGCAGCCAGGGACGCCCCAGGATGGCTGTGAAAGTGATTGGAATGTCCAACACTTGGAATTCGGTGGGGATCATCCGCTTGCCGAACCATATATTAAGAGTAGCAACCCCGAGAACTGTACGGGAAGTGGAGTCATAGGCCTTGACAGTGTGGACTGAAGGCTTCAGATCTGTGGGCTTGATGTCAAGCAGGTCCATCATCTTGGCGGGCAAGACATTCATTCCAGAACCTCCGTCTACCAACACACGGGGAAGGCGACGCTCGTCAGTTTGTGATGTAGAGTGGCTCATTGTGATCGGCCCCCAAATTTTGGAAGGTCCAAATCATGAAGGTGATAATGTTGCCATAGTGGATGTTGCCGATCATCCGAATAGCTTCGTGCAGGGTTGCGTCCACGGGGACCATGGTACGGGCCGGGCTTTCCTCTAGCTTGAGCTTGTGAGGATATGAAGAGGTGAGCAGGGACCAAAGGGAAATGTTCGCCTGGGTGCGCTGGCGAGTGAGGATCGGGTCCTCTTTCATGGAACTTGCGTCTTCGGGCGGGCGGGTTGCGGTTACGGCTCCGTCGGCTTTTTGGTGGCCTTAGGTGGTAATGCATGGATTTGACCCGATCGGGTTAGAACGCCGACATCGGGTTTGGTCCCTTCGAACAGGCCACTGAGTTGAGCCATAGTTAGAGGAGGATTCCTCGTAGCATAGGGCCATATGTCTTCCCTCAACTCATTGGCTGTAGATGTATTCAGGAGCTTCGGCGGCTTGACGGATTACGTCCCGGGATGCGCTTGGGTGCCTCCGCGGGAGGTAGTTTACGGATTGCCGCAGCTGTTCGAACGTCGCTGCACAACAGTGGTTACTGGAACCGAACCGTGCGTTGACCCTCCGGGGGAGGTTGGAGAGTTCTCGGCTCAAGCGAACGGTCTCCTTGATCTCTTCACGGTATATCGCGTTCCTTTCCTTCTTACTGAGCATACTCAAGGCATTCTGGAGTTGGGTCTGGCGATACTCATGGTTTGCCAGTTTTCCTCCGCTCTTGACCCAGATCAACTTTCTTGCAGCGGAGCCTGCATCGAGAGTTAGTGCCTGCGTCTCTTCCCACATGAGAATAGCCAGTGCTTCTTTGAACTGCGTGCGGCAGTCTAGATAAACCTCCATCGGGGAGAGTTTTCTCCTCTGTTTTATCTGAGTGGCGGGTATGTCAGAAGGTGAGTACACGGCTTCCCGAACATCTGCCCATGTGATTGGTTGCTGTCCCAGTTAATCGTTTCTGTAAACGAATGTCGCGGTCTGTGGAATTTCCCTGAGTATTTGCTCGAGACGAATTTCCATCTTCCTCTTGTTTTTAAATAGATCTTCCTCTCTAAGTTGGCCTTCCAAATTGAGTGCATAAATGATCCGTTCCCATCCTCCCAGGACCCTTGGGAGTCCGGTTTTGTTGACTTCATGCCCGGCTTGGAAGAGAATGGTTTCATCGTCTTCGTCGTCGCTTTCACAGAGAACTTGCTTTCCTCGGGGAGGTAAGCGCTGGGATTCGTTCTACTGTGTCGTTCCATCTCCTAGGTCATCGGGACCGTTGACCACCCTCGTGTGGCAGAGGGGTTGGATGAGAACAGACGATAGTCGAGGAAGTTGCCATGAGCAAAACCCCTGAGGTCGAACTGGTCTAGAGTGGCCTCTAGCTTTCTGTGTGAAGTTGCCTGTGACACTCTAAGGGCTCGGTCCCTGTCGGTCTTTTGAGCTTGGTTTTTGTCCCAGAGACGGCTTTCTTGAGCGGCTAGTTCCATGAGGGCTTTCCTTGCGAGAGCTAAACAGTCTCCGTAGGTGAGCGCCGTCTGACTAGTGTCCAGAACCATGATCACATTCAAATCGCCGAATGGCGGAAACACTTGGATTACGTTAACGAAGGAAGTCGGGCTGGGACATTCCATGCGGCCTTCCTTGATCTCGATTACCAAGAAATTTGCCCATATCTGCTTGATTGACCCCACGGTGGTGTTGAATTCTGCAATGTTGACAGTCTCGTGATCTCGCTCAATCGCCAAGTCTATCAGAGCTAGCAGTCTACTGGCAGGATGTCTGAATCCGGGGCCGTGACGACTGGGAGCATAATCGAACTGGAGCATGTTGATGCTGAGGTGGTCATTTCCAACGTCGGAAGCTGACTCTGCCTTGCGGGGAAAACCTTCACAGATGTTTTCAGGGTGGCTGCCGGAAGCATTCCCGAGGTTGATCTGACTCGTAGCAGGGTGAAGAGCTTGGTCTCCTTCGCTGTTGCCCTTGGCCTTGGTGGCGCTTGAGGGTATAAGCTTGACTGACAGCACGGGCCGGTTGCCACTGGGGCTGGTACTCGGAAGTAATGATGAGCTCTGAGCTCGCTTGGCTAGGGCCTCGTTTACCATGAGTAGGCAATCGTCGAGGGTGACTTTGGCATTGCAGAATCTGACGATAAGGACCGGATCCTTGGCCTCATCAGGATACCTGGAATAGATGATGTTGACGAAGTCATCGTCGGCCACTTGATCAGAGGGATTCTTTATCGTGTGAACCAGTTGCTTCCAATTGTCGGATAGCCGCCTGTACTGTACGTTGAGCTTGAAAATTTCCATGGTATTGGAGCCTTGGTCATAGGTGACCTGATCAGAACGAGTGCCGTCCTCGAAACTGAGCATGTGAATGCAGAGATCTGCCCGCGGGTCTGCCGCATCCTCGACTTCGGAGAGTCCTGATTCGTCGTCATCTGACGGCTCAACCCAAACGTAGGGACGTATTGCGTCCGGGTGCGTTGCTGGAGTTGCTAGGAAAACATCATGCCCTTCATTGGAGAAGAGGGGTGCAGTGGGTAGTTCCTCGTGGAGGACATCCCACACGACTTTCATGCATTCAAAACGAGAATGACGATGCTTGTTGACCTTTATCACGAAGATCTCTTCGCCGGGCGGGGCCAGAGAGTTGGTTTGAAGAATGCTGGCGAATCTCCGATTGGAGACTGGGGGTTTACGTGCCCGCATCATGGCGATGCTCAGTGTTTCTTTCCAATCTGCCTCCAAATATTGGAAACGACAGTTGAACTTGATGTATCGGACTGCTTCAGGGTCTGCCTGCTCGAGTACGTTTATATAGTTAACATCTCCGGACTCTGAGGGATTCTGATGAGATTTGCCCCGATGGTCCCTTGGTTGATTTGAAGGAGGTAGCCCCGGTGCCTGGGTGCGGGCACGCTTGGCTATTGTCTCGGCTTCGTTTCCTATGAGGAAACTGTCCCCTCGGATGACTTCAAGATTTCCCTGCCGGTTAATGAACTTAACGCACTGATGGAGAGTGGAAGCTATGGCTTTCATGTGATGCAGTCAAGGGAGTCCGAACAGAGCCGTGAATTCGGATGGAATGTCCATCACGTGGAATTTTGCTGGCACCATTTGGGTTTCGAACCAGAGTTCTAGAGTCACCGTCCCCAGGATGGGACGAGACGTACTGTCATAGGCCTTGATAGTCCGAGCTGACGGAATCAGGTGGCTTTCGTTGATGCGGAGGGCTCGCATCATGCTGAGAGGGAGAACATTAACGGCTGACCCGTTGTCTACCAATACTCCAGGGAGTGTTATGGTGTTGAGCTTGAGAGTGATGTACAGAGCTTCGTTGTGCCCCGAGGCATCTCTCGGTAAGTCTTCGTCACAGAAAGTGATCATACTGCCATACAGTCGGGAATCGTAGATCTGATCTCTATCCGGAGAAGGAGAGTCATCCAGCCATCCGTTTCATGTATTCCTCTTGCGAGGTAAAGCCTTTGCTGGAGCCTCGGGATTGTGTTGAGGCTGTTTGTGGCGGTTGCCGCCCTTGGTTAGCACGTTGATCGAGTGCGAGTGTCAAGCTGACTTTGATCTTCCTTTGTCGGTCCGTGCTCTGAAGCTGGACAAATTGAACCTTGGTTGATCCCGCGGGGGGTTATGCTTCTGACTGGCAGTAAGATTACCAAGATCTGAGGTATTCCGGTGTCCCAAGGTTTGAGCTCTATTGTCAGCAGGACTTTTCGGCTTTCCCACCCCTGCTTGCTCTAAAGCTGCATGGCCTGGAGAAAGAGAGGACTGGCTGGAGTACAGTACATAGTAGTCAAACCTCCCGGAAGGCTCTCCGAGTGTACCCACACTGGTGTCTCCAGCTTCGTATCTTTCTCTCAGTTGTTGTTGAGAGGACTTCTTCTTCTGTTTTCGCGGAGGATTGCTCCGGACCGTATCTTGGGACCCGTACTCCAGGCAGGCGGAGCAGTCACAAACATCGTAACTGATGTGGACATTTGATGAGGACCCGATCGGAAGAGGCGGAGAAACTCGTTCTGTGGCAATCTTCTTGGGCACCCACTCAATGGAATTCACGCTGTTATTGTTCGGAAAAGGGTTTCGGCGTATTGGGCCCACGGGGCGCTCCAATTTGCCTTCTTCTATCATGTTCTGGATTTCGTATCGTAACCCCACGCAGATTGTTGGTGGTATGGCCGTGATGCGATGGAAGGCGCAATACTTGCTCTTGTCGGCGTTGACCACGGGATTCTTGGGTTTGTAATTTGCAACGGGTTTCATGAGACCTTCCTTGATTAACCCTTCCAGCATCTTGCTCAGTGGCATATCCAACTTATCGAAGTGCACGGTAGACTGCTTCGAGGTGGAGTTGTTGCTTTGTGGGACTGGGTTTCTGTTGCCCGACTGCTGTCCTTGATGGATGTAATTGACAGACGTATCTTTCCCTTTGCCGGGGGCCGGTGCGGGATTGAATGCAACTGCCGAGCGGTATCTGTATGGCTGTGCCATAGCCAACTTCTCCTTGAGATCCTTCTCGAATTGTGAGCCGGCATTTACCATGGCCCGGAGATCTTGGAAGAAATGGTGACTGATGAGAGTTCTGATGGACGGTCTTAAGCAGGACTTGAAGATCCGCATCTGTTCATCCTTGGAGAGGGGCTCCATGATCTCGGAGAGTTTCCAGCTCCACCTTTTGTAGAATTCTCCAACGCTTTCGTCCGCTTTCTGCTCAGTGGTGATTAAGTCCTCACGACTTGTTTCCCACTCTAAGTTGGATCGGTACCGTTCCAGGAAGATGTTACTAATCTGATCCCAGGTGTGGCGATCCGCAGGCTTGACCCTTAGAAACCATCGTAACGCTGAACTCTTGAGCGTATGCTAGAAGTGGTCGGCCATTTGCTGGAGGGTTGCTCCTTTCGCTCTCATGCCGAGAACGTAGGTGTCGACGTGCGTTTGAGGACATTCGGTTCCGTCGAATCGGTCCATCTCTGATAAGTGACTTTTATATAGTCATTTATAGCATTTTATCTTAGTATTTACTTAGTTTTTATTCCAATTTTAGCCTAAAAATAGTGTAATTTAGCTTCTTTTATAATTATCTTCGATTTTACACTTGTTGGTATAGTCTAAGTATATTTTACAGGTTTAAAGTCAAAATATTGGACAAATGAGGCTTTGAAAACATTAAGGGATCAAAGGCAAGGATGGACAACTTCAAAATCCTCGTTCAACCCAAAAAGTCACTGGAGCGGCCGTGCGCTATAAAGTGGAGCGGCCGTGCAAACCCTCAGTCAAAGCCAAAATAGCCAAAGTTTACTGGAGCGGCAGGGCGCTATATTCTGGAGTGGCCGTGCAAGCTGGAGTGGCCGTGTCTTATATTCTGGAGTGGCCGCTCCACCTGCTGTTGCTTTGAAAAGGCACCTTTTCATTTGAAGCTCTTTGAAGAGATCCAACCCTTCACTCAAATGCTTATTTAAGACACCTTTGTAATCAGTATTGGGCATCCATATACATCCAAAAATGATCAAAAATACATCCTTAGATGGATCAAATAACAACTAGATAGATATCAAAAATACTCTAGCAATCTTTATACACAATTCTTGAAGATGTATCAATTATTAGTGACAAGTTCTTGTGCATCCTTGAAGATTGTGAATGCAATAGAAGATTTCTTCAAGCCATTGTCTCTCTTTTATTATGAATAAGTATCTCTTCCCTTATCTCTATTTCTTGCTTACTTCTTTTATTATTTCAATGGTTTGAGTAATCCTCCATTTCTCGGAGTTGGAAACTCATTTATTTATATTCATGCTTCTCCTACATGTCATTTCAATTCTATTCTTATTAACCTTAAAATACTTGCAATTAGGGAGACATTCTTAATTGTATAGCCTCGGTTGATCAAATGATAAACATTGATTAGCGAAACTCTAAGAGTGGAACTAGGTCAATAAATTACGGAAAGTAATTTAAAGATCTAGGGATGATCCTTTAGTGGAAAATACGTGAGATGATAGACTTAAATGGTATTTTTGATTTATTTGGTACCCTCGAGAGGTGAGTCGGACTTCCCGCGTGACGAACGGGATTACACTAAGCCGAACCCTCGAGAGAAAGGCCGGTGGGTCTTAATTGCATGTGCTAGTTAGCACAACTTAGCGTATCATCCTTGACTTGGCACTTTCATCTTAAAACAATTTCTTCATATTATTCTTGAATTGCTTGCAAATATAAAAACGTTTATATTTGTGGAACCCTAGTCAATTGAGAGAAGTACCTAGCGGAGAGTTTCGATTGACGGAACCATATGAAGGAACTAGGTTCCATTGATCACGAGAGTAGTTCAACGGTCTAGGGGTGTTCTTTAAATGGAAAGTACGTTGACTTTTGATCTTAATGGATTCTTACTAATTATGGTCAGCTAGAGTTAAGCCGGAATGCCCGTTTGTGACAGGGCGGGAGTACCATAAACGGAAATCTCAAACAGTTAGGACATAATTAGTGAAGGATACAACGCTGCTTGCTTGACCGTGAGAAGTAGTGTAAGCCTAATGTACCATCCTTGTTATTTTTATAAAACCCTTTATCTAAAGCATATTTATTTGTTTTCAATCCCGAGAATGCTATCATTATATGTTAGAGTAGTTTTATGTATCTTCCTAGTATTTTCTCTTATAAATTCTTATCTCCCCCAATCATTTTATCTATATATTTATATAAAGACAAATATTATTCCAAAGTAAACCATGTCTCTGTGGGATCGACCCGTACTTGCACCCGCTATATTACAATAGCCCGTGCGCTTGCGGATATAAATAAACCGTTAGGTTTCGACCGAACAAATTTTTGGCGTCGTTGTCGGGGACAATGGTTTACTTTTTGATATTTATCTTTATTATTTTTATTTTTATTTTTATTATTTATTATTATTATTATGTACTAACTCTATTTTGTAGATATTTGAAAAAAAAAAAGATGAACAAGAGATTCAAGCCGTGCACTTTGCAACACATATGAATATGAAGTCGACCATATTTCATATCAACCCTCTCTAAAAAGCACCATCTTTTTTAAGTTCATCTTTCATTTCCTCCACCCCCATCTTTGACTTGTTTTTCATATTGTCCTTGAAACATTGAGGACAATGTTAATTTCAAATGTGGGGGAGGATTCCTCTTATCCGTTTTTTATTTTATTTTTAGTTACATATTTTTTTTCTTTAAAAAAAAAAAAAATTCCTATGATTGCTCATTTTTATGCTCGCTTATTGCCTTAGATAATATATTTCATTCCCTTCTCTTATTTTTATATAATCTTTGAATCATTAGGAAAGAACTTGGGGATACTTTCTAGGAAGTAATTAAGGCATCATAAATCAATATAGCATTATATAGGATTTTGTAAAGGAAAACATACTTAGAATTTTTGAAATTTTTCGATCATCTTGAGCTTTTGGTTGTTTTAAAAGTTTGTGAAGACTTATGAATTGATTCTTCAAAAGTGTACATTCTAAATTTTTGATTTTTTTTCCTTTTTAGGAATATTCATAGGTGTTTTGCATCTTTTTGAATCACACCTCCTCATTTAAAAATCCCATCTTTCCATTTCCACTAATCAAATCAAGGTTAGACATTTTATCTTATTGTGAAAAGAGTGACTTAGTCACCAAATCTTCAAAGCAAAAGAAACCTATTACTTTCTAAGTAACTCGGGGCACGGCGTTCGCTGCGACGATGCTTCCTTGCCAAACGGAAGTAATATCCAAAAGTATTCTTGATCTAAGTATTAGGAACATGGGGTTCGCAGCCACAATGTCTCCTACTTGAAAGGATCGAAAATTACTTAAGGTCTTTGGCAAAAATTTAACACGTACAAAAGAAGATAAAATTGTTTAAAGCCTTTGATAAGATTTTCCACTATCATCATCCATCTCCATCCTTGTGATTCAAAAGTATATGTCAAATCCTTGAATACTTCTAACTTGTGAATAAAATGATCATTATTTTGTACACTTTCAAGCAATAATAATTTTCACAAAAACACTCTTGAAAAGTAAAAGTATCATTATATGCCAAGCTTGTGATCCAAAAGTTCATATTTTCTATATTATGCTTTGCTTCATCAAATCTCATTTATGTTATAATGATTTATTGTCTTCCAAGATTACTCTCTTAAAAATCTTCCTAAATCTCTTTCTAAATAATCTAAGGTTATAAAAAGTTTGAGAAGATAAAAGAAAGACAAAATCTTCATGGCAATAAGGCTTGCAACATTTATTTATTTTCTAAGGGATCCAACTGTATGTTTTTATCATTTGCAAATTTTTTCCCTCTCCATCTTCTTTTTATCCTAGACTTGCTTGAGGACAAGCAAGGTTTAAGTGTGGGGGAATTTGATAAGTGACTTTTATATAGTCATTTATAGCATTTTATCTTAGTATTTACTTAGTTTTTATTCCAATTTTAGCCTAAAAATAGTGTAATTTAGCTTCTTTTATCATTATCTTCGATTTTACACTTGTTGGTATAGTCTTAGTATATTTTACAGGTTTAAAGTCAAAATATTGAACAAATGAGGCTTTGAAAACATTAAGGGATCAAAGGCAAGGATGGACAACTTCAAAATCCTCGTTCAAGCCAAAAAGTCACTGGAGCGGCCGTGCGCTATAAAGTGGAGCGGCCGTGCAAACCCTCAGTCAAAGCCAAAATAGCTAAAGTTTACTGGAGCGGCCGTGCGCTATATTCTGGAGTGGCCGTGCAAGCTGGAGTGGCCGTGTCTTATATTCTGGAGTGGCCGCTCCACCTGCTGTTGCTTTGAAAAGGCACCTTTTCATTTGAAGCTCTTTGAAGAGATCCAACCCTTCACTCAAATGCTTATTTAAGACACCTTTGTAATCAGTATTGGGCATCCATATACATCCAAAAATGATCAAAAATACATCCTTAGATGGATCAAATAACATCTAGATAGATATCAAAAATACTCTAGCAATCTTTATACACAATTCTTGAAGATGTATCAATTATTAGTGACAAGTTCTTGTGCATCCTTGAAGATTGTGAATGCAATAGAAGATTTCTTCAAGCCATTGTCTCTCTTTTATTATGAATAAGTATCTCTTCCCTTATCTCTATTTCTTGCTTACTTCTTTTATTATTTCAATGGTTTGAGTAATCCTCCATTTCTCGGAGTTGGAAACTCATTTATTTATATTCATGCTTCTCCTACATGTCATTTCAATTCTATTCTTATTAACCTTAAAATACTTGCAATTAGGGAGACATTCTTAATTGTATAGCCTCGGTTGATCAAATGATAAACATTGATTAGCGAAACTCTAAGAGTGGAACTAGGTCAATAAATTACGGAAAGTAATTTAAAGATCTAGGGATGATCCTTTAGTGGAAAATACGTGAGATGATAGACTTAAATGGTATTTTTGATTTATTTGGTACCCTCGTGAGGTGAGTCGGACTTCCCGCGTGACGAACGGGATTACACTAAGCCGAACCCTCGAGAGAAAGGCCGGTGGGTCTTAATTGCATGTGCTAGTTAGCACAACTTAGCGTATCATCCTTGACTTGGCACTTTCATCTTAAAACAATTTCTTCATATTATTCTTGAATTGCTTGCAAATATAAAAACGTTTATATTTGTGGAACCCTAGTCAATTGAGAGAAGTACCTAGCGGAGAGTTTCGATTGACGGAACCATATGAAGGAACTAGGTTCCATTTATCACGAGAGTAGTTCAACGGCCTAGGGGTGTTCTTTGAATGGAAAGTACGTTGACTTTCGATCTTAATGGATTCTTACTAATTATGGTCTGCTAGAGTTAAGCCGGAATGCCCGTTTGTGACAGGGCGGGAGTACCATAAATGGAAATCTCAAACAGTTAGGACATAATTAGTGAAGGATACAACGCTGCTTGCTTGACCGTGAGAAGTAGTGTAAGCCTAATGTACCATCCTTGTTATTTTTATAAAAGCCTTTATCTAAAGCATATTTATTTGTTTTCAATCCCGAGAATGCTAATTTTCTGTATCTTCCTAGTATTTTCTCTTATAAATTCTTATCTCCCCCAATCATTTTATCTATATATTTATATAAAGACAAATATTATTCCAAAGTAAACCCTGTCTCTGTGGGATCGACCCGTACTTGCACCCGCTATATTACAATAGCCCGTGCGCTTGCGGATATAAATAAACCGTTAGGTTTCGACCGAACAATCTCCAGCATTCTGAACTTGGCAGGGAGAGGCGTGACCATTCCTGGATTCGTGGATTTGAGCGTTTCATGCTTTGAGCTGCTCATGGTGGCTTTCAAGTATTTCATCTGTTCGACCATCCAGGCCAAGGTTGGGTCCAATGGTGGACTGTGAGGCTCGGCGCCGGGTGCTACCACGTGAGAGGTAGTGATTGGAGGTGGAAGGCTTGATATATGTGGATATATGGGGGCCTTTTCTGAACTGTATTGGGGTTGGTCCCCGGTGTTTTGGGATTCGTGTATAGGCAACGGGGTGAACCCGGGAGGGTATTGAAGGATATTTGCATCTGTCTGAGATGGTCTAGTGGTGCGCTGGTGGTATTGAGTGATAGGAGTAGCACTGGGCTGGCCAAATATGACAGGGTTGCCCTGGGAGGTGGCAATATGAAGCCTAGGTCGGCTGTTTCCTTGGTTAGAAGTCATCCCGTAAGTTGGCAGGGGAGGAACCTGGTTGAAGGTTTGGTGAACTGGTTTCGGGGAATCGTCATCCTCGACGAGGACGAAAGTACCGTCTGACTGGGGAATAGCTGCTATACCACGCTCATTCAGAAGCTGTACCACGAAATTCTGCTGATCTTCATTCTGCCTCTTGTGAACCTCACAAGCCTGGATGGCTTCTTCCAAAGTCATATCTGTTGTCGGTGGCAGGGGTCCTTCCCCGTCACGATTTCTCGGTGAGCTAGACATGTCGGAAATTCTGGCTGAGGGAACTGAGGGAACCGAAGAATTGTCTGATGCTGCCGTAACGGTGATCCTGGCAAGGCGCGGCCGAAATCGAACCACTTTCTGCTCGCTGCAGGGAACGAAAGGAAGGGTTTAGGCTTCGGAAAGGGAGGATTTGGATCAAGGTTTCAGGCTTGTGCAATGTGCAGTTACCGATTAATGTTTACTTAAAGCGCGTTTTCTCAGAGTCCTAATCGGTTGGAAAAGAGCGGGTCTTCTTTTTCGCAACTAATCCTAGAGCTCTAATCAGTGGATCTCGTCACTACGCTTATAAGCCCCTCGTTTCCATTGTAGATCATCTTTCTCGGGATGGACTATCCCGAGCGAGGTCCTATAAGGCAAGCGAGTTCCACCGACAAAGGAAAAAGTGAACTTAAGGCTAGCTGATCACGCAAACTTTCAACGTATGTGATGCATGGGCCACAGTCGAAGTCAACGTCCTTAAGTTAAGGCGGGGATCGTGCCAAAATTTCGGCATGACCTCTCCTGACTCGCTTGCGCGAGGGACCTTAGCTTTTGGCGTTGGCCGAGTTGTGGCTGGCACGGTGCATACGGTGAGGTTTGGTGACACGGTGTCACATTGAACCTTCGGGTATATTTTTCGGCAGAGCTCCGCGTCAAAGTCTATTTTTCAGCAGAGCTCCGCGTCAAAGTCAAGGCTGAAGAGCTCGAGACTTCGGGTCGGGAACGACCTTCGGTCTCAACCTCTCGAGCTTGACTCGGGGCGGGGCCCGGCGTAAAAAATATACACTTGAGCTTTATGACACGAGCTAAGCCAAAAACCAACCGGGGTCTTGGAAAAAGTGTGACACAAAGAGTGCATGGCTTACACGGGCTAGGATGGGATGTTTGGGACGACCCCATGCACCCTCGAAAGGTGTCTGGCAGACCAACCGAGGTGCAGCTGATAAGGCCATCCCGGGTTACGGGTTGTAGTGTGCAGTGTACCGAGGCAGCAAGTGCACGTGAAGTGCGGTGTTCCGAGGCAGCAAGTGCGCGTAGTGTGCGGTCACTAAAATTCCTTTTCTGAGTAAAACAGAGATTTTTCAGAATGTGTCTTAAAGCATTATGATGCGCAGTTCAAAAGACAGCAATGAAAATCAAACATAAATGGGGATGCACAAACATGGTATGATTTTGAAAAGTTGACAATGTAATGCCTTTTGAAAAAAACCTTTCGAGGTTTAAAGGAACACACACACACGAAAATGAGGAAGAGTAAACGAAAGTTTGACCCACGGAAGGCTTTTTAGAAAACAACGGTAGTTTTGAAAAAAGTATCACTGTCCCCAGCGGAGTCGCCAACTGAAATTACCCGGACCTTTCGCGCAAGGGGCGGTTGTCTTTCGCGGGGGGTTGGTGTCTGAGACCTCGCTTCATGGGAAGGAAAATGAGGAGTCGCCACGCGGTTTTTGTATTTTGAGCCCAAACGTTGAGAAACGGCTATTGAAAATGGTGTCGTTTTTATTGGTAGCAAAAACTTAGGAAAAGGCTTTGAAAATAGGGGATCATTTTTATTGGTCGCAAAAACGAGTAAAAATCTTTGAAAACAGGGAATCATTTTTATTGGTAGCAAAAACGAGTAAAAACCTTTGAGTACCAGAGATTGTTAGGTTCGGAGGTCACGTTACGTTTCGGGAAGAGTATTACGAGATCACCCGAAACGCCTCGCATGACGAGTCTTTCTACCTTTCTCGAAAACGTGTGTGTGTGTGTGTTTTGAAATGGGGGCTTGAATGACAAGCTTAATCTTGGTTTGAATGTCAAACGTTGATTAGGTGACCTTGTTTGAAAAGACGAGCGTTTGAATGACAAACGTCAGTTTTAACCCGTGATTACTTCTCTTACGGGAAGAGAAGAGGATCGAGGGGCTAAAACGTATCGGACCCCGTTAGACGGAGGCGTCTACATTTCAATAACGTTGTTCGAAACGGTTGTAGCGACTGTCGCATAAACCGAGATGAAACGAGAGATTTAGAGAGAGGGAGTTATACCTATGGCTAGGGTCGATTCCTTTGGCTCTGGGGTGTGTACGGGACACGGAAAGTAGTTTGAAACGGTGTTTCGGATTGGTAAGGGGCGTATTTGATCGAAATACGGAAGTTTCACATGAATCGAGACAAAACGGAAGCTCGGAAGGGGTGAAAATCAGTTTGGGCCGTGGGGTATGTGATTTTTTGGAGTAAAAAATGTTCTTCTTTGGCTTTGACAGCAACTTCTATTTATAGGTGAAAAATGCAGTAAGTGTCCGGATGGACTTAGACTGTTTTCCAGGGTTTTTTGGTATTTTGGAATTTTGAGGGGCTTGCTGGCAATTTCAGAAAATTTGCACAGGGAGTCCGTGGGACTTTGGCCCGAAATCCAGGGGTATTTTGGTCTTTTGGCCTTGATTTGTGATTGAAAGGTGACAAGAGGGAGGTGGCATGGCTGCCACCTGCCCTGTGAGTCACCAAAGGTGTGGGAGTTCGTTCCCGGGTCCCGGTTTTGTCCGTTTTTTAAAATAACAGTCCGGAAAATGTCTGAAACGCCCCCGAAAAGTGCCGAAAAGGGCATTTTTCAGGGAAAGCCGTACTTTTACGTGCGATGACACGTGTTAAGTACGCTTCGACATCGGGATGCACGGGGCAGTCCCGGGACGTCTCGTTGGCATGGCAACGGGGAGTTTAACGAGTTCCGGTTAACCTGGAGCGGGCCAGTTAACGGATTTCGGTTAACTTTCTGACGGATTTTGACGATCCGGATTTGGGTACTTACACCAGGGCAGTGTTGGGGATAGTCTCTTTGAATCTGTCATTTGGGAGTAAGGAGATGGCAGTAGAATTCCAAGTCATTGACATTCCTGTCACGTTCTCGGCGCTATTGGGTAGACTGTGGATACATGAAATTGGGGCGGTAGCCTCCACCCTCCACCAGTGTTTGAAGTTTGTGCAAAATGGAGTGTTGAAAACCATTTATAGGGATAGCGTCACTATTGGGGAAACCAGCACCAATGCCATGCCGGTGATGGAAATCAAGCTCGATCAAGAAATCCTGATGCTCAGTGGTTTCACGATCGAAAAGCCTAAAGGGCAGGTCTGCACCATCGATTTAACAACATCCTCGGACAAGATTCCCCCGGTACTGAAAATGATGAGAGGCATGAGTTACATCCCTGGTGTGGGGCTAGGGAAGCGTCAACAGGGACCATGTAAGCTTATGATGCCGAAACCCAAGAGAAACAGGTGAGGCCTGGGATATGTCGTGACTGGAGAGGACAAAGCGTATGAGAAAACCGAAGCGTTTAAAGAAAGGATGACCTCAGCTGCTGGCAAGAGATACAATAGGCCTGAGATGCGCCCTTACAGCTGGTCTCTGAACAAGCACTTTGTCAAAGAGGATGGGGAAATGTTCATTTGCCCGGAATTGAAGCTGAACCAAGTGGAAGAAAGGATGAGAACAATTCGGAGGTTTGCCAACAGTCAAAACCCGGTAAAGGAAATGCTCGTTAGTATGCCCAGAAGGCCAGGTGTCACCGCCACATATAAAAACAGCTACCATTTCTGGGGGGCTGATTATGTAAACCAGTTTGAGAAGCTTGCTCTAGACGAGCCCGTGATATACAAGATCCGCAGTGCCGACCCCGTAGACATTGATGGTGATTTGGCAGACCTGTTCAAGGATCAGGGGCTGTCAGAGCCTGAGAGTGGTATGCATTAGACATAGATACCTGCAGAAGGGTTTGTTATTGCTGAAGATCCCAGGGATATGATTGACTTTTCCTCTGATAACGAGGTAGTGGCTGTGTTGGAATTTGAAAAAGGGCCAGTTGCGGATCTGAATAGTTTGAAGACTGTTGCAGAGAGGCCGTTGCAGAACTGGACTTCATTTCAAGGACCGGTCGCTGACAGGGAGACTATGATCAAAAAGCTAGGGCTCAAACCTCGCCCCAGTCCCTCTACGTCTAAGTTTGTCCCCCGTGTCTTGAGTCATTCCCCTGAATCCCTTGTGATTGAGTTTGAGTCCTCCGATCGATCTGACGTCCTCACGACAGAAGACCGTCGTCGTGTTGTAGACACTGTTTTCCCCTTCGCTCTGAATAAAATGGTCGATCTTTCTGAGTATCCCGTGATTGCAAATCTAACAATTGAATGCTTAACCAAAAATGATCATCAAGATTTAAAAATAATTAAGCCAGATTCAATTGAAGATAATGCAGACTTAATAGATGAGCAAATTTTAGAAAATAATTCAAAGCAGGTTTGCGAGCAAAAGGAAAGCCGGGCCCAAGCTGCCGATGAGGTATTGACAATGGTGAACCTGGGAACAGCTGAGGAACCCAAAGAAACGCAGATTGGTAGCTTCTTCTCCGGAGTTGAACGGGTTGCCCTGATTGAGTTGCTTAAAGAGTTTGTGGACGTCTTTGCCTGGTCCTATAAAGACATGCCTGGGTTGGACACATCTATCGTAGAGCACCGGATACCCCTGGATCCAGAGATTAAGCCAATCAAGCAGAAGTTTAGGCGGATCAAACCCGAGTGGTCCTTACAGGTGAAGGAAGAGATTGAGAAACTCCTACGGGTGGGCTTTATCAAGGTGATCGAATATCCGACTTGGCTGGCAAACATCGTAACGGTCACAAAAGCAAATGGAAAGGTACGGGTTTGCGTAGACTTTCGGGATCTCAACAAGGCTAGTCTCAAGGATGACTTCCCCTTGCCCAACATTGACATGCTGGTAGATGCGACTGCGAACTATGAAGTCAAGTCCTTCGTTGATGGATTTGCGGGTTATAACCAGATTAAAATGGCCGAGGAAGATCAGGACAAGACAGCATTTACCACTCCTTGGGGTACCTATTGTTACACAGTGATGCCATTTGGGCTGAAGAATGCTAGGGCTACCTACCAGAGGGCCGTCACTACCCTGTTCCACGACATGATCCATAAGGAGATTGAAGTGTATGTAAATGATATGATTATTCACTCAAAAGGGTCAGATGGACAGCATTTCACTGATTTAAGGAAGTTCTTCAACAGACTTAGGGAGCACTCCATGAGACTAAATCTAGCCAAGTTCACCTTTGGGGTTATTCGCGGTAAAGTCCTGGGGTATATGGTCACGGAGCGCGGCATCGAGGTAGATCCCAGAAAGGTCAAGGCAATTGTTGAGATGAAGCCGCCCAGAACTGTCTCCGAGGTAAAGGGTTTCATGGGCCGTCTACAGTACATCAGCAGATTTGTCAACCAGCTGACCTCCATGTGTGAACCAATCTTTAACCTACTGAAGAAGAATCAGGAAGTGATTTGGAATGAGGAATGCCAGCTAGCTTTCGAGAGAATCAAAGCTTATCTCGTTAATCCTCCCATTCTTTGTCCACCTCATGGGAGCAAATCCTTACTTCTATACTTGACGGTCACAGATACAGCCACAGGGGCCATGCTAGCACAAGAGAAGAAGGATTCCAAAGTTGAGAATGCCATCTATTTTGTCAGCCGCAAATTCCAAGGTAGCGAGTTGAATTACTCTGCCTTATAGAAGACGTGTGCAACTCTGGTTTGGGTGGTCGGAAAGCTAAAGCACTACATGCTATCCCACACAGTACATCTGGTCTCCAAGATGGACCCGATTAAGTACCTGTTTCAGGGTGACAGAGGCAACATTTCCACCAGATTGGTGAAATGGACCTTTTTCCTAGTTGAATTTGATATTAAATATGTGAGCCGGAAATCAATCAAGGGACAGGCTTTGGCAGATCAGTTGGCTGACTTTCCCAGCACAGAGGCCCGAGGACCAGATCTCCAGTTTCCAGATGAGGGGATTTTTGTCATGGAAAATGGCAACCGGTGGCAATTATTTTTTGACGATGCAGCAAACAAAAGGGGTAACGGCATCGGGATGGTACTAGTAGACCCGAATGACATGCATACCCCCATAGCTATCAAGCTAAACTTCTCAGTTACCAATAACGCAGCTGAATACGAAGCTTGCATAGCCGGTCTTGAAGCTGCCTTGAGCGGAATGTGGATGAATTGGAAGTGTTTGGTGATTCTCAACTGATAATCAATTAAGCTGCCAATAGATGGAAAACTACAGATCCGTGTCTCCATAGGTATCATGCTTACATTGCAGAGCTCGTCGGCCAGTTCAAGGAAGTATCATTCCAGTTCCTGCCGCGAGATAAAAACAGATTTGTCTATGCGCTAGCTACTCTGGCCTCCTTGGTGGAAAAACCAGAGGGAAAGTCAATCAAGCCGTTCAGGGTTGGTAGGCGAGAAAATCCTAAATATTGTTATGAAATAGAGATTGAAACCGTCAATGAACCGTGGTATAACCAGATCTTCCAATACCTCAAGCATGGTGAAGCATCCTTCCTCGTTGATAAAGAAGAAGACCTAAAAGGTGTTCGGGCCAAGAGTTTGCAATCCCTGAAAAGGCTATCAGCTTAGTACGTCATACTTGGCAATGAGTTATGGAAGAAAAAAGGAAGATTGCCCACTCCTGCTCTGTATCAGCAAAGAGAAAGCTCAGAGAGTAATGAAAGATGTTCACAACGGCGCCTGCGGACCTCATATGAACGCTCGATCCCTTATGCATAGCATTATCAGGCTGGGCTACTTCTGGATCACTATGGAGACTGATTGCATCCAGTTTATGCGGACTTGCGATAAGTGCCAGCGGTTCTCCAACCTAAACCACATCCCTCCTCATGATCTATACTGTATGACAAATCCTTGGCCCTTTGCAACGTAGGGGATTGATGTCATTGGGAAGATAACTCCATCCGGGAGCAATGGACATTCATTTGTTCTGGTCGCGGTAGATTACTTCACAAAGTGGGTGGAAGCCGCGTCCTACATAGTGCTTACAGATAAGAAAGTTGCTCGCTTCATAAAAGAGCAAATCTTTTGCCGTTACGGAGTCCCGAATAAGATCATTTCTGACAATGGGTCCCACTTTGAAGGAGAAACCGATCGACTGCTCACCGAATACAGGGTCAAATGCCATAAGTCTTTACCATACAGACCGCGGACAAATGGTGTTGTTGAGGCTGTTAACAAGAACCTTGAGAGAATCATAAAGAAGATGGCCGAGCGAGGATGGGATTGGCCGAAGAAACTGCATCTAGCATTATGGGGCTACCGTACTTCAATTCGGACCGCTACAGGTGCAACTCCGTATGCCTTGACTTAAGGAATGGAAGCTGTCATGCCCATCGAGCTAGAGATCCCATCCCTCAGGGTATTACTCAAGAACAAAGTAAATGAGATTGAATGGCTCCAAAGTCGATACAATGAATTGGCACTGTTAGACGAACGCAGATTAAAGGCCATGGAGCATAACCGGGCATATCAGAAAATAATGGCCCGTGCTTTTGACAAAAAAGTAAAACCCAGGGATATCAAGGTTGGTGATCTGGTCCTCAAGATGAATCCCCCGAATCAGAACAGTGCATTGGGCAAATGGGCACCTGTTTGGGTCGGACCCTTTCTAGTGAAGAAGATATTCTCCGGAGGAGCGATGCAGCTAATAGACTTGGATGGAAACCCGTTCCTGCACCCCGTCAACGGCGACAAGTTGCGGCGGTATTATGTGTGATCGAGTCTTTTCCCCCTCTGTATAAAAAAAAAGAAAATAAAGAAATGAAAATAAAGGCGCAATAAAATTGTCCCAGATGAGACTGAAAACCTCCCAAAAGGCAGTCCATGCAAAAATAAGGGACGCACCCGGTGCTAGAAGAATATACCCAGCTAGGCTGAAAACCCTAAAAAGGGCGGCCTAGGTAAAAAACAGGGTTGCATCATGTCCCCCTTCTGTCTCCCCTTTCTTAAACACAAAGTTGATTGAGTCGAACTACGGAGACCTGAGCCCCTTAGTTCTCTTTACAAAAGGGGAACGTAGGCAACCACTTGTGGTTCGGTCTAAAAATGCTGCAAAATATCATATCTTGCCAAAATATGTTTTGATTACAGTTCCAAAGCTTTTCAAAGGTTCATTTTAAGTTAATATTCTTTTTAATGAGTTCAAGCACGACCTGCTTTTGATTCAAATAACTTGCTGCGAATAAAAAAAGCAATGAATTTCAAAGTGCTAACATCTATTTTGTCTGCATTAAGTAATCAAAGGGTACTCATGTTCCATACAATAAACCTCTCCCTCAAAAAACAAAAAAAAAAGAAAAAAGAGTCTCCTATCTCTTATATAAGATGTCTAGAAGCTCGTTCCCACTCCCGAACTCGCACCTCTGTCTTTCCTTTTCCTCGGTCCCCGAGAGGTCCTTGGCCTAGGAATGTCAAATAAGTCGGTTTGAGTCCGTCCCAGTTCAGGTATAACGCGTGTCGATGGCTCGATCAGACCAGTCTCCCTCAAAGCATCCCTAGCAACCCTCTCTTGCCTCGAGGCCTCTCTGCGAGCCATCACCTCTGGATCATCCCTCAGAGCAGCTCTCCAAATCTCTTGCCTCCGATAGTCCTCAGCAACATCGTCGGTAACATTATCTGGATTCCCCTGGGCCTCTGTATCTCTGAAAGACCGGCTGGTAGGGTAGTCTGCTCCCAAGTATTCCCGACGGCGAGCCTCTATAGCCAACTGCACAGGACCCTGTTGCTCCTCGTACCAAATCAGATACTCCATGGTCAAGGATGTAATCCCTCTGGACTGCCTAAGAAGTATACGAGTGGGAAAGAAACCCTCCAGAAAGGATCTGCTGAAAAACTGCATAGTCTGGGGCTCGGTCATAGCCATCGGAACAGCATCAGTCGTCAGCCTCTCCATCAAAGCCCGGACAATCTACTGAGGGTACCCATACTGCCTGCTCACCAATGATGGGATACAGAAAGAAGATACGTGCAAGCCTGGCAGCCGAACTACCACTGACCCATCCTGAATGTCCCTCATGGTCTGTAACCCCCACGTCAGAATCCAGAAGTTCAGATCAGCCATCCCGTACCGCGTCAATCTCCTCTGCCAGCTGTCAGCGGCCGCATCCCTCAGTACTCTGCGTTGCCCCGTCACCCAAGGCATAGCAATTTGACCCACTGGAAGTGGCATGATCAAGTGTAGCCTCTTAGAAAGCCACAAAGATAATAAACTGGGGCTGCCCGCACCCATAAAGCCTGATCCCCCTGCTAGTCTATCAAGGCCGTGATAAGTCTCAGCCAGTAACAATGGTACAATGTCCATCTCCCCCTGCCCAGAACGGATTTGAAAAAGGTCCACACCTCAATCACCCCTGAGTTGCCTGACAACCTCCAGCAATGTGCCCGGACAGACTCTGATGTACCCACAGAAATAGTGAGCTGACAAGCTAAACAGCATAAACATGTCCAGAGACGTGGAAAGATCGAACAGATCAGGACTGGATATGTAACGACCCTAACCCTAGGCACCAATTATAGCATCATATTATATGCTTTTAATATTATTGTTAATATTATGTGACAATTTTATATCATTAATTTCTTATATTAGGTTGAGATGATTGGAAAATTAAATAAAGCATCTTGGGAGAAGTATAAAAATAGAAATGGATAAAATAAATAAAATATGGGTAGTTGGGCTTCTTTGTGTAGGGGAAAGAAGTAAAGGATTTAAATGAAAAGATTTTAAAAGGTTTTAATTGATTTGAGATGGGGGGCCATTTTCCTCTCCTTAAATCCCTCATCCTTTTTCCCCTTTAGTCAATCTCCCCCATACTCCTCCCATACTTCCCCTACACTTTCCATTCACCTCCTCCTTCCTTCTTCTTCATTTTTCTTCTTCCTCTTTCCCCAAAAGCCATGGAAGCCTTCTCCAAGATACCTCTTCTTCCAAGTCCTTAGAGAGTTCAATCCTTCTTCATTTTTCAATCCGGGAGTACTTTTGTAATCGGGGCGTCTAGGGGAGTTCTTCAAGCTAAAGAAATCCATAATCCATCTCCTATTCTAAAGTAAGTTATTATGACCCTTCTCTTCATTTAAATGTTCATTAACTCTAAATGTTGTTCTTGTTAATATGAAGGTTGTTTAATGCTTTGAAACTATTCTTGGAGTTGAGAAAATGGGTAAATGACATAGAATAATGTTAGTGTTCATAGAAGTGGATTTAGAGTGTAAGAAATGGGTGGAGTTAGTTTTAGAAGATTTAACTTGAAATGTGTTAGTAAAATGGGTTGGAAATCATATGGTAAATGAACTAGGTTTATATCATTTTGGGTTTAAATGATTTAGGATGAAATTGTAAAGTTAGAAATTCTTTTGGTGTTCTTGTAAATAAGGAAGATTAAAAGGGAAAAGAAAATGGGTAAAAGGAGGGTTTGAAATCTGAGCTTGCTGGAAAAGTGGCTTGGGCGGTCGCCCATGGGGGCTTGAGCGGCCGCCCAAGTGGGCAGAACCTTGGCTACCTGGGAATCCCTCTTGGGCGGTCGCCCAAGAGGTATTGAGCGGTCGCCCATGAGGGCAGTAACATGGATCCCTTTTGAAACTCTCTTGGGCGGTCGCCCAAGTGACATGGGCGGTCGCCCATGTCACCAGACCTTCCTCAGTTTTCTCTTTTGCTGATTTTTACTAGTAACCTCGGGGAATGATCCTTAACCATTATAAATTAATAGAACCTAATCCAATTCGGATAGGAATCAATTCCTTTCAACCTAGATTCAAGTAGAGCTTTTGGGCCACTTAAGCATTGTGACTCCCACTGGATAAATTTAGCTTGAATCCCTATAGAGATCTTGTGATATAGAATATTGTCCGGAAAATGGTTATTAAGCTTGATTCGTACTTCACCAAAGTAGTTCAAACTTGGGAAGTAGATCTTGAACTTTTATTAAGATTATTCAAGGTTGAGTAATGACTTCGTAGAAATAGTTTATGGTTTAGAGTGGCCGTACTTGCCTCATAACCTTGGTGATTAGATAGTGTAGAGACTATAATTACACTATTGCGTTAGTTAGAAATGTTTATGTATCACATTGTGGCATTGTATCCCAAGTGGGGATTATTTGGTATTGTTATGTTGTATCCCAAGTGTGGATTATTTTGTATATGGTTGTATTGTATCTCAGTTGTGGATTATCTGGCATGTTGATTTTATTGTATCCGGGTGTGGATTATGTGGTTATATGGATACCTTACTTGAGTTCATATTCATTGATGGATTATGCATAGTGTATTAAATGAATGTTGCACTATGGTATTGATTTAACATGAGTATAATTTACCATGTTGTTATATTACTATCCCTTTTGTGGATTTAATTCAAGTAACTATTATGTGCTTGGATATTACATGTGATCAGGGGGTATAATGGAATTCAATCAATTATTGATTTATTCTATAAGTGATTGAAGGTTCATCATACCTGTGACCTTTCCCCTCTGTGGCCACAGAGTGGGTGTGCTAGCGACTGTATTGAGCCAAAAGCCATACAGACCGCTGCGATTTGGTGATTAGGGGGAATGCTTCTGTATTAAGCCAAAAGCTTTACAGATAGCGGTATTATTGTTGGATACTCTGATTTAGTATCTGATTTTCTTATATGGATCTCTGGAGTATGAGTCCTATAAGCGGTGAATGTGCTGGAGGCAATTCACCAAAGAGAGGAGTTTTACTCCCACGTTGTACAACTTATTGTTCAGACGGGAAAGGTAAAATGAGGTAACGTAAGGTGTTTACCGCTTTCATAATGTGTTATGTGTAACCATGCTATGTGTTGCATATTGTTTGGCATCTTGTTGCATTCATAATAGCTTATTGAGATTTATTCTCACCCCTTCCCTTTTAGTGTTTTAGATTGTGCTGAGACAGGTGACCTGAACCAGTGAGGTCGGGGAAAGAGTTTGGACTCTTGATTTTGGAACTTGTCAGGATAGGTATATGAGTGGGTTGTCGGGAGTCCTATTTAAGTATTACTCTTTTATAAGTTATATGGAAAACTCTTTTGGTTAAACAATGTTAATTAGGGTTTTCAATGTAATTGATCAAGTATGGTTATTGAAGTATTTGTTTAAATTCCTCCGAGTGGAGATATCATCGGTTGATTTTATTTTGGAAGTTTGAAAATTGATTTTCTTTTAAAGTGAAATAAAAGTTTTAAAAATCTAAGATGGGTTTTCTTAGTTTGAGCTTCTCAAGCTCGGGACACGCGTTAGGTCCCGGGTTGGAGTGCTCACAGGATAAGCACAACCTAGCCATCCGAGTAAAGTCTATAAACCCACCACCCAGAATCTGAATGTGCGCTCTCCCGAAAAAATAAAAAGGAGTCGCCACGCCGTTTTTAAGAGGAAACATTGAAAACCTTTATTTAGAGAGAAAAACATGGGTTCGGAGGTTAGGTTACGTGTTGGGAAGAACCGAGAGTTCACCCAACACGCCTCGTCCGTAGACGAGTCTTTCAATCAAAAACATCCAAGTAAATCCAAAGTGTGTGCATACATTGATAATAAGCAAGATGTGGTAAAATACGTCTTATTGATTATGAAAAGAGGAAATACAAATTGTGAGCCCATTATTTAGGGAGGCCACATCCCTGAATACAAACAATCTTAAAACAGATTACAAAAGAAAGAGGTCTCTGTAGATAGGTCACTTATGTCGCGTGACACGTCGTACCAGTGACCAAATATGTCGCGTGACACAGGATCACATGGAGACGAAGGTGTCGCGTGACACAAATGGACCATCTGCAGAAGACTTACAGAATGAACACAGAATTGACAGAAAGCTATACAGATCTAATCAATTAGCTAGATTACGAACGAAATACATAAACAACATCAAATCGACCCAGGGAGTGTGGATATGGGTAGATCCACACCCCCTTTGGGGTTCAAGCACCAAATTCAACCAAATCAATCAATATGAGCTCAATTACACAATTTATGTAAGTTAAACAGAGAGATTGCGATTGGGATTCAGTAATTCAGATAGCTAGGATCTGATTACTGAATCCAAACAAAATATAATGCTAGAATTACAAGGAATTAAGCAAGAGAGAGAGAGGGAGAGAGGGTTAGGGAATCGTTACCCTTGTTGCTTCCACGAATTCTATATCCAGTCAGATATAGAATCCTTCAATTCGTCGTTGCAGATCTCAAAGCTCTGGTGCAAGGGCTCCAATTGGTGTAGTTTGAGAATTGGGTTTGGATGGGAGGAATTGGTTAGTTGGAAGGTAGGAGAGAGAGAGGTTTGGTGTTTGGGATGTTCGTCACAATGCTATTTTGGCAGAGTAACAGTAGGCTAGAATTCGGATCCCTTTCAATGAGGGGGAGGGTCTTATTTATAGGCTGCAGTTGGCTGCCTTAGTATGTCGCACGACCTTACGCGTCCACTTTCCATGCCTCAAGTTGTCGCGTGACACAAGGTGGCTCAACCGCTTTTGGCGCCAAAAACCAGTTTCTGGAACATTCCGGGAAAATACCCAAAAGGTCCAACAGGTTTTATTCCCAAGGGGTCCTTTGGCATGAATGGTGTACCAAAAGGTACTTCCTTCGCCGAAAACTCATGGAACGTTTCCGGAAGTCTCGGGATAGGCCGGGAATTTACCAAAACGCCCCTTAATGCAGTTTTATTATATTAAAATGCATCGAAAAGGTTGCGAATTGGATTGGCGTACTTACAGAGCCCCTCGGCAACGTCACTTTTGGAAAAAGTGGGTTTGTCGATAAAATAAGACCCAATCTCAATGAGCGGCTGGGGTTAAGGTGAAGGGCTAGAAGGGTGAGAAGGGGAAAAGATGGCTGGACCTTTCTGAGAAAGGATTCCTACGTATCCCTTGAACAAGAGAATCAAGCCAAATCGTAGTTCGGAATACAAGACTGGAGGGGAAAACGATAAACCGAAGAAGTGAGAACTATGGTGTCTCAAACCAATTTTGAAAATATTATGAGAACTATGGTGTCTCGAACCAATTTTGAAAATATTGTGAGATCTACGGTGTCTCGAACCATTTTTGAAAATGTTGTGAGAACTATGGTGTCTCGAACCAATTTTGAAAATGTTGTGAGAACTATGGTGTCTCGAACCATTTTTGGAAATATTGTGAGATCTATGGTGTCTCGAACCAATTTTGAAAATATTGTGAGATCTATGGTGTCTCGAACCAATTTTGAAAATGTTGTGAGAACTATGGTGTCTCGAACCAATTTTGGAAATATTGTGAGATCTATGGTGTCTCGAACCAATTTTGAAAGTATTGTGAGAACTATGGTGTCTCGAACCAATTTTGAAAATGTTGTGAGAACTATGGTGTCTCGAACCATTTTTGGAAATATTGTGAGATCTATGGTGTCTCGAACCAATTTTGAAAATATTGTGAGAACTATGGTGTCTCGAACCAATTTTGAAAGTATTGTGAGAACTATGGTGTCTCGAACCAATTTTTGAAAGTATTGTGAGATCTATGGTGTCTCGGACCAATTTTGAAAGTGTTGTGAGAACTATGGTGTCTCGAACCAATTTTGAAAATGATGTGAGATCTATGGTGTCTCGGACCAATTTTGAAAATAATGTGAGATCTATGGTGTCTCGAACCAATTTTGAAAGTATTGTGAGAACTATGGTGTCTCGAACCAATTTTAGAAATATTGTGAGATCTATGGTGTCTCGAACCATTTTTTGAAAATGTTGTGAGATCTATGGTGTCTCGAACCATTTTTGAAAATGTTGTGAGAACTATGGTGTCTCGAACCAATTTTGAAAATGTTGTGAGATCTATGGTGTCTCGAACCACTTTTGAAAATGTTGTGAGATCTTATGGTGTCTCGGACCATTTTTGAAAATGTTGTGAGATCTATGGTGTCTCGAACCAATTTTGAAAAAATTGTGAGATCTATGGTGTCTCGGACCAATTTTGAAAATGTTGTGAGAACTATGGTGTCTCGAACCAATTTTGAAAATGTTGTGAGATCTATGGTGTCTCGAACCACTTTTGAAAATGTTGTGAGATCTTATGGTGTCTCGGACCATTTTTGAAAATGTTGTGAGATCTATGGTGTCTCGAACCAATTTTGAAAAAATTGTGAGATCTATGGTGTCTCGGACCAATTTTGAAAATGTTGTGAGATCTATGGTGTCTCGAACCACTTTTGAAAATGTTGTGAGATCTATGGTGTCTCGGACAAATTTTGAAAATGTTGTGAGATCTATGGTGTCTCGAACCAACTTTTTGAAAATGTTGTGAGAACTATGGTGTCTCGAACCACTTTTGAAAATGTTGTGAGATCTATGGTGTCTCGAACCATTTTTGAAAATGTTGTGAGATCTATGGTGTCTCGAACCAATTTTGAAAGTATTGTGAGAACTATGGTGTCTCGAACCAATTTTGTGAATATAATGTGAGATCTATGGTGTCTCGGACCAATTTTGAAAATAATGTGAGATCTATGGTGTCTCGAACCAATTTTGAAAGTAATGTGAGATCTATGGTGTCTCGGACCAATTTTGAAAGTATTGTGAGATCTATGGTTTCTCGAACCAATTTTGAAAATAATGTGAGATCTATGGTGTCTCGGACCAGCTTTAAAACGACATGATATGATGACTAGACGCTTGAAAGAAATATGCGTTCATACCTGTATTGTGCTCATTCGCAGCTGTCGGAAGGTCTTAGACTACCATTGTTGCTTCTGCTCTGCTGGGGATAAGTGTAGCTTCCGGAGGGCTCACGCTACTTCTTTCCTGCTCTCTTGTTGTTCTTTCTTTCATGTCCTGGGCTTTGCTTGGGAAACTGGGGACTTTGCCTTTTTTTGTTTCTTTCTTTCTCAATTTGGTCTGAGGGCCAGTCTTGAGACTCAATTGATTATTGTACCTGCGAGGGTAAGACAACAACTCCCGATGATATGCCTAAATAAGCTTATCTTGTTAGCAAAGATTAATTTATGTTAGCTTGTTTGCACGAGTCCTGCATTGCAGGAAAGCAAATGCGATTATTGGGTTAAAGGTCGGTTTGCCGGGTTTATTCATGAAGTTTTGGGATTGTTTCGGACAGGTATGTATAGTAGGGGTCCTCTCCCGTGAGGTGGAAAATGATATGGCGCAGCTAGGCAAGTCGGGGACGCTCCCGAAAGTACAGATTGCAGTAGGTCCAGAGTGTATCGCGTGTACGAGGCAGCAGCGACGAGAGGGGGCGAGAGCCATCCCGGCTTGGTGAAGCCCCGATTGACGGTGCAAAGCAATCTTGGAGGGAATCGGGTAAGGAGAGCCGGAGGGATACCTTAACCAAAGCCCCGGCTTGAGGATATTCCAAGCGGCTTCATCGCGGGCGAGTCATCTTGTAGCCACAGAGGCAATTCATCATTTCAAACCGCGATCAATCGGTCATTTGGACAAGACTCGGAAATGTTTAAGTGCAGGGGCACATCTTTCGAATGATGGGAAATGAATCCCGAATTCTGTGTATGATACTCTCGCTTTGGGTTTGGCTCTTTTGAGAGAGTATAAGCATCACAAGGTGTGGAAAGTGTATGGAAGCCCCTGCTGACCGAAACGGTGTTTAGCTCTATCTTCCTATGATGTAGCAATAGAAGACTTTTCGAGACACTTGAAAACTTGTCTTATTCGTGGTGATCACAAAGCTGCTTAAAACCCTTTATTGATGTTCGGGTTACTCAACCACCAAAGCTGATATGAGCAAATATTTTTATCAATCCTGAGGAGAAAGCCCACTGATATCGAGAATCGGAAGGATAGACAGTGTATGGGCATGGTCCTTGAAGAGACCGGATTTTCTGAGATTTGTTTATGATTTCGACCGGACCAATTAAGGTTGCCTACGTTCCCCTCCATAGGAGGAGCTCAGGTCGCCGTAGTTCGGCTTATCCCGAATGAAGAGAATGAACGATGAAGTTCGGGGATGTGAGGACCTTCGAAGATTTTAAGAATTGAAAAATATGTCCTCTTAGAGTGTCGATGGGAGACACAGATGCGAAGCCCAGTGGGACGTCCACGGCAGGTGTTTGCAGAGGAGAAATGAAATATGCTCACATACAACGTCAAATGAACGGACGGAATTTGCACAATCTTCAATTTATGGTCCTTTGAGCCGGGATGGACTTGGCTCTGCTTCAAGCAATAATCTGTTTTAGATCTCGACGATATTGGACTGAAACTGCTATCCGGTAGTAACTGCGGCTGGGCTTCGGGATTTCGATCGGTCTTCGGGTGATTTGGGATATCATGACCTCTTAAAATGAGAGGTCGGCTAGGCTTTTTTGCTGACTGTACCTCTAAAAATGAGAGGTTGGCTCTTGGGTAGGTGTTTGGGATTTCTAAGGTGAGGGGATCCATGATTGCATTTTCGCTGCCTCTAAGGATGAGAGGTCAATCTTGGCTTTGGCTAAAGGCAGAGGTATGGGTAATGGGAATGTCCTCTAAAATCGAGAGGACGGCTTGGGATCGGTTAGAGGTAATGGTGAGGGAACATCCAAGTTGTCTCTTTATTCACTCTGAGACTCCTCCTGAGTAACGACCGAATCCTTTGACTTTGCTTTCTGAGAGTATCACTGGGGACTAGGCTCTCTTTCTTTTCTTTTCTTTTTTTTTTGTATCTTTTTTTTTTTGTATATTTTTTTTATTTTTGTCTCTCTCTTTTTTCTTTTGAGAGGAGAATTTCAGCTAGTCCCCAGGATGGATCATTGCTTTCCATCATTCTTGAGCTTGGAGACGGTCGATCTTCTTTTGCATCGCGGGAGCCTCAAGGATAGCCCCTCTTCTTCGGGTGATGGCTAAACGGGTTTCAACTAGGCCGATCTTGAAATGAAGGGATATTGTTTAGTGAGGGTAAGGTAATGGTTTTCCTAAGGGTGAGGGGTTTCAACCGCAGCACCTACCGGATAGTCTGAACGAGATAGAGTCTTCGTTTGCTTGTTAGGCTTACTTCGCGGAAGATCCATGCAAATTCATCGAGCAACGAGATAGCGAGGACGAAGGAAGATATGTGAGCATATTGGAATCGAGGTGGGGAGTTCTTAAGCCCCACTCTGGGAAGGATATCAGTCAATTTTCTCACTCCGATCAATTTAAATATTAGTCATTTCAAAGCGTTAGTCGGTGAGCAGCACAAGCGATCATTTGGAATAAGACCAATTCAATAGAGTGTAACGTAGGTGTTCTAGTGATGTCTCGAGTCTAGCAAGAATAGAAACAAAGATTTTATCACTGCAAAGCAAAATTGGTCCAACTTGGACTCGACAGACTCATGTCCGAAAGAGGACATTCTAGACCCTACGAGGACTGATTGACTTCATCAACTTTGGACGGGAGGAAAGGTATCGTTTCCATCGGTTCGGTGAGGACCCTTCTCGATCTCTGTCATTTATAGGTCGTCCTCCTTGGCTTTAGCAAATCTGGGCAAGCACTCGGGCTTCTCGCTTGCGAGGAAGAATATCTTCAAGTGTAGCTCGCTTTCGATGGACACACCATTTGCACTCTGCTGCTGACCCATGGGATATGAGCTTCCAGATTTGTGGGCCATAGTCTTATCTGCACCGAGCATTTTGGATTCTGTATCAGATGGACAACTGCTCAGGCACTTGAACTGCTTCCGCCTCAGGATATGGACCAATGAGCGCCGGGAACGAGAGCGCACACCCAACTTGCCGTAGCCTTTGCAAAGGTAAAGAGGTGAGAGCGTGTATGAGGAGGAGGGTAGAGAATTTTGAGGAGGTACGGGAGAGGGAAGAATACGGAAGGAGACGGACTCGTGCAACACTTATTAATCTTCAAGTAGAAATCGGTGTTTTAAGTCCTAGAGACGGTTGGAAAAGGATAAGCCTTTATTCATACTAACTATACCTCGGGGAACCTAATGACGCAACGTTCGAATTACACCAAATGCTTTGTTTTGAAACATATAATAGGTAATGATACCTAACCAAACCCTAACATCTTTATGGAACGAAAAGGTTCGTCCAAATTTCTAAGGAAATTTGGGCAGCATAACGGGTCTTTTCGAAGAATTTCAAAGAAAAATCCGGCATGACCTCTCGTTGGTACATGTTGGCAATGCGGCATGATCTCTCGTTTAGAACACGCCACGGGAGTGACATGTCCCCACGTGAAATCATGTTGCATTTGGCAACATGCCCACAAGGTGTGAGGTTTCGGGAGAAGGTATAAGGACCTATAATATTTTTCAAAAACAATTCATTTTGTTGTAATTAAAACATTGTGTCAAAAACCAACCGTGGGTAAGGTTTAGTGTGGTGCCACCTATAACGCACTAGGGGTTTAGGTTTGATTTCAGGCGCTCAAGCGTAGGCGAATTTCATGGCCGTCCGCGATGCCGTCAATCGCACCCGAGGGTTCTAAATCTAAGTGATGTAGTGTGCGGATGACTATGTTCTTTTATTTTGCGAAAAATGATTTTTTTTTATTTTTTTTATTTTAAAGAAAGAAAAGACAACACACACCCTCACACAGGATATATAGGGAACCACAATCAATTGAGTCACGCTTGATCCAAGGGACTGCCCTCAAACCAGTCTTCTGATGTTATGTTCAGTGGCCACCCTTTATCGCGTGACACAGGACAACCAGAGACAAAAGGTGTCGCACGACCTGGATGGTCACTGAACCAGCAGCTCTTCAATCATCAAATCAGCCCCTGTTTTACCATAGCAAGAGCAACACAAAAAGAAGACTAATGCACAAAAAAATGACCACAAGCACAAAGGGCTCACAAGTTCCATAATCAACAAGATGTATGAATCACAAATGATTATCAAATAATGCACACAAAATGGATGTATTGGATGTTTGACTAAATAAAAGCTTGACCCACTCAACACTTGAAAAACAGGTTTTCAAATGTTTCTGTCCCCAGCGGAGTCGCCACTGAAAATGTGCGCTCGCCCGAAAAAATAAAAAGGAGTCGCCACGCCGTTTTTAAGAGGAAACATTGAAAACCTTTATTTAGAGAGAAAAACATGGGTTCGGAGGTCAGGTTACGTGTTGGGAAGAACCGAGAGTTCACCCAACACGCCTCGTCCGTAGACGAGTCTTTCAATCAAAAACATCCAAGTAAATCCAAAGTGTGTGCATACATTGATAATAAGCAAGATGTGGTAAAATACGTCTTATTGATTATGAAAAGAGGAAATACAAATTGTGAGCCCATTATTTAGGGAGGCCACATCCCTGAATACAAACAATCTTAAAACAGACATACAAAGAAAGAGGTCTCTGTAGATAGGTCACTTATGTCGCGTGACACGTCGTACCAGTGACCAAATATGTCGCGTGACACAGGATCACATGGAGACGAAGGTGTCGCGTGACACAAATAGACCATCTGCAGAAGACTTACAGAATGAACACAGAATTGACAGAAAGCTATACAGATCTAATCAATTAGCTAGATTACGAACGAAATACATAAACAACATCAAATCGACCCAGGGAGTGTGGATATGGGTAGATCCACACCCCCTTGGGGCTCAAGCACCAAATTCAACCAAATCAATCAATATGAGCTCAATTACACAATTTATGTAAGTTAAACAGAGATTGCGATTGGGATTCGATTCGAGATAGCTAGGATCCGATTAAGAATCCAAACAAAATATAATGCTAGAATTATAAGGAATTAAGCAAGAGAGAGAGCGGGAGAGAGGGTTAGGGAATCGTTACCCTTGTTGCTTCCACGAATTCTATATCCAAATGATATAGAATCCTTCAATTCGTCGTTGCAGATCTCAAAGCTCTGGTGCAAGGGCTCCAATTGGTGTAGTTTGAGAATTGGGTTTGGATGGGAGGAATTGGTTAGTTGGAAGGTAGGAGAGAGAGAGGTTTGGTGTTTGGGATGTTCGTCACAATGCTATTTTGGCAGAGTAACAGTAGGCTAGAATTCGGATCCCTTTCAATGAGGGGGAGGGTCTTATTTATAGGCTGCAGTTGGCTGCCTTAGTATGTCGCACGACCTTACGCGTCCACTTTCCATGCCTTAAGCTGTCGCGTGACACAAGGTGGCTCAACCGCTTTTGGCGCCAAAAACCAGTTTCTGGAACATTCCGGGAAAATACCCAAAAGGTCCAACAGGTTTTATTCCCAAGGGGTCCTTTGGCATGAATGGTGTACCAAAAGGTACTTCCTTCGCGGGAAACTCATGGAACGTTTCCGGAAGTCTCGGGATAGGCCGGGAATTTACCAAAACGCCCCTTAATGCAGTTTTATTATATTAAAATGCATCGAAAAGGTTGCGAATTGGATTGGCGTACTTACAGAATCATAGATGGCACCTGATGCGCTGGCAAGCACAGGAAGTCTGATAACTGCCCCACAATCGACTGTCTGTCCCGTGGGAATGCTATAGTAATCGACCCACTTAGGCCAGTCAATGCTCTGAAATCCTCCATGGTCGGCGTCAGATCATTATATGACAAAGTGAAAACGTGCTGCTCCGAATCCCAAAAGTAGGATGCAGCCCGGATCAAATCCCAGTCGATCCTCCAATCCTTTAACGACCAAAGACACGGCATACTGTACCTCCTATCAATGAGCTCCCTATGATGTCTCCGGTGATAATACGAAATTTCGAGGAAATCTTGGCGAAATTGATACTCCCGGGAAGCCACTTCTCTATTATAATGTTCCATTGTGATTGAAAGTTCCAACCTTGATCACAGAAATTGCTTGTCTGTCAAGTTTGGGCTGCTGGTGTTCTCCTACTGAAAGGGTAGTGGCTACAAGTGAATCCTGAGCTGATTTAAAAGGGGGTCTGTCACGAGCTTCATCCCGTCGTGCGACATAACCTGTCCAGCAGACACAGCATGTCGGGCGACACACCAGGTTAGCATCAGACATCCCAGAGTTCCTGCAAGTCCAACCCCAGAGCACTCTCCGACACGCCATCGCTGCAATATACCTCCCATCCATGCATCCACATGTAAATGCACGGGAGAGGGTCCTCCACCATATGTACCACTATACACACTCACCCGATATAGCTCTACCATCTCATGTACAAACCGGACAAAACCGACCTTTTAATACAGTGATCGCATTTCTTTCCCAGAACAGACAGACTCGTGCAAACAAGCTAACATAGTTTAATCTTTGCTAATAGGGTATCATAGTTAGATGTAGTGCTTGTTTCCCCCGCAGGTACAATGATCAATTGAGCCTCATCAACCCTTGAAGACTGGCCCTCAGCCAAAACCGAGACAAAGAATCCATATCTATCTTAGTCTCCCCAGCAATGCGCACCAAGATCAGTGGCCTCGCCGCCAAAGCACCAGCAAAAGCCCACTCCCCAGCAAGCAAAAACCCTGGCAGCTACACTTATCCCCAATAGCCAGCAGTAGCTTGAGTCCCCTGGCAGCTACTCTGCACCAATACCCAGTGGTAAGTGGTATGAGTCCCTCCGACATCCACGAAGACCATCAAGCAGTAGCGTGAGTCCCCTGGCAGCTACTCCCCAACACCTAGTGGTATGGGTCCCTCCGGCATCCACGAAGACCACCAGTTGCAGCATGAGTCCCTCCGACAGCTACAACCTTTCATCAACAGCGGTAGCATGAGTCCCCTGGCAGCTACTCGCCACCCCCAGTTGCAGCATGAGTCCCTCCGATAGCTACAACCTTTTATCAACAGTGGTAGCATGAGTCCCCTGGCAGCTACTCACCACCACTAGTTTTAGCATGAGTCCCTCCGGCAGCTACAACCTTGCACCATCCGCAGTGACACCAGCCCCTCAGGCAGCTACAGGTAAGCACAGCAAAGGTATGAAGGCACATCTCTACCATTTCTTGCTTCTTGTCAGTTTCATTTCCGAACTACGATTTGGCTTGATTTCCTTTTAAGGATACGTAGGAATCCTTTCTCAAAAGGTCCAGCCATCCGATCTCCCCAGATCATCGTCCAGCCCTCCGCCTTATTCCTTGCCGCTCATTGGGATTGGGTCTTATTTTATCGACAACCTCACTTTTTCCAAAAGTGACATTGTCGAGGGGCTCTGTAAGTACGCCAATCCGATTCACGACCCTTTTAGGTGCATTTTAATGTGATAAAATTGCATTAAGGGGCATTCTGGTAAATTCCTGGCCTATCCCGAGACTTTCGGAAGCATTTCATAAGTTTCCCGCGAAGGAAGTACCTTTTGGTACTTTGCTCATGCTAAAGGACCTCCAGGGAATAAAACCTTTTTGGACCTTTTGGGAATTTTTCCTGAATGTTCCAGAAACTGGTTTTGGCGCCAAAAGCGGTTGTGACACCTTGTATCACGCGACAAGTCGAGGCTTGAAAAATGGTTACAGAAAGTCGTGCGACACTTGGTGACCATCAACTGTAGCCTATAAATAAGACCCTTCCCCTCTTAGAAAAGGATCCCAAATTTCACATACTGTTACTCTGCAGAAATTGCAACGTAACAACACACACTAAACACACATCTCTCTCTCTCTCTCCTACCCCAAACCTACCTCCAATTCCCTCCAATTCAACCCACTTCCTCCATCACCTCTTAGATCCACCTTCTACCAATCCTCTCAAGCTTTCCAGGACCAGAAGCTGCTGTTGAAGGGTTCTGTATCTAACTTGATACAGAATTTGTGGAATCAACAAGGGTAACACTCTTAATCCCCTTTTCCCTCTCTCTCCTACCTTGATAATTGGATAATTCCATTGTTTTACCTCCCTTTGATTCAGTAATCAGACTCCATCCGTCTAGATTACTGAATCCCAATCGTAATCTCTCTGTTTAACTTGGTTGATCTGAATAATTGGGTGTTCATTGTTGAATATTTGTTGAAATTGTTGTTTAGATCCCAAGGGAGTGTGGATCTCTCCATATCCACACTCCCGTGGTTGAATTGTTGTTAATTCTATATTTCGAAGCTAATTTGATTGATCGATTGGATCTGTGTTGGTTATTGGTGCTATTGTGTTCAAGCTTGTAAGTTCCTGCAGATGGACATTGTGTGTCACGCGACACATGGTGACTGGTTAGATCCTGTGTCACGCGACACATCTGACCAGGCACGTCCTGTGTCACGCGACACACTGTGTCTGTTTGCAGGAATCCTTTCCCTTTGTAATCTGTTCTGATTTGTTGTAATGGGGATGTGGCCTCCCTGAATAATTGGTTCACAAGTTGTAAGTCTCTTTTCAAATCAATAAAATTCATATTTACTACACTTGTTCATTATCAATGATTGCACACACTTATGGATTACTTGGATGTTTAATTAGAAAGACTCTTCTACGGACAAGGCGTGTTGGGTGAACTCTCGGGTCTTCCCAACACGTAACCTGACCCTCGAACCTGTTCTCTTTCAAAGGTTTTTCAAAGTGTACCTCTAAAACATGGCGTGGCAACTCCTTTTTTCTTTTTCATCATTGGAAAACCAAAATTTTGCGGTCGAGCGCACATTCAGTCATGTAATTGTATTTTTCAACGGAGAAACAAACAAGAAGTAAATAGGAGTCAAAAGGTTGTGACTGGTTGAGAGATTGTCAACTGGTACAACTACACAAATAATAAGCAAACACACAAAGGAAAAGACACGATTGTTTAAAGAGGTTCACAGTCTTAAATAACTGCTACATCCTCTACCAAGTTTGGTCAAAACTTGGATTTGTGAAAGTGAACTATTAATGATACCTAACTATTACAAATTGCAAGCCTTATGATTGAAGGCTGCTAAAAGTAAAGTAATAACTAATGAATCGTGCTACAATATTGACCAGCTATTTTCTAGAGATGTGTTCACAATGTTGAACTGATTTCTCTAGGGTGTGTGTGTGATTCAATCAATGTGTTCCAATCATGATCTTGTTTGGGAACACTACAAGTATTGATTGATGGTGCTCAGTGTTAGTCCTAACAGAGATAGTCTAGTGAATATGAGGGACTTGAATGCCTTGAACTTGAATTGTTGAATGCTGGTAGTTCTTGGCAACTCACTCTCAAAGATCTTTAATGCACTAACCCTCTTCAATGCTCTGGAGAAGGTATTTATATTGAACTTTAAAATAAAGTTGTTGTCTCTGAAGGGGTTGGAGGGATGATTTGGACTGACAAGCATTTAATGAGAATATCTTTTGCATTAAATGCCTGAGATTTGATGAAGATATTTTTCATTGAGTAGATGAAGTGTTGTGAGTACTGGTAAATTTGGCATTCCTCTTTGAGTTACTGACAGGTTGCAGAAATGTCTTTTCAGCATGCTGTTTTACCAACTTCAGCTAAATTGGGGACTGGACAGTTGGGAGCAATAAATGCATCAGCTGAGAGAAGCTTGTTGAATAAGCTTGGCCGATCATCAGCAACTGAGGAGGATTGACCGGTTGACTATCTCAATCGGTTAAAGGGTTGATCGGTTAAGCATGGTGACCGATTGAGGCTGTCAACCGGTTGGATAAACTTCTTTAACAAGTAACCAGTTGACAAGTTGGAAAATCTTCAGGGTCTTCAAGTCTTCATACTTTGAGAAAAATACATTTATAAAAACACTAGCACTAGCACTAAGGGAACCTAACATACATAGAAAAATTATATTTGTTCTATTTAAAATTAGGGGTCCTCAATAATGCTTATTATGATTGGGATTAAGCAATTCTAAAGCTATACATATATTTGACTAACAACTTCCTTGTCCGCTTATCTCTTTTCTTTGTAAATTCATTGCTTGTCTGTTGTAATGCCGTTTCAGAACAGTCCGGATTTAAACTCTAATTCATCTGTACACAGCGGACTGCGATCTCAGAGCCCTCTTTCTTTATGTCTGCGGTTTTTTGAGGTGCCTATCTCTGATCGGAATCAATGGAAGTCTACCGAATTCTCCGTTGCCGATCTTGGAGGAAGAAAGCGCAATAGCGGGCTGCGGAGAGACCTTAGACTACTCCCATCGGTGACTCCCATTGTTGGGTCACCACTAGGGTCAACACAAAAAAAAAGTCATGGAAATGGGAAACCTAGGGCGGCTAACCAACCTACAAACCCCCAGGTTGGGTCACCAAATTGTTCTCATATTTTGTACACATGTCACCCTTTCATTGCGTGGCATGTGTTTCTATAAATATATTTTTAAATTAATATATTTTATATAATTATATAAAATTATAAAATAAAAAATATATCAAAATTCATAATTTTTTATAATTGTATGGGTAATTATTTTTAATAATTGTACGGGTAATTTTAGAAATATTATTACTAATACATTATTTAAAAAATAAAATGATAAGTATTTTAGGTAAGTTGGAGTAAAGAAAAATAAACATTTTATTAAAAGGTTGGGTTGGGTTGGGTCACTGATGGGAGTATAAATTATATAAGGTTGAGAGTTGTGTATATGAAAGTGAGAGAAATTAATATTTTATTTGAGGTTGGGTTGGGTTTGGTCACTGATAGGGATAGTCTTATGACTGCAGTTCCCACATTTTCATTCGGACCTTTACGAGCTGCTATTGCCATGGCGCGCCAATTGTTCGATCAAATGTCCCAAAGGAACCCACGCTCAACGAGCTGATTTCGGATCAAGTTAATACAGGTGAATCTCTCCTCCTTGTAAACCCACTGCTAGTCTTTGTTTTTTTGATTTTGGGAAGTAGATCTTTTCTACCACGTTTAACGACCTCATTAGATGTCCCTGATGCAGGTTGCGGCCTGAACATTGCGGACTGAGAGATGGCCGGATTTGCGGGTCGCGATCTTCGAGCTAACTGCTCGATCTGGGATGGAGATAAGGCCGGTGACCGCGGGGAGACCATCTTCTGCGGGCAGCGGACTTGGTCTCAGCCTCCCGTTCTTATGTGGATTGGGGTCTACTTCCTCTGCCTCCCGGTTTTTGGTTTTTTTTTTTGACATGACAACTCCACGTAGGTGGAGTGTAGAACAATTTTTGGCATTGCTGTAGTGGGCCCCATTTTCTGTCAATCACGTGGGCTTTGTCCTTTTGTTTTGCCCCTTTGGCAACGCCATTTTCTCAGCCACTCAAATATATCGACAGTGCCATTTTTGTTGACTTTTGTGTCAAAAATATTAACATATTTGTACTCTTGTTAGCCTATTTTCTTTCTTCTGTCAGCTATTGCATTGCTATCCCATGACTTTTGTACTAATCTACAGCCAATATTACTTTTTGAAAGACATAATAGGATCAATTTTATATACCTTCATCGGTGACTTATCTATCCCGGCCGGTGACTAATTTAGCCGAAATCCGGCAAAAGTGTTGTTACTTTGAATCACTATTGTCGGAGTATTACAACTCCGACGGTGGTGACTTTTTCGACATTATTTTCGTCTGGTCATGGAGAGTCCAGATTTGGTATTGTTTTTGACTCATCGGAATATTATTTCGGCCACTTTTTCCGACTCCATTTTTTCTGACAACAGAAATACTCTTGAATTTCTCAAGCTAGGTGACGGCTATCCACTTTCGTGGAGTCGTGGCCAGCTATTTAGCTTGAACATAAGAGGTTTCTTGATAAATTCTGGTGACTTGCTCTGGCTAGTAATTTCAGTTAAGTGGTCAGAATTTTCATATGTTTTTCAAAGAGGGTTTATATGGAGTAGTGTATACTAGGAGGGGAAAAAGAGAATGTATGCCCTTAAAATCACAACCGGTGTTTGAATAGTTTCTTGGGGTGCATCATGTTGTCTATCTCTTTCTCTCCGGCTCCATTTTTCCAACGGCTTCTCCTTGTTTGTTCAAGCTAGGTGGCTGCTATCCACTTTCGTGGGGTCTCGGCGGCTATTTAGCTTGACCATAAGAAACCTTGATAGCTACTCCGGCGAATAATTCCGGCTGGGCGGCCGAAATATAAATTTTGGCTTTTCCAAAAGGTCCACATGAGGTGGTGGGGAAGGTGGCTGCCACTTTTGGAAAGTGGTGAAAGCCATGAAAAAATAATCTCTCTCTCCATGGGCATCATTTTCGGCGGCGTCATATCGAAAAAGATAGAGTTTCCCGGCAATGAAACCATTGATGACGCCATGACCCGGGGTGGCAAAGATTGTAGAAAACACGTCGCACTCGGGCAAGATCTGCAAAATAGCACCATTAGGGGTGCGGGGATGCCCCGCTCTAACCCTCGGGTGTAAGAGTAAGTATGTGTTTATTTGAATAACATGCGTATGGAAAGCTATAGAGAGAGGGTAGATTAGAGATTACCTTCACCATGAGGAGGGTTATAGTTTATATAGGGGAGTAAGTGTGTGGTTGGTATTTTGGGGGATCCCACCACACATACGGTGGAACCCCCCAAAAATATCCACCACACACTTACTCCCCTATATAACTATAAGACTATGGCCATCAGCAACCCTTCCCAACCCAACAATTAAATATTATTTCTCTCTTTTCCACATATCCAACTTACATCTACAACCTGTAAGTACCCAAATTCGGATTGCCAAAATCCATTAAAAGTTAACCGGAATCCGTTAACTGGCCCGCTCCAGGTTAACCGGAACCCGTTAAGCTCCCCGTTCTCAAGCCAACGAGACGTCCCGGGATTGCCCCATGCATCCCAATGTCGAAGCATACTCAACACACGTTGTCACACGTAAAAGTACAGCTTCTCCTGAAAAACGTACTTTCCGGCACTTTCCGGGGGCGTTTCGAACATTTTCCGGACAGTTATTTAAAAAACTGACAAAACCGGGAATAATGGGACGAAAAACCATGCCCTGGTGAGTCACAGGGGCACGTGGCACGCATGCTACAGCCCTCCGGTCAACATCAATCAGATTTCAGAGTGAAAAGACCAAAATACCCCTGAAATGTTGTCACAGTCCGTCCGGACTCTTTTGCGGGCAAAACAGAAATGCCAGCAAGTCCTCCCAATTTCAAAAATACCACAAAACCCCCTGAAATTCAGCATAAGTCCTTCCGGACTCTTTTGCATTTTCACCCTATAAATACAAAGGGCTGTCAAACATTTGAAAAAAAAAAGAAAAAACTTATCCATTTTAACCATTAGCCACGGCCCAAACTGATTTCACCCTCTCCCGAGCCCCGTTTTGCCTCGATTCGCGTAAAAACTTCGTATTTCAACCAAATATAAACCAAACAACCTCGAAACATCGTTCCAAACACTAAATCGTATCCCGTATACGCCTCCCGAGCCAAAAGAGTCAACCCCTAGCCATAGGTAACACTCTCTCTCCCTAAACACTCATTCCGTCTCGGTTTACGCGCCAGTCGCTACAACCATTTTGGTCGAACATTTTTGAAATGTAAACGTCACCGTCAATGGGTCCGATACGTTTTGGTCCCAGATCCTCTTCTCTTCCCGTAAGAGAAGTAATCTCGGGTTAAAACGGCGTTTCGGCCCCGTTTCTTTACTTTTAAATGTCATTTACAATTCCGGATCGTTTGATCCGCTGAACGTCATTTACTTTACGCAACTTTATAGTCCGATCCGTTTGGTTCGTGATAGTCATTTAACTGTCCGGATTGTTTGATCCGCTGAATGCTATTTACTTAATGCACCTTTAAAATTCGGGTCGTTTGATTTCGTCGATACCGCACTTTAAATACTGTCATTTATAAGTCCGAGCCATTTGGCTCGTGATAGTATTTACTTATCAAAGTCCGAGTCGCAAAACGATTCGTTGATCACATATCATTTAATGCTTTTTTCCCGTAAAATCGCTAACAATGTAATGCCCGGTTCAAAACCGGAGTTCGACATTCGAACTCTCTTTCAAAACGCGCAAAGTGACGTTTGGCATCCAAACGATCATCTTCAAACTCAAAATCTGACGTTTGACATTCAAACGCTCTTTTCTTAAAAGTCAACATTTGACACTTAAAAGTTCAAAATCATCACTCGTATCACTTTTCTTAAAAAACTCCAAAACCGACGTTTGTCATTCAAACGCTCGCTTTTTCCAAAAAAGAATCACAAAATCAACGTTTGACATTCAAACAAAGATTAAGCTTGCCATTCAAGCCCCCATTTTCAAAATGCAAACACACACACACACACGCACATACATTTTCGAGAAAGGTAGAAAGACTCGTCATACGAGGCATTTCGGGTGATCTCAAAATACTCTTCCCGAAACGTAACGTGACCTCCGAACCTAGCAATCTCTGGTACTCAAAAAGCTTTTTTGTCACGTTTTTGCTATCAATAAAAACGACACCCCTTTTTAAAGCCTTTTCCAAAGTTTTTGCTACCAATAAAAACGACACCATTTTCACTAAAGCCGTTTTTCAACGTTTGGGCTTAAAATACAAAACCGCGTGACGACTCCTCTCCTTCCCGAAAGCGAGGTCTCAAACACCCAATCCGTGAAAGACAATCGCGTTCGCCCCGCGCGAATCCCGGGTAATTTCAGTCGGCGACTCCGCTGGGGATATGGTTACTTTTTCAAAACTACCGTTGTTTTCAAAAAGCCTTCCGTGGGTCAAACTTTCGTTTACCCTTCCTCATTTTTGTGTGCGTGTGTTGCTTTAAACCTCGAACGTTTTTTTTTTCAAAAAAGGGTGTTGCATTATCGTCTCTTTCAAAATCATAACATGTTCGTGCATTCTCGTTCATGCTTGATTTTTGTGTTACATTTTGAACTGCGCATAAAATTCTTTAAGACACATTCTGAAAATCTCTGTTTTACTCAAAAAAAAATTAGTGACCGCACACTACTTGCACTGCTGCCTCGGTACACCGCACTCCACGAGCACTTGCTGCCTCGGTACACTGCACACTACGACCTGTAACCGGGGATGACCGTTCAGTTGCAGCTCGGTTGGTCTGCCAAACACCTTTCGAGCGCGCACGGGGTCGTCCCAAACAGCCCATCCTAGCCCGTGTAAGCCATGCACTCTTTGTAACACACTTCGTCCAAGACCTCGGTTGGTTTTTGGCTTAGTACGTGTCATAAAGCCCAAGTGTATGTTTTTTACGCCGGGTTTCGTCACAAGTCAAGCTCGAAAGATTGAGACCGAAGGTCGTTCCAGACCCGAAGTCTTGAGCTTTTCAGCCTTGACTTTGACGCGGAGCTCTGCCGAAAAATATACCCGAAGGCGAAGGTTCAATGTGACACCGTGTCACCAAACCCTCAATGTATGCACCGTGCCAGCCACAACTTGGCCAATGCCAAAAGCTAAGGCCCCTCGCGCAAGCGAGTCAGGAGAGGTCATGCCGAAATTTTGGCACGATCCCCGCCTTAACTTAAGGACGTTGACTTCGACTGTGGCCCGTGTGTCACATACGTTGGAAGTTTGCGTGACCAGCTAGCCTTAAGTTCACTTTTTCCTTTGTCGGTGGAACTCGCTTGCCTTATAGGACCCTCGCTAGGGATTGTCCGTCCCGGGAAGACGATTTACAGGTGCAAAACGAGGGGCTTATAAACGTAGTGACGAGATCCACTGATTAGAGCCTTAGGTTAGTTGCGAAAAAGAAGACACGATCTTTTCCAACCGATTAGGACTCTGAGAAAATACGTTTTAAGTAAACATTAATCGGTAACTGCACATTGCACTAGCCCGAAACCCTGAGTCAAATACCCTTTCTGAAGCCTAAACCCTGCCTTTCGTTCCCTGCATCGAGCAGAAAGTGGTTCGACTCCGAGCCGCCTCGCCGTAGTCACGCTTACGGCGTCTGACAGCTTCTTCGGTTCACTCAGTTCCTTCAGCCAGACTATCCGACATGTCAAGCTCACCGAGAAATCATGACGGGGACGGACCCCCGCCACCGGTAACAGATATGACATTGGAAGAAGCCATCCGGGCTTGTGAGGTTCACAAGAGGCAGAAAGAAGATCAGCAGAATTTCATGGTACAACTTCTGAATGAGCGAGGTATAGCAGCTACCCCCAGTCAGACGGTACTTTCGTCCTAATCGAGGACGAAGATTCCCCGAAACCAGCTCCCCAAACCTTCAACCAGGTTCCTCCCCCGCCAACTTACGGGATGCCTTCGAACCAAGGAAACAGCCGACCTAGGCTTCATGTTGCCACCTCTCAGGGCAACCCTGTCATATACGGCCAAGCCAGTACTACTCCCATCACTCAGTACAACCAGCGCACCACTGGACCATCTCAAACAGATGCCAATATCCTCCAATACCCTACTGGGTTCATCCCATTGCCTATACACGAATCCCAAAACACAAGGGACAAACCCCAATACAAAGGCCCCCATATATCCTCATATATCGAGCCTTCCACCTCCAATCACTACCACTCACATGGTAGCACCCGGCGCCTAGCCTCAAAGTCCACCACTGGACCCAACCTCAGCCTGGATGGTCGAACAGATGAAAGACCTGAAAGCCAGTATAAGCAGTTCCAAGCAAGAAACGCTCAGATCCACAAATTCGGGAATGGTCATGCCTCTCCCTGCCAAGTTCAGAATGCCAGAGATGGATCGATTCGATGGAACCGAATGTCCTCAAACGCATGTTGACACATACGTTCTCGGCATAAGAGCGAAAGGAGCAACCCTCCAGCAAATGGTCGATCACTTCCAGCATACGCTCAAGAGTTCAGCGTTACGTTGGTTCCTAAGGGTCAAGCCTGCAGACCGCCATACCTGGGATCAGATCAGTAACATCTTCCTAGAGCGGTACAGATCCAACCTAGAGTGGGAAATAAGTCGTGAGGACTTAATCACCACCGAGCAGAAAGCAGATGGAAGCTTCGGAGAATTCTACAAGAGGTGGAGTTGGAAACTCTCCGAGATCATGGAGCCACTCTCCAAGGATGAACAGATGCGGATCTTCAAGTCCTGCTTGAGGCCGTCCATCAGAACTCTCATCAGCCATCACTTCTTCCCAGATCTCCGGGCCATGGTCAATGTCGCCTCACAGTTCGAGAAGGATCTCAAGGAAAAATGGGCCACTGCACAGCCATACAGATACCGTTCAGCAGTTGCATTCAATCCCGCACCGGCCCCCGGCAAAGGGAAAGATACGTTTGTCAACTACATTCATCAGGGACAACAGTCGGGTAACAGAAACCCAGTCCCGCAAAGCAACAACTCCACCCCGAAGCAGCCTGCCGTACACTTCGACAAGTTGGACATGTCGCTGAGTAAGATGCTAGAAGGGTTGATCAAGGAAGGCCTCCTCAAACCCGTGGCAAACTACAAACCCAAGAATCCCGTATTCAACGCTGACAAAAGCAAGTACTGTGCCTTCCACCAGTATCATGGCCATACCACCGACAACTGCTTGGGGTTACGGTACGAAATTCAGAATTTGATAGAGGAAGGAAAATTGGAGCGTCCCCGTGGACCTAATACAGTCGGAAACCCTTTTTCGAACAACAACAGTGTTAACTCCATTGAATGGGTGCCAAAGAAGATTGCGGCAGAGCCAGTTCCTCTGCCTCTTCCAGCCATGTCCTCATCAAACGTCCACATCAGTTGCGATGTTTGTGATTGCTCTGAATGCCTTGAGTACGAGTTCCAAGACATGATCAGCGGTGATTCTCCCAGAAAGCAGAAGAAGAAATCTTCTCAACAGAAACTAAGAGAAAGATATGAAGCTGGAGACACCAGCGTGGGTACACTCGGAGAGCCATCCGGGAAGTTCGATTACTACGTGCTCTACTCCAGCCAGTCCTCCCTTCCTCCAGGCCACGCAGCTTTAGAGCAGACAGGGGTGGGAAAGCCGAAAAATCCTACTGACGCCGAAGTTCAGGCCTCAGGGCACCGAAATACCTCCAATCTTGACAACCTCACCTCCAGCCAGAAGCCTAATCCCCCGCGGGATCAGCCAAGGTTCAATTTGCCCAACTTCAGGGCACAAGCCGGCAAAGGAAAGTCAAAGTCATCTTGGCACTCGCACTCAATCAACGTGCTAACCAAGGGCGGCCACCGTCGTAAGCAGCCTCAACACAATTCCGAGGCACCACCAAAATCTTTACCTCGCAAGAGGAAGACAGGAAACGGATGGCTTGATGACTCTCCTTCTCCGGAAAGAGGCCAGATCTACGATTCCCAACTGTATGGCAGTATGCTCACCTTCTGTGACGAAGACCTACCGAGAGATGCCTCAGGGCACAATGAAGCTTTGTACATCACTCTCCGGCTCAACACCATATCTCTCCCCGGAGTATTGGTAGACAACGGATCAGCAGTCAACGTCCTCCCTCTTAGCATGATGCGAGCCCTACGCATCGACGAAGGCCACATGACCCCATCTGCCCGGACTATCAAAGCCTATGACAGCACGTCTCGTCCCATACTGGGGACGGTGACTTTGGAGCTCTGGTTCAAAACCCAAATGGTGCCAACAAAATTCCACGTGATGGACATTCCATCCGAATTCACAGCTCTGTTGGGACGCCCATGGCTACAGCACATGAAAGCCATAGCTTCCACTCTCCATCAGTGTATCAAGTTCATTAACCGGCAAGGAGATCTTGAAGTCATCAGAGGGGATAGTTTTCTCATAGGGAACGAAGCCGAGACAACAGCCAAGCGTGCCCGCAGCCAGGCACAGGGGCTTCCTCCTTCAAGTCGACCAAGGGACTATTGGGGCAAATCTCATCAGAATCCCTCAGAGTCCGGAGATGCTAACTATGTCAACGTACTCGAACAGTGCACTCGGCGCCGATTCATCAAGTTCAACTGCCATTTCCGACACTTGGAAGCAGACTGGAAAGAAACCCTGAGCATCGCAATGTTGCGGGCACGTAAACCCCCTGTCTTTGATCGGAGATTTGTCAGCACCCTTCAATCCTACTCTCTGGCCCCGCCAGGCGAGGAAATCTTCGTGATAAAGGTCAACAAGCATCGTCACACTCGTGATGAATGTATGGCATTCGTATGGGATGTCCTCCATGAGGAATTGCCCGCCGAGCCCCTCTTCTCAAGCGAAGGGCATGATGTTTTTCTAGCAGCTCCAGCATCGCAGCAGGACGCGCGACGTCCTTATGTCTGGGTTGAGCCGTTAGATGACAAAGAATCAGGACTCTCCGGAGTCGAGGACGCAGCAGATCCGCAGGAAGATCCCTACATACATATGCTCAGTTTCGAGGACGGCACCAGTTCTGATGATGTCACCTACGACAGGGGCTCCAATACCATGGAAATTGTCAAGCTCAACATCCCGTACAGGCAGTTATCCGGCGAATGGAAACAACTGGTTGACACAACAAAGAACCCCTCTGATCAAGTGACCGACGACGACTTCGTCAACATTATCTTTTCCAGATATCCCGATGATACCAAGGATCCGGTCCTTATTATCAGATTCTACAACGCCACAGTTACCCTCGACGACTGCCTGCTCATGGTAAACGAGGCCTTGGCCAATCGAGCTCAAAGCTCATCATCACTTCGACTACCAGCCCCAGTGGCAACCGGCCCGTGCCGTCAGTCAAGCTTACATCCACAAGCGCCGCCAAGGCCAAGGGCATCAGCAAAGGAGATGAAACTCCTCACCCTGCCACAAATCAGATCAACCTCGGGAACGCTTCCAGTAGCTACACTGAAAACATCTGTAAGAGTCTTCCCCGCAAGACAGATCCGGCTTCCAAAGAAAGGAATGATCACCTCAGCATCAACATGCTCAAGTTCGATCCTGCTCCCAGTCGTCACGGCCACAGATTCAGGCATCCCGCCAACAAACTGCTAGCTTTGATAGACTTGGCAATCCAGCGAGGTCACGAGACTATCAACATTGCAGAATTCAACACCCCCGAGGGTTCAATCAAGCAGATATGGGCGAACTCTTGGTAACAGAGATCAAGGAAGGCCGCATGGAATGTCCCAGCCCGACTTCCCTCGTCAATATAATCCAAGTGTTTTCGCCATTCCGGGATTTGGATGTGATTACAGTTCTAGACACCAGTTAGACGGCGCGCACCTACGGAGACTGTTTGGCTCTCGCAAGGAAAGCCCTAATGGAACTAGCTGCTCAAGAGAATCGTCTCTGGGATGAGAACCAAGCTCAGAAGACTCACAGGGACCAAGCCCTTAAAGCGTCACAAGCAGCTTCAGACAGAAAGCTAGAGGCTACTCTAGACCAGTTCGACCTCAAGGGTTTTGCTCACGGCAACTTCTTGGACTACCGTCTTTTCTCATCCAACCCCCTCTGGAAAGGGAGGGCGGTCAACGGTCCTGACGACCTAGGAGATGGAATGGCACAGCACAAGGAATACCTAGCCAAACAGCATGAAGGGTACAAGCGCTTATCTCCCCGAGAAAAGCAAGTTCTCTGTGAGAGTGACGACGAAGACGATGAAACCATTCTCTTCCAAGCCGGTCGTGAAGTCAACAAAACCGGAATCCCAAGGGTCCTTGGAGGATGGGGACGGATCATTTCCGCTCTCAAACTAAAAGGCCAACTGAAGGAGGAAGGTCTATTAAAAAAGAAAAGGAAAATGGAAATACATCTCCAGCAACTACTCAGGGAGATTCCACAGACTACGGCATTCGTTTACAAAAATGATAAACTGGGACAGCAGCCAGTTACAAGGGCAGATGTTCGGGAAGCCGTGTACTCACCTTCCGACATACCCGCCACTCAGATAAAGCAGAAGAGAAAGCTCTCCCCGATGGAAGTTTATCTAGACTGTCGCATACAGTTCAAGGAAGCACTGGCTATTCTCACGTGGAAAGAAACACAGGCGCTAACTCTCGACGTAGGCTCTACTGCAAGAGAGTTGATATGGGCTAAAAGTGGAGGAAAATTAGCAAACCATGAATATCGCCTAACCCAACTCCAAAATGCCCTGAGCATGCTCAGCAAGAAGGAAAGAAGCGTAGTATACCGTGAAGAGATCAAGGAGACTGTTCGCTTAAACCAAGAACTCTCTAACCTCCCCCGAAGGGTCAGCAATGCACAGTTCAGTTCTGGCAACCACTGTTGCGCACTGACGTTCGAACAGCTGCGGAAAACCCTAAACTCCCTCCCCACGGAGGCACCCAAGCCAGTATCCTGGGATAGAATCCGGAAAGCAGCCGAAGCCCCCGGGAATGCGTCTTCAATCAACGAATTGAGAGAAGACATATGGCCCTATGCTTCGAGGAATCCTCCTCTGACTATGGCTCAGCTCAGAGCGACCTGTTCAGAAGGGACCAAGCCTGATGTCAGTGTCCTGACCCAATCAGGTCAAATCCATGCTTTACCACCTAAGGCCACTAAAAAGCCAGCGGATCCAGAACCGCAACCCGGCCTGCCCGAAGACACAAGTTTCATGAAAGAGGACCCGATCCTCACTCAGCTCAAGCAGACCCAGGCGAACATTTCCCTGTGGTCCCTGCTCACATCTTCATACCCTCACAAGCTCAAGCTAGAGGAAAGTCTGGCCCGCACCATGGTCCCCGTGGACGCAACCCCAGACGAAGTAATTCAGATGATCGGCAACATCCACTACGGCAACATCATCACCTTCACAGATTTGGACCTGCCAAAATTTGGGGTTGATCACAATGAGCCGCTTTACATCACAGTCCAGTTGGACGAGCGTCGCCTTCCCCGCGTGTTGGTAGACGGAGGTTCCGGAATGAATGTCTTGCCCGCCAAGATGATGGACCTGCTTGACATCAAGCCCACAGATCTGAAGCCTTCAGTCCACACTGTCAAGGTCTATGACTCCACTTCCCGCACAGTTCTCGGGGTTGCTACTCTAAATATATGGTTCGGCAAGCGAATGATCCCCACCGAATTCCAAGTGTTGGACATTCCTATCACTTTCACAGCCATCTTGGGGCGACCCTGGCTGCATCAAATAAATGGCGTGGCATCCACCCTTCACCAGTGTATCAAGTTCATGCAAGGCAATGAGCTAACCACAGTCTATGGCGACAGCGTCACCACCGAGGGGACCAACACCAACGGCATTCCAGTGTTAGAGATCAAGCATGATGACGACATGGAATTAACTGGATTCACTTTGGAGACCTCCAAGATCCAAATATGCAACGTGGACCTTCCACTGTTTCAAGACAAAATCCCTCCCGCCATGAAGATGATGAAACTCATGAACTTCATCCCAGGACTGGGGCTCGGGAAAAGGTTATAAGGCCAATACCAAGTCATCGAAGTCGAGGACCACACTATAGTCCAGGGGCTCAGTTATGTGCCAACACCAGCTGATATCAAAGAAAACAAAAGGCTCACCCGCACCAAGGCAGCAGCCCGCAAAAGGGGAACCTCTAACGGCACACCCAACCTCCAACCTTACAGTTTCGACCTCGCTCATTACTTCATCAAGGGAACCGACAGCAGAACTGAGGGGACCGACAAGGGAACCGACAGCAGAACTAAGGGGACCGACGAGGGAACCGATAGCAGAACTGAAAGGAACCGACAGCGGAACCGACAGTAGAACTGAGGGGACCAAAAGTGGAACAGATGAAGATGAGAAAGAAGCAGGGAAAGTCAGCACAGAGGCTACAAAAAGGATGGAAAAACTAGCACGGGACCTCAAGCGTTTTAGAGGACTCAAGGCTAATCCGATAAGAGGAGCGTTCCTCGACATCACAACTCTACCTGGACCAATTGCCACCACAATTCAGCATGAGTATACATTCAAAGGAATCCCAGACATCGAAGAGCAGTTCGAGACACTCTTCATGGGAAACAAACTGTTCGGGTCAGCCGCTGAGGCCACATTCGAGACAGTAACTCCAAAGAAGAAGGAATCAGAATTCATAGAAGACGCTCTCAGTAGACCCGCTCTACAGAGTCTTTTTGAAGAAGTCATGGAGGTGCCAAACCTGATTGACCTGGGCTCCAAAAACAGCATGATTGCCATGATCATGACAGCAAAAGCCAAGCCTTTCGACCCCCGAACCCTCATCAAGCATCCAGCAATGCCACTGAAAAACTGGGTAACTTTCATCGGACCAAGGGCAAGCCAGACAGAAATGGAAGACAAGTTGGGCCTGCACCCACATCTCCCTAAACCCGGTCTCAAACCCTCTGAGTCAGTCCTTGTTAAAGTCCAGTCCTCTGACTCATCCAACGGCCTTACGCCAGAAGACTATGATAATGTAGCCAACAATGTATTTCCGTTTGTATTTAATGAAAAGTCTGACCTTTCGGAGTATCCCCTCATTGCCACTTTAACAACTGATAAGTTAACAAACAACTTAAAAGAAGTTAATTACGACTCACTTGATAAAGAAGCAGACACATTAAATGAACAATACATTAAAGAAGTTCTCAAGCGTGTAGTAGAATAAGAGGACAATCGGGCCCAAGATGCCGAAGAGGTTATGACTAAAGTGAACCTGGGGTCATTGCAAGAGCCTAAAGAGACACAAGTGGGCAGTTTCTTCGTCGATGCAGAAAAAGAAGCCCTGATAAATCTCCTCAAAGAGTATGTTGACGTGTTCGCCTGGTCATATCAGGACATGCCAGGACTCGATCCCTCAATCGTGGAGCACAGAATTCCCCTGGATCCAGAATCCAAGCCTATCAAGCAGAAATTGCGCAAGATCAAGCCAGAGTGGTCCTTGCAAGTAAAAGAAAAAATTGAGAAAATGCTCTGCGTCGGCTTCATCAGAGTAATTGAGTACCCGACCTGGCTCTCCAACATCGTGACGGTCACTAAGGCCAATGGAAAGGTCAGATGCTGTGTGGATTTCCGAGATCTCAACAAGGCCAGCCCTAAAGATGATTTCCCACTGCCCAACATCGACATGCTAGTTGACACCACGGCAAACTTCGAAGTAAAGTCCTTTGTGGATGGGTTCGCCGGATACAATCAGATCAAAATGTCCGAGGAAGATCAAGCCAAGACTGCTTTCACCACTCCGTGGGGGACATACTGCTACACGGTCATGCCGTTCGATTTAAAGAACCCTGGGGCTACTTACCAGCGGGCTGCAACAGCCCTCTTCCATGACATGATTCACAAAGAAATCGAAGTGTATGTCGATGACATGATCATCCACTCCAGAGGATCAGACATGCAGCACATGATTGATTTGAGAAAGTTCTTCAACAGACTCAGAAAGTACTCCATGAGATTGAACCCTGCAAAGTGCACCTTCGGCATCAAGTGAGGAAAAGTACTAAGGTACATGGTTACAAAAAGAGGTATCGAAGCCGATCCCAAGAAAATCAAGGCCATCATCGACATGAAGCCACCTCAGACACTGACAGAAGTGAAAAGTTTTATGGGAAGAATTCAGTACATCAGTCGCTTCATCAACCAGTGCGAGCCAATGTTCAAGCTGATGAAGAAGAATGCCGACATCAAATGGGACTCCGAATGCCAGACAGCTTTCGAGAAAATCAAGACATACCTGGTAAATCCCCCAATACTGTGCCCGCCACATGAAGACAAGCCACTCCTCCTGTACCTGACAGTGACAGATACGTCAATCGGAGCAATATTGGCACAAGAACAGAAGATTACGAAGTTGAGCATGCAATCTACTTTGTAAGCCGAAAGCTTCAAGGAAGTGAACTCAGCTACTCAGCATTAGAGAAAACTTGTACCGCCTTGGTATGGGTAGTCGGGAAACTGAAACACTACATGCAGTCACATTCAGTGCTCCTGGTCTCCAAGATGGACCCCGTCCGATATCTCTTCGACAAGCCATCTCTGTCAATGAGACTAGCTAAGTGGTCATTCTTCCTGGCTGAGTTCGACATCAAGTACAAGGTCAGAAAATCAACAAAGGGCAAAGTAATGGCAGATCAGCTGGCAGACTTCCCAAGTAGTGAACCCAGGGGTCCTGATCCGCAGTTTCCAGATGACGGGATCTTTTCACTTAACAGCGCAAACCGCTGGCAAATCTTCTTCGATGGGGCAGCCAACAAGAAGGGAAATTTTATTGGAATGCTCCTTGTCGATCCCAAGGATGAGCACACTCTCATAAGCCATCATACTAAATTTTGAAACAACCAACAATGCAGTAGAGTATGAAGCTTGCGCAGCCGGCCTAGAAGCAGCTCTCGATCGCAACATCTCAGAACTAGAATTATACGGAGACTCAGCATTGATCATCAATCAAGTGTCCAACAAATGGAAGACGATAGATTCTGGCCTCCAGAAGTACCACACGTACATGGAGGAGCTCATTGCTCAGTTCAAGGACATCTCTTTCCATTATTTGCCAAGAGACAGGAACCGCTTCGCAGATGCCCTAGCTACCCTCGCATCTCTTGTTGAAATTCCCGAAGGGAAATCAGTAAAACCCCTCAGAATAGGCAGACGGGAAACACCCGCTTATTGCTGTGAGATCGAAGTTAAAAATGAACTGATCGACGAACCCTGGTACAATCAAATCTACCAGTACCTCCAAAATGGAGAACCTTCCTTCACAATTGAAGATGGAAAATACAAAGAAGGGATCAAAGCCAAAAACATGATGGTACTAAAATGCCTGGCATCCCATTTCGTCATTCTGGGGGGTATGTTATACAAGAAGCGCCACCAAGGGCCACTCCTTCGGTGATTAAATAAAGAAAAAGCCAGCGAGCTAATGAACGAAGTTCACAACGGAACTTGCGATCCGCACATGAACGCCAGAGCATTGACACAGATCATCCTCCGTATAGGATACTATTGGGTATCAATGGAAACAGACTGCATCCAGTTCGTCAGAAGCTGCGACAAATGTCAACGGTTCTCCAACCTCAATCACATCCCTCCTCACGAACTCTATTGCATCACCATGGCCTTTCACCACATGGGGGATCGACGTCATCGGTAAAATCACTCCGCCAGGGAGCAATGGTCACGAGTTCATATTAGTCGCAGTCGACTACTTCACCAAATGGGTGGAAGCCAGATCATACAAGGTACTGAATTCTAAGAAGGTGGTCGAGTTCATCAAATAGAGCATCATGTGCAGATACGGGGTGCCCAACGAGATCATATCCGACAATGGGACCCACTTCGAAGGAGATTGTAACCAACTGTTGACCGAGTTCAGAGTTACATGCCACAAGTCTTCTCCCTACAGACCACAGACTAATGGTGCAGTAGAGGCAGCAAACAAGACTCTCGCAATGATAATCAGAAAGATGACCGTCAGAGGTCGGGATTGGCCCGAGAAGCTACATCTATCCCTCTGGGGATACAGAACATCAGTCAGAACCGCCACAGGGGAGACTCCTTTTGCACTTACATACGGAATGGAAGCAATGTTACCCTTGGAATTGGAAATTCCATCCCTCCGAGTCCTCTTGGAAAACGGGATCAATGAAGTCGAATGGCTTCAGAGCCGTCACGACGAACTTGCTCGACTCGACGAGCGCAAATTGAAAGCCATGGAACACACTCATGCCTACTAAAGCAGATGGGCCCGAGCATTTGATAAGAAAGTCAAGGTTCGAGACATCAGAGAAGGCGACTTGGTGCTAAAGGAAAAGCCTCCTACGCACTTCTTTTGTCTTTGTTTTTCTCAAATATCACCTAAAGTGTCGAACTACGGTGACCTGAGCCCCTTAGTCCAATTGTAAAAGGGGAACGTAGGCAGCCATCATTGGTTCGGTCTCAAAAACAAAAAAAAAACAAATAAGCATCAATCGCTTGTGTTTCGAAAAACTCTTAAAATTTAACCTACAAATTCATAACGGTTAAAACAATCTTTAATGAGTTCAAGCACGGTCAACTCTTGACTCGCTACACGCTAGCAAAACTACAATAAAACATTAATCAATTAATGTGTCTGCAATGACAGTGGGTGGATACTCTGGACAGCAAGGTCAACCTAGTCCCCTGTACTTGGTCCTTCATCCTTCTTTCCCTTCCCTATTCCGCGGCGAGTATTCTTCACCTTCACAGGGAATATTCTCGTAGTCCCTCTACCTGGCTCAGGGACCCTTCCCGATGCCTCCGTCAAGCCTGCAGCTGCCAATGCAGCCCTTTCCCTAGCTCTATCTTGAGCTGCCTCTCTCCGAGTCATCATGACCGTGCTTTGATCGGCCGCCCGACTAGCATTGGCCTCATAATCAGCCATGTCGTCCCCAGTACGATTCTGAGGGTTAGCCGTCACTTTGGCTCTCCTCAAAGTTGAGCCGTCAGGGTAATCAAGACCCAACAGCTCACTCCTTCTCTATAAGATGGCCATTTGTGTCTCCCCCATACACTCTTCATACCAATTCAAATACTGCGTAGACAGAACAATGCCCCCTCTCCGGTGAAGGAGAACCCTGGCAGGAAAGGACGTGTATTGCCACAATCGCGTGAGAAGCAATAGCTTCGAAGGATCTTCCATCGGAAGAGATCCCACCTCGAAGGTTGCAGCATGACCCAAACCCGTCAATGGCACCTGCTCCAGCCCGTACTGTCGCAACACCAAGGATGGAATGTAGAAAGCAGTCTGGGACAACCCCGGTACTATGACAACCAAAAGACCCTCCTGAGCGGCCCGACAAGTTTGTAGCTTCCAATGAGGAACCCACCATCGCAAGTGATGCGTGCGGAGTCTGGCCATCCAGAGTTCCAGTTCAGCCTGATCGCCCCCTATCACCATAGGACGTCGAGAAAAGGACCAAGGGTCACAAGACACTGGCACCTCGGGCACCATCTGCAATCGCTCCCTCAACCACATAGTGAGCATAGCGGGACTCCCTCCCCACAAGTATCAGTTGCCGGTCGCCATCCGACCTATGCCCAAGAACGCCTCGCCCAGGATCAAAGGCACGATGTATCCCCCGTTCCGGCACTGCCTCACCACATCCAGTACACTGTGATGGCACACACCCAGGGACGTGAACGTGAACAAAGTATAAATTGTGCACAAAGCAAAAGCGTCCCACGCAAAAATGCTCCCCTCAACACCAGCAAATTTATCGGGCAGCCCCGAAATGTCAACATAATCTGTGTTCAGTATTAGCATCCCGTATGCTTCTTCAGCTGAGATACCAAGCAAAGACACTAACTTCTCAACGGTGTCCATGCCACCCGTCAAGGGAAGAACAAGGTGTTCCGTCTCAGGTCCTCCTAATATGGATCGGAAATCTTCAAACGTGGGCGTAATCTCGTTGTACAAAAATTTGTACGCGTGCCTCCGTACATCCCAGAAACGAGCCGCAGCTCTCAAAAGATCCCAATCCGGCATGAGCTCCTTCAAAGCCCAAACCGATTTCATCCCGTAACAACCCTCAAAAAAACCCTTGCTTTGCCGCGTGTGGTGCCGTACCCACGACTGGAAATTGTCCAAGTATCGCTCTTACATCTGAGACGATAGCCTAGGAAAGGGAGCCATGAAAAAAGCGAAGGAAACCTTCAAAAATTTAAGAGAGAAATACAGTTGTTTGATCCAAAGCAAACGTGTAGTTTTCACAATTGCAAAAAACTGGGCTGCAATTTAAAACAATCTGGAAATTGAATCCCAGTCCGGTCGAACTGTTTTTCAAGTTGACTGGGTCAACTCTGCAGCCAGCTGCCTCAATTTGGAAACATTTCCAAACCATATCCTGTTCAAGCCTCATTTAAACTACGTGCATCCATAGTTTAAATCAACCACTGCCAACACCACTTCCGCCCCGGGCTCGTGCAACAGTGCAATTAATTAAATAACAGTGCATATAGACATAAATTTTGACCAGTTCAAATTTTTGTGCATGTTTCATTATTATTTATTTTTGATCAACCTAATTGCTTATTTGCCAAAAATAAAAGAAGGTAATCACTAAATAAATGTGAAAAATACAAGGTTCAGTCTCAAAGGCCCTTTCAAGTACAAGTCGAATTGTTTGAACAATACACACATTGTATCTAAAAATAAATCAAGAAAGAGGACTACTCAGAGTCCTGCTCGTCATCCGAGCACTCGAAATACTGCCCCGCAGCAGTCGGATCCACCGAGGACAGGTAATCTCCAAATTCCTCCAGGCGGGAATATGAGAAAGGTCGCCTCCGTGCATGTGTCCCCGAGGACTCTCCCTGATCGTGCCCCGAGAACGAAGAGTGACGAGCTCCGAACCCCGCCGTCTCATCGGAGAACTGGCTGAACCCCTGCAAAAAGTCTGCCCCACCAGCCGTGGAGGCAGACGAGTCTCTCGCTGCAGACGGCCTAGATGGCATCAACTCATGCACAGCCGCACTCCTCCGGGAATTACACCGCAGGAACTCCACGAGTCTCCTGGCATAGTTGACCCACCCATCCAAACGTCCCACGGCCTGGTTGTACGTACGGCCAGACACCTGCAAATCAGGAAAGCCGTCAAAAGACAAACAGACAGCACAGATGCAACATTTGCAGAATGCTACTATCAAGTACAGAAAATCAAAGCACTCACCAAAGCATTGGGATACACTCTGTACCGAGGCCTCGTCTCCTCCGGAATGGGGATCACCAATCGCCTGCGAGAACTGTCAAGCCCCTCATACGCCAGCCGAGCACAAGGGAGCGGGTAGTCCCGGGGGTATGCAGAGCCCTCACCCTCCCTGTGCAGCACCTGCGGGCTCCTCAGCCTCGTCCTCACGAAGATGTCATAGTCGGCACCCTCTATGATAAACTCGGTATAGAACACGCCCTGTCTGTACCGCTCCAGATCCTCCATCGATATCAGCAAAGGATACTGCATGTGTGGAGGCAGGTCCATCGGAACCAAAGGAAGGGACCCCGGACCATGCTGATAGGTCACCCTCTCCCCAAAGTACATCGCGTCATAATGAAGCCCCACCAGCAGCTTCCGCCAACGTGTGACCTCCCTAGCATCCTGGACCACAAAAACATTAATCCGGTTCCACCAAGTCAACTGGATCCGCCCGGAAAACTCTCCGCTCTTGGCCAGAGACACCTCCTCGTAAGTCATCCGAGTACCCTCCCTCGACGTTGTCGGCTTCTTCGCCGCCTTCTGCCAAATCAACATGGCAGGAAACAAGGACGCATACTCCTCCTTGGTCTCCCACCTCTGCGGGTGGAACACCTCCATAAACCACACCTGTCAAACACATGAAAAGTTATGTCAGCCACAAAGCAGATACATACGAGTACAAAATGAGACAAGGAAGAGAAAAAGACGGGAACTTACATCCAAAGCGAACACAAAGCAGCATAAGGTGTTCTCCTCTCCCCGTGAGAACCTATCCAAAGCATGGTAGAGCTCGACCAGTCCAGCGTCCCCCCATGCAAACCCTCTTATGGAGTCCAGATCAGTCAGCGAGCCGAGCAGAGGAAAGTGACATGCCGTGTCAGCGGTAGGAAATAGGGTAGCTGACAAAGCGAACCATAAGAACCCTCGAGCCAGACGCTCTGTTGTCATCCTCAGAGACCCCTCCAAATACTCCCCAATACCCCTCCTCATATGAGCCTCCATCGGCCCGTATCGAATACTCAAGCCCCTGGAATCGGTAACATCAAAACCCAGCAGCTCCGACAACTGCTCCGGGGCGTAGCCATCCACCCACACAAGTGTGTTGCCCTAGAATGGCAACCCCGTGATCGCCGCAAAGTCAGTGGGAGTCACAGTTGCCTCCCCCCACCTGAAGTGAAACGTATTGGTCGTGTCCCACCAGTACTCGCTCAGAGCAACATGCACAACCCTCGCCCTCTGCGTCAAAGCCACCGCGGCTACTGCGCTAATAAATCCAGCCAAATCGGAGTCAACGACAAACTGTTGTGGATTCCTCTCTCCATCCCCAGCCACGTCTGGGAGTATCTCCCAGAGCGCTCTAACGCCTCAAAGGCTCCCCTGCTCTTCAAGTTGCGAACGTTAACCGGACCTCACCCTTGCAGGTGAACACGGCAAAAATACGTTAATACAGAAACAACATCAACAGAGTGCACAAACGCATATCGAAATAATGAAACACAGAAATGGTTCAGTTTCAAAAACCCGTTCATTAACGGTTCATTTTCCTAAAATATGTCCACCCCAGTTGGAGTATTAACGGTCCAAAATCCCAAAAAGGTCAAAACATTTCGAAAACTCCGTCAAATTCAAAACTTTCAAAACATTTCGAAAAATCCGTCAAATTCGGAACTTTCAAAACATTTCGAAAACTCCGTCGAATTTGGAACTTTCAAATCATTTCGAAAACTTCGTCGAATTCGGAACTTTCAAAACATTTCGAAAAATCCGTCGAATTCGGAACTTTCAAAACATTTCGAACACTTCGAAAAATTACTCCGTCCCAAATTAAACTTACTTTAATTTCGGAAAACACCTCTAGGCATGGAATTTTGCAACCAAAATTTTTATGTCATCTACACATAACGTCAATTGAACTAAACTCTAGTCAATTTTGACAAGGGCACATAGCAAAGTCAAAAGCCCCAATTTGGGCACCAAGAACCCTAACTCATTTCTAATCAAATTCCTAAAATTTAAAGAATGCACATTCTGAAAATTAACGGAATTTAGAGGATATTTACCTGTCTTTCGATCCCTTCCTTGGACTTGTGAGTGTCCCGAGCCGGATAAAACTCCGTCGGATTCATAGGAAGAGCGGTAGTTCGAATGGTCCTCACCAACCTCATTCTCTCGTTATCATCGGTCCTCCTATGGCGAGCCCTTGGTTCCAAACCGACATCCATGATGATTTTCTTTCGAAGATTCGGACAAAATTCGCGAAATGGGGAAGAATTTTTCTCTCTTTTCTCGCCTGAAAGTATGAAGAAATGGACCAGTTTGCGTCGGCCTGTTGCTGATTTGAACCTGGTCAAATTCAGTCTCAGTCCGGCCGGACTCTTTTGCACCTGAAAAGATTCCTTGCCACTTTGGCCCCTCAGCTTCTCACAGTTTCAATTTTACCCCTTTTGGCCCCCCAAAAGTGTAAAATTTCCCCAAGTTAGACCTTTCTAACACCCCCTCCCCCGAGGTGAAGTCCCGCTAACGTTTCGTCTTCAGACGTTAAATTTTCAGTTAGTTTTCACTAACGTTTCGTCTCCAGACGTTAAATTTTAAGTTAGTTTTCACTAATGTTTCGTCTCCAGACGTTAAATCTCAAACCGTCTTCGGACGTTAAATCACAATTCCGTCTCCCGACATCAAAATTCTCATTGGTTTTCACCAAAATTAACTTCCCCGGCCGCCAGTCGTAAGCCCGACCATCCCAATTCAGCGGCCATCAAGGTAAGCCCGCACAACAATCCCTCTTCGGCCATCACCGTAAGCCAGAACATTCCTCCCCAGCAGGATCCTAAGACCATCCATCTAAGAAGAAACGTCAATCAATCCCCTAGTTCTGTTAGAACTCTGGGCACTTTTCCCTAGCAATGTGTCAGTCTCTCCCGAGACCACATCCAGTTCCTAACCCCGTCGTTAGAACATCAATCCTTCTGTGTTGTTAAGAACGCCAGTTTAACGCAACCATTCCCATCATTGCCACCCTGTCCCCAGCAGATAAAACCTGGCAGTCATCGTAAGTCCAACCCCAAAGGCACAAACGCCTTACAAAATCAATCTCAAGGCACGAACGCCTTCATCTCAGGACCAATGCATCCTCGTAATCTCGGTCTGAGGTGCCACACGCCCTCGTAAGTTTCAGTAACTTTGGTCTAAGGCGCCACACGCCTTCTTAAGTTTCAGTAACCTCGGTCTGAGGTGCCACACGCCCTCGTAAGTTTCAGTAATATCGGTCTGAGATGCCACACGCCCTCGAAAGTTCCAGCAATCTCGGTCTAAGGCGCCACACGCCCTCGAAGGTTTCATAAACCTCAGGTTCAGATGCCTCACAATAGTCTCCATTCAGGTACAGACGCCTCACTAAAGTCACGCCTAGGACAAGGTCCCCACGCGCGGCTCCTTGCACCTACGAACTACGATCGGCTTGATTCCCGCTCGAAATACATAGGAATCCTTTCGCTAAGGGTCCAGCCAGCTGACCTCTCAGGTCTCCTCAAGTAAGGCATCCCCCGATTTGGATCCTTATCTTTTTTCAACGACCCCACTTCCTTCGAAAGTGACGTCGCTGAGGGGCTAACTATAAGTACCCAAATCTGGATCGCCAAAATCCGTTAAAAGTTAACCGGAATTCTTTAACTGGCCCGCTCCAGGTTAACCGAACCCGTTAAGCTCCCTGTTCTTAAGCCAATGAGATGTCCCGGGACTTCCCCATGCATCCCAACGTTGAAGCGTACTCAACACACGTTGTCACACGTAAAAGTACAGCTTCTCCTGAAAAATGCACTTTTCGGCACTTTTCGGGGGCATTTCGGTAATTTTCCGGACAGTTATTTAGAAAACGAACACAACCGGGAATAATGGCACGAAAAACCATGCCCTGGTGAGTCACAGGGGCACGTGGCACGCATGCCACAGCCCTCCGGTCAACATCAATCAGATTTCAAAGTGAAAAGACCAAAATACCCCTGAAATGTTATCACAGTCTGTCCGGACTCTTTTGCAGGCAAAACAGAAATGCTAGCAGGTCCTCCCAATTTCAAAAATACCACAAAATCCCCTGAAATTCAGCATAAGTTCGTCCGGACTCTTTTGCATTTTCACCCTATAAATACAGAGGGCTATCAAACATTTGAAAAAAAAAAGAAAAAACTTATCCATTTTAACCATTAGCCACGGCCCAAACTGGTTTCACCCTCTCCCGAGCCCCGTTTTGCCGCGATTCGCGTGAAAACTTCGTATTTCAACCAAATACAAACCAAACAACCTCAAAACACCATTTCAAACACTAAATCGTATTCCGTATACGCCTCCCGAGCCAAAAGAGTCAACCCCTAGCCATAGGTAACACTCTCTCTCCCTAAATACTCGTTCCATCTCGGTTTACGTGCCAGTCGCTACAACCGTTTCGGTCGAACGTTTTTGAAATGCAGACGACACCGTCAATGGGGTTCGATACTTTTTAGTCCCAGATCCTCTTCTCTTCCCGTAAGAGAAGTAATATCGGATTAAAACGGCGTTCCGGCCCCATTTCTTTACTTTTAAATGTCATTTACAATTTCGGATCGTTTGATCTGTTGAACGTCATTTACTTTATGCAACTTTATAGTCCGAGCCGTTTGATTCGTGATAGTCATTTAACGGTCCGGATCGTTTGATCCGTTGAATGCTATTTACTTAACGCACCTTTAAAATCTGGGTCGTTTGATTCTGTCGATACCGCACTTTAAATACTGTCATTTACAAGTCCGAGCCGTTTGGCTCGTGATAGTATTTACTTATCAAAGTCCGAGTCGCAAAATGATTCGTTGATTGCATATCAATTAATGCTTTTTTCTCGTAAAATCGCTAACAATGTAATCCCCGGTTCAAAACCGGAGTTCGACATTCGAACTCTCTTTCAAAACGCGCAAAGTGACGTTTGGCATCCAAACGATCATCTTCAAACTCAAAATCCGACGTTTTACATTCAAACGCTCTTTTCTTAAAAGTCAACATTTGACACTTAAGTTAAAAGTTCAAAATCATCACTCGTATCACTTTTTCTAAAAAACTCCAAAACCGACGTTTGTCAGTCAAACTCTCGCTTTTTTCAAAAAAGAATCACAAAATCAACGTTTGACATTCAAACCAAGATTAAGCTTGTCATTCAAGCCCCCATTTTCAAAATGCAAACACACACACACACACGCACACATTTTCGAGAAAGGTAGAAAGACTCGTCATACGAGGCGTTTCGGGTGATCTCAAAATACTTTTTCCGAAACGTAACGTGACCTCCGAATCTAACAATCTCTTGTACTCAAAAATCTTTTTTGTCACGTTTTTGCTATCAATAAAAACGGCACCCCTTTTTAAAGCCTTTTCCAAAGTTTTTGCTACCAATAAATACGACACCATTTTCACTAAAGCCGTTTTTCAACGTTTGGGCTCAAAACACAAAACCGCGTGGCGACTCCTCTCCTTCCCGAAAGCGAGGTCTCAAACACCCAATCCGTGAAAGACAACCACGTTCGCCCGCGCGAATCCCTAGTAATTTCACAACCCAACTTTTTTATTTTTATCCTCCATTAGCAACCCAACCCGACCCAACCTAACTCATAATATTCCTTTAAATTATCTTTTATTTAATTTACCATATATTATCAATACTCAATTTATATTATTTTTTTAATCTTGTAATAAATCAATAAAAATATATTTAACTATTAAATTTATAATAATCGCAAAAAAAAATCACTTAATAAAAATTATCAATCAAAATTAAAATTCAACTTGAAATTAAAATTAAAATATTACAAATACATGACAAAAATAAAATTACAATACATGAAATGAAATGAAATGAAATGAAATGAAATGAAATGAAATGAAATGAAAATTACATAATTAATCATCTTCGCCGAATTTTTGCCAAATGTGCTAAATCAAATCATCTCTAAGTATTGTATGAGCTTCTCTATTACGAAGTTGTTCCATGTTAGTCATATATGTGGCTAACCTAGCAACTCGTTGAGTAGAGTATTGAAAATGTTGATCATCATCTTCTTCCATTTCTTCTTCCACTTCTTCTTCTACTTCTTCTACCACTCTATTGCGGTTTTTTTTTCTTACGGCGATTAGTAGGTTTATCCTTTAAGAATTCGGTTGGATCATAGTAGTTTTTGTATGTGTCTCGTTCATCCTCTACAATCATATTGTGCATGAGATACAAGCAATCATAATTCTACCAATAATATGACGATCCCAGACAAGACATGGGCGTTTGATAAATGCAAAACGAGATTGGAGAACCCCAAAAGCTCGCTCAACATCTTTTCTAGCAGCCTCTTGACGTTGAGCAAACATCTTGTGTTTTTGAATTGTAGGAGGAGCAATTGATTTTACAAATGCAGCCCAGCTTGGATAGATGCCATCTGTGAGATAATATCCCATATTACTTTCGCGTCCATTCACGACATAACTAACTTCGGGTGCTCGACCTTCCAAAATATCATTGAAAATAGGATTACTAATGATCAAATCTCCGATGATGTGATCAACTTGTTTATTTTGTTCAAAAACTCTTGTTTCCCATTCATCAAATTCTATGAAATTGGAAGAATCAGAATGAGAACTTGAATTTTGGGATGAGCTTTCATTATAAGACATTTTTGAACTTGTGTTAGCTTTAGACGAATCCAATGAGTATTTAAAGGATGGATGGGACAGTTCTATAGCTAGCATACAAAAACCTTTAAGTCATTTACATCTATATGTGTAAATTATTAAAGTGAACATGTGAATTGAAACATTTGTCAGAATGATAATGCAGTAGGGGATGGAAATTATTAAAGGATGGATGGGACAATTCTATAGCTAGCATACAAAAACCTTTAAGTCATTTACATCTATCTATGTAAATTATTAAAGTGAATATGTGAATTGAAACATTTGTCAGAATGATAATGTAGTAGGGGGTGAAAATTATTAAAGCATGGATGGGACAATTCTATAGCTAGCATACAAAAACCTTTAAGTCATTTACAGCTATCTATGTAAATTATTAAAGTTAGCATGTGAATTGAAAATTTGTCAGAATGATAATGCAGTAAGGGATAGGCATTATTGGATGGGACAACAATTAAAATAAAACAAATTTAAATTACATGAACATAAACACACAATACATAAACTTAAATTGCATGAAAATCCATAGAACACATAAATTTAAATTAAATAAAAATAAGCTAATCAGATTTCCCAAACAATAACTCTGTGAGACGACGTTTCATTTCTTCATCTTGTGGCGTTAGGTAGTCTTTCCCCAACAGAGTATTCAACAGGACAGCATTCATTTTCATAACTTTCCTTTCTTCCTTTTTACGTTGCAATTCAATTTTATTTTCTTCTTTCTTACGTTCCAGTTCAATTCTATCATTTCCCAGTTTGTTCATCACCTCAACTTCATTGTGTTCTTGTGAGTAGGGATGGCAACGGGGCGGGTTCGGGACGGGTTTTTCATTTCCCAAACCCGCCCCTATAGTGATCTACCCCTACCCGAACCCGCCCCGCCCCGATTGTTGCATTACCCGAGCCTGCCCCGATTAACCCGCCCCGGTAATCAGCTAAGCAAAAATTTAAGAAACATTCAGCAAAATGCATTTTGGCCAAAGCACCAAGTCTCTTAAAGTTTCAATCCCTAATATAACTAAATCAGTTACATCCACCAATAAAATGCCCTTGAACAAAATCAATGCAGAAGAACTGTTAGGGCTGATAAACTAAATTTATTGGAACTCTGTTTCAAAAACCAAGGATTGGGAAAGAAGAAAATAAAAAGGAAAAGGCTGACCTCTGAACTGAAGAAACGGTCTCGGATATGCTTTTTCTCTTCAGCGTGTATCTCTTTGATAGCACTTGGGTATGGGTTTGGAGATGCAGATGGCGACGAAGATGGCGAAGGCGATGAAGATGGCGAAGGCGATGGCGGTGGCTCACGGTTGCGTAGGAATGGCGATTGCGGGCTGGGGTGGGGTGCGGCGCTGGGGAAGTGGGAACTGGGAGTGGGAGAGAAGAGGAAAATAATTGGGAGAGGAGGAAATGAAGGAACGGGGAACCCTAAGCGTCGTTTTTGTTTAGTCAGGTAAGGGTATTATAGTAATTTCCTAGCTAATCGGGGTGGGTTCGGGGCGGGGCGGGGTTAAACCCGAACCCTACAAAAACCCGGCGGGTTTTCAATATTGGATCTCAAACCCGGCCTATTAGGGACGGGTCATTTCGGGTTCGGGTTTTTTGTCATCCCTACTTGTGAGACTCAATGCACGAATTTCTGCTGTGAAATCATCAGAAATATGAGATGATTGTGATACCTTACCTTTTCCTTTCCTTTAAGCCGCATCTATACCTTCGGGTCGAGAAATTGTTGAACTATCACTAATTGGATTTCTGGGTTTGAAGGGGTTGAATTTTCTCCACCTTCATCGGTCCTTGATTTTTTTGAGCTGTCACGACTTTCTTCATTACTCTCTTCATACTCATAACGGTCACGTGTTGCATTGCGATTCAGATTTAACTCTCACTTAGGATGTTTACTCATAACTTCTGTAAATACATGCATATTAGTAAACTTGCTACCACCGGCCTCATAAATTGTGTGAGCTTCTGCGTCGATATCTTTCTTGCTCATTCCACTCCTTCTCCGACCATATGCTTCCCTATATGCAGCTAGGGATGACCAAACCTGACCGGAACCGGAAAAATGGACCGAAATCGGACTGGAAAAGCCCGAAACCAGAGTAAACCGGGGAGAAAATCGGAACCAGTCTAACCGGAACCGTGAGCCATGCGGTCTGGTTCAGGGTCGAAGGTAGCAAAACCGGTGAACCGCCGGTTCTTCAAACCGGAACCGTGAACCGTTAACCGGACCGATGCAAAGAACTGGCCAATGTGTGTGTGTGTGGTGTGAGTGTAAGACGTGAGTGGTGTGACTCCCTCCCTGACCTGTCCCCCTACTCTACTCATACTCCCTAGTCCCTACTCCCTCCCTAGTGCGGTACTCCCCCAGCCCCTACTCCCTAGTCCCATCCATTCTTATTTCTTGCCTTTTCTTTTTTTCATGTCAAATTTTGTTTTTTTTTTTTTTTTTTTTTTTTTTTTGAATTATACAATTAGTCAGAGTCAGAAAAAAAAATTTAAAAAGAGAGAAACCGCCGAATCGGACCGAAATCGGACCGGAACCGTTTTGTACCAACCGAAATCGGATCCGTGAGTCATCCGGGCCGGTTAAGGGTCCCACTTTTGCCGAAACCGAAATCGGGCCCGGAACCGATTTTGGTCATCCCTATATGCAGCAATCCATTTGTTCACGCTCTCGCTAAGTCGTCTAAACTCTTAATCATTTGTAAATTTCTTTTGCGTATTTCTTCTGAATTCTCCATGTGAGCGTCTTCGAACAATTTTGCCACTCGTGCCCATATCACAGCATTCTTCTGATTATTTCCACACACACTATCTTCACTTGCAAAAATCCAACTCGACATTAGAGCTACGTCTTCTTTTACAAGCCAACTCACAAGCCCATTCCACTTCCATTTGAGAAGTCAAGAATGCAAGAATTGTCCCTTCTCTCTCCTTTCTATGGATTTCAGTCACCATTTCCAAGACATGAAAAACATATGCAGCAACTAATCTCTGAGTAGAAGGTCCGGCAGATATACAAGGAACATATATGATGTCAATCGGGAAGTTCCTGCCCTTCACCGTTAAGGTTTCACAACCAAAAAAATAGTTTGCAAGCTAGTCTGTATCAGCTGTTGCGGACATTATGATAAGCCTCGGATTAGCCCTTTGATTCAGTAATTTCTTCAGCAAAGCTAAAAGAAGATCAGTGTTCAAGCTTCTCTCATGTGCCTCATCAACAATTATGCATGATATCCGGGATAAAACTCTTATCACTCATGTAAAGTTTCAGTAATCAGTGGTCTGTTATAAACATTAATTGTTATTGAGAGTATTATTAATCGAGATACAAAAATAATTTCAATTTTTTATTACAATAATTATTTTTAATCTAAATTGCTTGGTCAAAATATAAGAGGTGAAAGAAAAGAAGTAGAGGGGTAGGGGGAAGGGATGAGAGGGGTAGGGGAAGAGAGTTGTCTGGAGAAAAGAAGAAAAGAAGAAGTCAAAGAAAAGAAGTAGGGGGAAGGGATGTCAGCCTTTTTTTATTTTTCAAATCTAAAATTATCACTTACTTCCTCCGTCCCATCTCAAATTTTCATAAACTTTTTATTTTATTGAATTTCTTTTTAATTCTTATGTTATCAAAATTTATTAAAAAAATTATCCAAATTCAAATACTCCCTCCGTTTCATGATAATACACACAATTTGCATTGGCACAAGAATTAAGACAATATGATGTGTTGTGAGTATAGATGATTGGGTAGGAGAGAGAAAGTGGAGTAAGTGGGTAATGGTTGTGAGTAGAGACAAGTGGGTCTCATTTTCATTTTGAAACTTTGTAGATTATTGTAAAATGCCCAAAAGGTATCTTTTTACATATTATTGTGGAACGGGGGGAGTATTTATGATGAAAATATCCCTCCAACTATCTACTCCACATCTCATTGTTCCAACCAACACAATCTCTCTTTACTAACAACACAATCTCTTTCACACTTTTCAATCTTTCCACATTAAAATTTCTTCCACCCACTCAAGCAAATTTTGTCCCACTTTAATATTTTTTTTCTTTTTTTTTTTCTTATATTGAAATGAAATTACTACTTCCTAGTGGGTGGACCCTTTCACTCTATTTTATTATATACTCGTCCTCCGTCCCAAAATGAATAATTAAATTTTTAATAAATAAATTTTGAACATTTATTTTAAATTGAAATTACTACTTCCTCCATCCCAAAATGAATGATAAATTTTTTTACAAATAAATTTTGAACATTTATTTTGAGATTTGATAAAAATGTAAAAAAAATTTACACTATTTATTATAAAAAAATTATAATACTAATAAAAAATAAATAAAAGCAAATAAATGACTCATGTAAAATAAGAATTTTATATTTGAATTTATAAATTATAGTTGGTGGGTTTTAGTTTGATATGATTTATTTTTTATTTTTCTTTTTCAAGTTTAATTATTTTTATATTTTTATTTTACAAATATTTGAAAATCCAAATATAAATTTTTTATTTATTACATGAGTCATTTGTTTGTTTTAATTTTTTTTATTAGTATCATTAAAATAAATAAATATGTTATTGAAGGAAGGTTGAGAGTTAAAATGATGAAAATACCCCTCCAAGGCTCCAACTATCTACTCCCCATCCCATAATAATTATTTCAACACATAATAATTGTTCAGAAAATTTTGGGGGAAACTAGTTTCTCCAAATATTATAAAAAGTCTTGTTTTTCATTTAAAAAAAAAATTGTATGTGCCTTTGTTTCGGTTTTTAAAACAAGACTTTTTATAATGTTAGGAAGAAACTAGTTTCCCCCAAAACCTACTCATAATTGTTCTAACACAATCTCTCTTTACACAGTGACAACACAATCTCTCTCACACTATTCAATATTTTCACATTGAAATTTCTTCCACCCACTCAAGCAAATTTTGTCCCACTTTAATGCTTTTTTTCTCTTTTCTTATATTGAATTGAAATTACTACTTCCTCGTCCTCCGTCCCAAAATGAATAATCAAATTTTTAATAAATAAATTTTGAACATTTATTTTAAATTGATATTTACTTCCTCCATCCTAAAATGAATGATAATTTTTTTACAAATAAATTTTGAACATTTATTTTGAAATTATACATTTACCCCCTTCAAAGTATACTATGCTCATTCAAGATTCAAGATGTTAAAGCTGCAACATTTACTTTCCTCTACACCGCTCTAATCAATCAATGATAAATTAAATTCCGCCGGTGATGGAACAACGATCAAGTCTTTCAACAGCGTCTTCTTCTTTGTTCAAACCCAACTACTGTAAGTAAATTGTTCAAACCCCCTTCAAAACCTACAATTTCACAACATTTTGAAATTATACATTTACCCCCTTCAAAGTAAATTGTTCTTTATTTGCATTGCCTCTTGTTGTTGTAAATTGTTCTTTGTTTGAATTGTTTTTGCAGCTAGAAAAAGAAAAAGAAATCCGAATCCTGAAAGTGAAAGTGAAAGTGAAAGTGAAAGTGATTGTGAAAGTGTTGGGAGTGCACCTGATTTGGTAATTTCTGATTTGGTAATTTTTTCTCGTCATATTTTATTATCTTTCACCTGTGAAACTTAGTAATTCTGATAGTTTATATACCATGAAAAATCTCCCTATTCTTCTTTTGTTATCTCTCTTTATTTCTCTGTCGTTGGTAAGTGCTAATGTCAAACTTACTGATGAAACTGATGATGGTTCTGAACAACGGGGGTTTGATACTTATAGTTGGTGGCTTAAAACTTGCTACACTAATCTTTGAGACGGAGGGAGTACTTTTTATTTCAGCAAATATTTGATTTTTATATACTATGCTTAGGGGGCGTTTGTTTTTTTATTTTAAGCCTTATTTGCCTCTTAACACTTATTCATTAAGAGGATTAGAGAAATAAGTGTGTTTATTTATTTTTATTTTTTTGAAATAAGGCTTGTTAGGCTCTTAAAGTCCTCTTAATTTTAAGAGGTTAAAATGTTGCTGAATTGCCTCTGAAAGCCTCTGAAAGCCACTGTTTCATATTTGGTTTTGGGAAAAAAAAAATTTAAACTGTTTACTGTTTCATAATGCATTTACGGTTTTTTTTTTTTTTTATTAACTGTTTTAGATAATGAATTCAGATACAAAATCAAACAACTTATCCAATTCGAATCTCGGTTTTCGATTCTTTGCCTCTTAATCATTCGGTCATTTTCGGGCGAAATCGATTTCAAAGACTTATCACTTAAAAAAAACAAAAACCCCCTTACTGTATTTGTTAGCACCTAGACTTAAAAACTTGCTACACTAATCTGCACATAAATTTCTTCACATATTTTGCACAAACTGCACTAAATGAACTGCACTGGACTTGAATTCTGCACTGGACTTAAAAACTTAATTTGTTCTGAACAATGGGGGTTTGATACTTATAGTTGGTGGCTTAAAACTTGCTACACTAAATCACTGCACTTAATTTGTTTGCTGTAATGTTGATACGCTTTCCTTAAAGTGCTGCGAATAAGCCTCTAGGATACAATGGAGCTTTTGATTTGTACAGAATGGTGTATGCAGATTGAAAGTCTTTATGTACTGAATTTCACTAGTTTAAGGATCATACAAGAATCCCTTATCATCTCTTTGCAGTCCCGTTCGTATAAAATGTCTTCTACTCTCATTCATGAATCTCTTTTTAGAGAATTGATGTTGATGAGACATTCAAATGTGACAATTCATAAATATCAAGGTTGCGATGATGAAAATTTGTGGGTTGCTATTTCAGGAGTTGTACAGCAAGTAACCTGTAATCAACAATTGTCTTTTCACGAGATGTTTGAAATTATTTTGTATTATGAAAAAAATTGTGATTCGGAGAAATTTGAAAGTTTTAATCATTTTCGAAATTTGAAATATTTTGAGGAATTTACAGAATTCTGAGAGTTATAATAAAATTAAATGTTTGAATAATTTTGAGAATTGCCATATACTCAAGATTTGAAAAAAAACTGAAAATTTAAATTCATGATTGCGTCTAAAAAATTTTAAACTAGTCTCTATTTATAGAGGATGAAAAATAAAAAAATTTGGTGTTTTTTTTTATAAAAATATACTCCCTCCGTCCCGCTAATATTAGCACACTTTCCTTTTTGGGCGTCCCGCTAATATTCGCACACTCCCAAAAAGGAAACTTTATATTAATAAAATATTCACCCAACCCCACTCATTCTCTCTCCTACATTATTTTAATACTCACAACACCATTATAATTTATTACACCATCCACTCATTCTCTCTCCACTCATTCTTTTACACTCACAACATTTTATTAAAATATCATATTCCTTAATTCTCGCGCAAACAGTGTTTGTGATAATACTAATGGGACGGAGGGAGTATTCATTTACAGTTATTTTAGATATATATTAAAAATGATAATTAAAAATATCTTTACTCCAATTATATTGTGACATGTGTATTACTTGAATGGAAAAGTGAAAGACCTTTCCCATACCGGCTGACAAGCATAGACCGGGCAAGATCATTGACTTTCATTTTTTTCTTTTTCCTTCTTTGTCTTATGTGCCCCGGCCCAAAAAAACAAAACCCAAGAAAGAGTTCTCTGATGAACTTAGTCTAACTCTCTCTCTCTCTCTCTCTCTCTCTCTCTCTCTCTCTCTCTCTCTAATACTTTCTCTATACACATATTTACTCAAATAAATACATACTCCAATACTTTCTCTATACACATATTTACTCAAATAAATACATACTCCCTCCGTCCCGCTAATATCCGCACATTTTCCTTTTTAGGCGTCCCGCTAATATTCGCACACTCCAAAAAGGAAACTTTATATTAATAAAATATTCACTCAATCCCACTCATTCTCTCTCCTACATTATTTTAATACTCACAACACCATTATAACTTATTACACCCTCCACTCATTCTCTTTCCTACTTTACTTTTATACTCACAACATTTTATTAAAATATCATATTTCTTAATTCCCGCGCAAACAGTGTTAGTGCGGATATTAGCGGGACGGAGGGAGTACTTACTAGGGTCACCCCTAATGATACTATTTTGCAGATCTCGCCCGACATGCGACGTATTTTCTGTAATCTTTGACACCCGGGTCGTGGCATCATCAAGTCCAACCAGGGAAGCAAGGCTTAAAGTGCTAGGTATATACACCAGAACACAACAGGGATGCCGGATAATGGAAGGAGTATGGCCGAACAGTGAATCCGGTTCAGATCTGGTACTAATCGGAGCACAAAACTGCTTTGGGAGAAAACCAATTTAGATTTGGCTCAGATCTGGAAAAAAAACGAGGAAGAGGTGGGGGAGGGGCGTTGGCTTTGAAAATGAGACAGGTGAGACGGGAGTGGAAAAGGGGAGGGCAGCCATTGTCATCGGAGAAGATGGAATCCGGCGGAGATGAAGAAGGTGAGCCGGCCAAAGATTAACACCTAGAGTTTCACACTTTGGACAGAGAATGTCGGAGCAAGGGTGAGTGAAGAGAGATTGACGGATCTCTCAAGTCGACGCCGGCAATAATGGCCGGAAATGATGAAGGTGCGGTGGGTGGTGGGTTGGAGAGAGGGAGAGTGTTACAGAGAGAATGAAAGTAGGAAATGGGAGGGAGGAAGCGGTTTTGGGTTTTATTAGATGAAGAGGTAGTTTTGGTATTTCTAAATTATACTCGCTCCGTCTCGGGTTGAGTTTTATCATTTGGGTGAAGCACACAAATTAAGAAAACAATATATTTTCTCCGTCATGCTACAAATCATACCGTTAATCAACTAAATCAATTTTTGATCATGATTTTATGAATGTCTAGATATCTCTATACAATTCTAAAAAAAAGTTATTGATAGTATTTCTAATGGTGAAGCAATAATTTTTAAAATTACCAAAAAATATCTAGATATTTATAAAATTTTTGGTCAACAATTCACACAGTTGATCAACTGTGTGAATTGTAATGGGACGGAGGGTAGTATATATTAAAAAATAATTGAAGTGAGAGAAGGATTGTGAGAGGGAAAAAGTGAGTGAATATGATAAATGGGACTCATAATTTAAATGTGTGAGAGAGAAAAGTTAGTGGGTATTATAGAATATTAATAAATCTCTTTCATTTTAAAAAAGACAAAGCTTGTAACGAAACACTCTTTTGAATAATTGGTGAAGCTTAAGCTGGGACGGAGGAGAGGATATTGGGTTTATAAGTAATTTTGATTTGAGTTTAAAATAAGGAGAGGAGAGGAGAGGAGAGGAGAGGAGAGGATGTTGGGTGTTGGATTTTGAATATATTATGGGTTTTTAGACTACCTACAGTGGTTTAATATCACTTTTCTATTTCATTTAACACTTTTTTTTATTCACCTAAAACTACCCACAATGGTTTCATCTCACTCTCTCATTTCATCTAACACTTTTTACACTTTTTCTCATCCACCTAATATTTCATTTACCCATTTCATTTACCCCCACTCCAATGGGTAACTTAAATTAAATTTCAACTCCCTCCAACTCATCATTCTATACCCCACTACTTTTATTTTATTTTATTTATATTCTTTATTTTTATGATTAGTAAAATAATAATAATTATTATTATTATTTATAATTAAAAAAATATTTCACACTTAATTAAAAAATATATTGCATCAATTTATAGGTAAAAAAAATATAATGATTTTTTTAAATAAATGCTAAAATGAAGAAGGATAATTGAGAAATGAGTGTTTTTTTTTTTGTGTCCAAATCAAATGAAACTTATATCAATTTGTAGAGAAAAAAAATGATGAATTTTGGTGAAAAAAAAATAATTTACTTGGTGATAATTTAGCTCAAATTGAAAACTAAGTGTTTTTTTTTTGTGTCCAAATCAAATGAAACTTATATCAATTTGTAGGGAAAAAATGATGAATTTTGATGAATTTTTCTTTTTATTTTTAAATCATTTATTATGAGATAATTGAATTTAAATAATTGGATGAAAAAGTGATAAAGTCAAGACCAATAAGGTCTTGACATGTGGCAACTTAAAAAAAAAAAAAAAAAAAGGCAAAGCAGTGTTTCAACGGGGATGAAACATTTCATCCCGTCAATTCAATCAGCCAGTTTTCACCCAGCCATTGGAGTGCTTCAACTGGGATGAAATGGATTTCATCCCCATTTCATCCCTCCATTGTAAGTAGTCTAATATTTCATTTACCCATTTCATTTACCCCCACTCCAATGGCTAACTTAAATTAAATTTCAACTCCCTCCAACTCATCATTCTATATCCCACCACTTTGAGTGTTTTTTTTTTCAAATCAAATGAAATTTATATCAATTTGTAGGGAAAAAAATAATGAATTTTGGTGAAAAAAAAATTAAAAAAAATTAATTTACTAGGTGATAATTCAGCTCAAATTGAAAAATGAGTGTTTTTTCTTTGTGTCCAAATCAAATGAAACTTATATCAATTTGTAGGGAAAAAAATGATGAATTTTGGTGAATTTTTCTTTTTATTTTTAAATCATTTATTTTGAGATAATTGAGCTTAAATAATTGGGTGAAAAAATAATAAAGTACGGACCAATAAGGCGTTGACACATGGCAGCTTAAAAAAAAAAAAGGGGAAAAGGCATTGTTTCAACCCGGATGAAATGTTTCAACCCCTCATTTCATCCAACCCACATTCATTCCTCCATTGCAGTGAGTCAGTTGAATGAAATGGGATTTCATCCCCATTTCATTCAGCCACTGTATGTAGTCTTATGCAGAAAGGTTTAGGCGAGGTGGCATTGAGGAATAATTGTATAAATATTCTTTTTATTCACTTACAATTTTTTTGTTTTATAAACATACTAGCACATGTCCGTGTTCAAGTTCATGTGAGAATTTTTTTTTTCATATAAAAAAAAAGGCAAGTATGTCGTACGACATACTAAGTTGTGAGGGCAAAATGGGAAAGGGACAAAATAGTGAGGGCAAAATGATAATTTTCGCACGTGAAACTGTTCATTCTACTGTAGTGAGTGGAGCTCTCATTTATACTATAGATTTTTCCACCATTCCAAAATAAATATCGCATTAGGTTAACTAATTTGAGATTTGACCAAAAAGGGTATGAAATTTAATTATTGTTATAATATTTAAAAAATGGTTTTTGATGTAGACACTATTTATAACTATTTTTAAATTTCATGATAATAAATAATTTATCATTAAATGATGGTCAAAGTTTAAATTAGTTGACCAAATGTGAAATTTATTATGGAATATAAGGAGTAATAAACTATTGGAAAAAAAAAACAACGGGTAAAAAATCATTTCGGCACAAAGTTTTTTGAAGAAATGTTTCAAAAGATCATTAATTTTGAGATATAAAAAGATTATTTAATATGGGTCGAAGAGAGAGTTATATTATATAGGAATCATTACATTGATTTATTTTGTGAGTATTGTAAAGAATTTTAAAAGCATTTAATTACCTAATTAAATAAATTATTCTAAAGGTATTTAGTCTATTTGGGAGGAGGGTATATTTTTGTGAATATTTTTTTATTTTTACCAAAATATAACCACGTGTAATAGGTTTCTAGCAAGAGCTTTGCTTTTTTTGCTTTTGGTCGTTAACAAAATATAATATCAGAAAATTTTGGGGGAAGCTAAAATATTATAAAAAATATTGTTTTTAACTTAAAAAAATTGATACATTAATTTTAAATCAAATTAACCCGACTTTTTGAACCGATCATTGAACAGATTTTTAAAATAAAACATGATTTTTTATAATATTTGAAAAAAACTAGTTTCTCGAGAAACTAGTTTCTCCCAAAACCAACTCATATAATATACCGTATTCTATAGTTTAGATCTTTGTAATGAATTTATATATATGTAAAGGTCGAAGTGCACAGATCACTTCAACAAACCTATTTTTCCTCCAAAATAGGATGGTTATAGAATATTGATTTTGCTTCAAATCAACTAATCAAAAAAATAATTAATTGTCTTTAAATTAACCTAATTACTCTTTTTCCTCCCTATTAATTAAATGCAAATGAAATATTATTTCTTTCTCTTAGTCACTATAGCTAAACTCCTTTCTTCACAAATTAATAAATATCATTGCTTTACAAACTTAGTTTTGCAAGTTAAAATGGAATATGAAAAAAAGAATGGTAAAAATACATTTAGAAACATATTATGGGATTAAAAAGATGATTTATCTGGGGATGAAAAGGTAATTTAATTTGAAATGTGAGTAATAGTAATAATTGTCTTTTTTAAAGACTTATGAAAACTCAAAAATCAACAATTATTTTGGACATGAAATCCTTTCATTTAATTAAATGATATTTTTGACTTAATATAAACTTTAAAATTCTATATTTGATACAAATTGTACATTATTAGTATTTTTAGGTTTTTAAAAATATAAAATATATTTTATTCTTAAAATTATAAAAATAATTATTTTTTATAACTTTTTGGTTAAATTTCAATCAAATTGTATTTTGAGGTTTTTTTTAAAAAAAAAAAAAACTTAATTAGTTACACATACTCCTTCCGTCCCACCAACATTGATACCAAATTTCTGGGCACGGGGATTAAGGAAAAGTAAGTGAGAGAAAAAGTGAAAGAAAATGTTGTGAGTATGAAGAATTAAATAGGAGAGAGAATGAGTGGGAGGAATAGTTAGGAGAGAGAATGTTGTGAGTGTAAAAGTGAAATAGGAGAGAGAATGAGTGGGGTAAATAGTGAAGATTCCTTTGCTATTTTGGACAGTATCAGTTTTGGTGGGACGAATCAAAAAGGAAATAAGTATCAGTTTTGGTGGGACGGAGGGAGTATATGTTTGTTTGTTTTTTGTTTAAAACAAACAAACATGTATGTGTAACTAGTTAGTTTTTTTTAATGGTTTTTGATTATGTATAACAATGATATTTAGATATTTTAATTCATTTTTTTCTTAAATGTAGAGTGTGTTTTAAATGAAAATAGTTATTGATTATGTGTAGGAATATGTAATATTATTAAATTAATGTCATGATATATTTTTGTTGAAATTTTTGTTTTCAAAATTATATCTCTTAAATTATTCTTTGTTTTTATATAAAAAAAATCTTCATTAATTTTTTCAAACTAGGTGGTTTTTTAGCTAATAGTTATAATGTACTTAAAAAAAATAGTATTGAAATCTTATTTATCCAATTTTTAACACAACATTTGAGTTTATTATTGATAATTTATTTGTTAATTAAAACTCCAAGAAAAGAATAAAAAAAACTGAAATTTACTTTTTAGTTTCTTATTGAACCATCTTTTTAAAGAGTAATATAGATTTAAGTTTTAATGAGTGTTATTTAGGTGAACTTTCACACACACAAAAAAAAACAAAAAAATGGTAAACAAAAAGTGTAAGGAAGGATTATAAAAAAATTGGATTGAAAATTTAAGTTTATTTTTTGGGGTTATAAATTGTTTAGTTGTTCCTAAAACAATAAATAAATGATTTCTTAACTATTTCAAAATATTTTTCTAAAAAAAATCTATTTTATATGAATTTTTTAAATAAAAAATAATAAAAAAAAATCATCTATCTTCCTTTCTTTCCCTTTTTTAATTTTTTTTAAAAGAAACTATTTCATAATATTAGTTAGAAAAACGATATATAACTTTATAAGATTAGACCAAAAAAATACTATTTTAAAAAGACACAGTTTATTGAAAAAAATAAAGTTGTTGATAATATTAATTACTCAGAAATGAGATAATTATTTTTATTTAATGATAGTCATACAAATAAAATGAGACAATTATAGTAACTATTTTGATTTAGTTTACGTGATTTATCAAAAATAAAATAAAATAAAATTGGTCGTGCGTTGGTGTTAGACTAGTTTTACATTAATGGATATTAGTCCGTACAACTACGCGGAAAAAAAATATCATACAAATATTTGAACCCTGGCTTCACCACTGCAGTTGTTAATCATGATTTTCTTAATTAATTCATTATTAGCAACTGCATTTTCTGTAATTCTAATGTAAAGAAAATTCAGCAATTATTTTCACAACATTTAGCTTCCCCTCACCCCTCTAAACATCAATAAACAAGTCTTCAACTTTGAGAAGAAATCTTCCTACCCTAACCCTTCTAATCTCCTCCACAATCTGGAAAAGTTAACAACAAAATTATAGACCCTTTTATTTCACAACTTGCTCGGAAGAGGCTTAGCGAAGATGTTTTTCACCTCTCCAGATTGAGAAGTGTTTTTCAACACTTCTTGTCTCTCGGCCATGAATTTTGCAAAACGGGCACCTTTATCTCCCTGCATGACTGGTGGGAGATTAGGCGAAGAGGGAGGAGGTTTTGGAGATAATGGTGGCATGAGAGCCCAAACCGAAGAAAGGTGTTCGTTAGGCTTGTCAAGATCTTCTAGCAGCGATAAGTCCTGCATATCTGGTTGATTATGAAGTATGCATCAGTACCCAGTAAGCTTCTTAGATATGATGTTCGGAACACATACCAAATAATGGAAATTGAATAAAATGATACTCCGTATGTGACATGATAAAACGTAATTCATTTTATTTATCGTAATGAAAATCTAAAAATTATAATACCTAAAATTATTGCTCAAAATAACTTTGTAGTTACAACAAAAAAAGTTGGAATATCATTTCAAGGGAGTATATGTGTGCGTGTGTGCAGCTTATGATCAAGGTCCAACAATTAAAAGACACGACCATATATGTGTGTGCGCGCAGCTATATGTGTGTGTGTGTGTGTGTGTGTGTGCGCAGCTGACTATAGTGCAGGGGCGGACCCAGGACAAAAATGGAGGGGATTCACACATTACATTAATCAAAAACTTCAAATAATTAATTGTTTGTTACCTACTAAGCGTCTGTTTTTGGCCAAGGGGGTGGGCAAACCGGTAAGTGTGGGGGGTGCACTTAGTACTATTTTTTTTTTATTTATTTTTTTTGCAGGTCAACCTTGACTTTGGGGGGTTCCCCTCCACCCCCTTGGATAAGGGTGTGTCCGCCCCTGCTATAGTGTGTGTGTGTGTGACTATATATATATGTGTGTGTGTGTGTGTGTGTGTGACTATATATATGTGTGTGTGTGTGTGTGTGCAGGTGACTATGTATATGTGTGTGTGTGCAGGTGACTATGTATATGTGTGTGTGTGCAGGTGACTATGTATATGTGTGTGTGTGACAATTAAAAGACACGACATTTGATATTTGCTTGCTAACAATTAAAAGACACATCATAATACATTGATACGGAGTACTCCGTATTTGTTATCCCATTTGTTTAGATCATTTTAATTGAAGGAAATAAAATCCATGTGTTTCATTTCCATCCACTTTTGAAAAGAAGATCTGTTCGAGGACTCAAACCAGATTCTTTGGTGACATGCATTAGTAGAAATATAACCTTTTGAGAATTTGAAGATAGGCTCCAAGGCTGCACATGGAATGCTGAAATTCAAATGAGGTATAACTGTCTCTCCACCATACTTCGCATTGCTGTAATAGAAATATCTGTCATTAGAAGTTTCACTAGCAAGTACTAGTAAAAATTCAAATTCAAGGGGCAAATGAAGGCATAAAAGTTGTTGCAGTAAATGGAGATATACATGTATACACAGACATAAATTTATACATACATACACAAAACACACACATTCATATGCATATATACTCCCTCCGTCCCATTTGGAAGTTCTCATTTTGCCGTTTTGGGTGTCCCATTAGAAAGTCCCATTTTCCCAGAAATGAAATTTTATAAATTTCTTTATTAGTGGACCAACTTGTCTTTATTAGTGGACCAACTTGTCATACTCACAACAAATATCCACTTACTATTCCGGTATTCCTACCCCATTTTCTCTCTCCTACCTCACTTTTCATACTCACAACACCTACTCTTCTACTACCAATATTATAACACTTTTCCTTATTTCACGTACTCAAAAAGAAATGGGAACTTTCAAATGGGACGGAGGGAGTATACATTAATATATGCTTACATACATAAATATATATGTGTGTGTGTGTGTGTGTATAAATGCATGTGTATGAGCGTGTGTGTGTGTACGTATAGATAGGATGGTGACCAAAATTATAGTAGAAATTCAACAATATACCTTGTGACAAGCCCGATCATGTATCCATCTGAACTGACAACAGCACCACCACTACCACCAGCATGCACAGCAGCTGTTGTTTCGACCATCGACGGGAATACTTCCTCATTCTGTTCATTGTTGGATAGATGGGGTAAAGTCATCTTTGCCGTGACTACTTTGGCTACCACACCAAGGCAAGCAGATGGAAGGAGCTCTGGTTTACATTTCAAAACAAACAAGATGCAAAAACAGAATGATATAGCATGAAAAACAATACATATATACTCCTCCGTCCCAGAATAATGTTGCACTTTTTGTAAGTTAATACGAAGGAACTTTGAGCTATAATTTTAGGTTAATTTATCCTAATGAAAATTTAAAAATTGTTATTGATAGCATTTACAATGGTGTATCAATAACAAGTTTTATATTTTTATTAGGATAGTTAAATTAACATGAAATTATTGCTCAAAGTTCCTCGTACTAACTGCAAAAAGGTGCGAAATTTATTCTAGGACAGAAGGAGTACATACACACACACACATATATATGCTCAAACATAGGGTGTGTTTGGTAACCGAATTAAGCTATTAATTTGGAACATTTTAAGGGATTATAAAATTAAGCTTGTTTGATAAGGAAATATCAAATCACTTAAACAATTAAGAATGTCTTAAAAATAGCTATTAATTTAAAGCTAGGAAGGGATGTCTTAACAAGGCAAGGTAAGAAGGGAAAAGAGAAAAAAAATAATGAGTTCAAATCCATCTATCAACATATTTTATATTTTATACCTAAAACTTTCTTTTGTCTTATGCATACATTCATAAGTAACTTAGTGCAACATGAGAAATTTTTGTGATATTTTATTCTCTCATATAAACTATATTTAAAGGGTTTTTTTTCCGGATATGTTTTTTTTCTATTTGTAGGCCATGTTTAAAATACTAAATGTTTTTATTTATTTTTTTCTCATAAAGTTTACTCAAGTTGAATTAAAAAAAAGATAAAAACTAACTAACATTTATTATGGGATTAATGAAGTATCATTAAAAAAATATTTAAATACTATTTTGCTTGTCCTAAATAAAATAGTTTGATAATTAAACTTATAATATTTATTTTATAAAGGGTAATTTATTTATTTTGTATTTTTTTTAAACTATTGGAATATAATTTTTGTTATTTTAAAAAAATAAGACTATTTATTTGAAAATATATGAGGAGAATATAAGTGAGAAGAAAATGTTTTAAACAAAATTCTTGAGTGTTAGTTGAAATTTTGATTAAATTCAGATATATGTGACTTGTCATTACCAAACAAATATAAACCCTTAAAATTCAGCAACTTAATGATTTCAGATTTTTTTTCAGCTCTACTTTTTCAGAGCTTAATTTTCAGTTTTACCGAAGAGCCTTAGTTCATTTATAAAATATTTAAGGTCGGCGCATAAACCTTCGGACATATATGGGCACTCAGACAAAAAGTGCTTTGAGAAAAAAGATAGATACCCAACAAACTACTTACCAGTACGGGGTCCAAATAGACCGTGTCCAATAACATAAGCCTTTGATCCAGGAGAGGGGCAAGTGAAGTCCATAGTAATAGGGCGAACTTTGATGGGAACGAACTCAAGCAGCATTAGTGCAATGTCCAAAGGACCTTTTGACACATAAAGTACTCTTGCATCAGACCATATCCAAGGGTCCACATGATCCAATCGAACACGTATGCGTCGACGATTTATTTTACTCAAGTTAAACTTATATTTCCCATGCTCATCCCTCAACGGATAAGATGCAGTTCCCACTTCTGTATTTTTAGGTGGAAGTTCAGTTCTGTTGAATGGGTTAAATAGTAAATTTGATTGGAATTCCGTCTCAACTGCAGCTGATTTCCTAAACCTCCATGGCTCCAAAAGGTGAGCATTTGTTAAAATCAGGCCAGAATCATTAATAAAAACACCAGATGCCCATACTCCATCATCAACAGTAATAAGACAAATAGAAGCCATGGCCTTCTCAACAGGAGATGGTGCACAGGAATTGGGATACTTGTTAACATGATTAAAGGAGTCAATGTTGTTATGTATCAACGTTGACCCTAGAGCTTTGAGGTTCTTGTTGTCACAATCAATTCCGTTTAGTTCATCTTGAGGCTCCTCCAGTAGTAAGTCACTGCAAGCAGTTGCAATGGCTTCCCATGGAATCACAAGCTGTCATACAAATCAGTACACATTTGTCATAGGATGATTGATATAAAGAAGTTAGCTAGAATAAGGCATATTGATTGTTCAGCTATAATAATCCATACAGGTAAATATAGACCAATATATAACAGACAAATAGATGAGAGAAAATCAAAAGATCCAGTTTTGAAAAATGTAACGGCGTGAACTAACTCTTTATAAAATTTACAATGATAAAGCAATGGTTCAGGGAGCAAATCTATGCAACATTACGCTCTTTCTAATATGCCAAAGATCAAGGGTAAATTGTAAATCTTGATAGCTATCATGTGCAAGAGAGGATACAGGGTTAATTCTACAACCCACCTCTGAGGTTTGATCAAATTCTAGTGGTCCCCCTAAGTTTTTGGTTGTCTCAGTACAGACCATTTTATTCACATTTCACAAGATTATAACTACATAAAGTGTTTGCACTGAGACATATTCAAACCTCAGGGCAGGGGGGCTGGAATTTGGCGATACCTCGAGGGGTGTTAGAATTGACTCGTTGAATCATAGACCACATTATTACGGAACAGAAAAGAGTCCTTATGATAACTACTTGTGTGCAAGAATCAATCCACATTACTTGATTTTGGCACTGCCTCATAAGTGGGGTTTAAAGAAATGCCAATGGAGTACCTGAACTTCAGCATCACTACCCCTTTGTCTTAGTGGTCTAGTCAGAATGCCTACAAGTTTTGCATGCTCTCCAAAAACTGGACTTCCTTCCATTCCTGGCAAACTCATTGTTCAGAATATAAAATTAAATCTGATATAATAAGCTAAGAAAAATTCGTACATGAGAGATATGGTCCCACCAGGAAGACACCGAATGTCCGCCATCAACAGTGATTTGTGCGAAGAACTAGGTGGGAAACAATTGGCAATGGATCCAACTGATATACTGATTCACGCAGAAAAAAAAAGGTCATAACATTCACAATGATCTGCAAGAGGAACTAGGTAGGTAACAATTTGAATGCAAAGAATGATGCACTACCTGTTACAGAAGTGCGCAGGAGACAAGATACCAAAAGGAGCACCCATTGCCAGAAGAAGATCTCCTCTCTTATTTAGGGTAGATATGCTTAAATTTGGAAGAAGGTGCTGTGCATATAATTTATTCACACTATCATTCTCTTGAATCCACAGAGTGGGAAAGTCAACCAATGAATACAAGCAAAGAAATTAAGCCTTGGGGAATCCATGTGATATATCATCTTGTGATTACTGTATGTATATGAGGAGGAAATAAAATTAAATACCTCAAAATTTACCGAAGAAACTGCAAGTAAAGCAATTCTGGAAGTTGATTTACCCACAAGACTAGGACTGCTTAATTTTGTCCCTACTATTTTCCCAAGCCTCTGCACTGAATATCGCTGATTCTGATGTAATCAGGTGGAAAAAAATAGATAATTCAATTAAGTTTAGGAAAGTTTTGCAATACATTCATAGTCAAAAGTTCATTGACCTTATCCCTTTGCTTGTAAATATGAAAATTGGTGCCAGTTTGGCTAGTGATCAGGATGTGAGTTGGATTTATTACAGTGCTTAACATAAATTAATGTTGTCAATTGGTCCTAGTTAACCTCGACAGTGGACACACCAATTAGGAGCATCATTTATCCACGATGTAGCTCTGATTTTAAATTATTTCCATGATGAGAAACTGCAATGAAGTGTGTGTGTGTGTGTGTGTGTGAGTGTGAGTGAGTGTATGTGCGCGTGCGTGCATGTTTTTGCAAGTGTGTATGTGTGTGTGTGTGTCAGAGAGAGAGAGAGAGAGTAGCACACGACCCTAACTACCTCAGTTTGAGTAGCATCTAAAAATGATTGAGGACCATTCGTATACGAGGCCAATGACCATCCAATCTCCCAACCATGCTCCAATGACCCGGAAGAAGCTCCAATCAGCGTTTGGAGAGCAACAGATGATTTGGGAATATCCACCTTCATAATACATAAACGTCATTACATAAAACACGGCAAGTACACATTATAGTATATGAGAAACTAGAAAAGTGAATTAAACCACCAACAGAACCTACTCATTGGTACTTTAACTATTAGCTACAAACTTAAAATTGAAGGTAATAAAACAGATATTCATGTGAAATCACAACATTAAGTTTTATTAGATGAGTGTTAGGAGTTCAATATAAAGTTCAATCATGGGAAGATAAGTGTGGGGTAAGGGAGAGTGAGGAAACACATGAATGGTCTATATTAATTGGTAAGCAGCTTTAGCTAAATGTCTACCAACGTTAAAAGTTCTGCAGGCAGCTGATGAAGACCTTCTTTGTCCTGCATTTTAGCATCGGACCCCAGTGCCGTCTTCCTCTGTGTATGAAGAGGGAAATTAGTATCTCTAAGCATATTGGGAAAAGCAAAATGCCAGTAAATAGCCAAGCGGATGAAAAGATTAAATTGCAGTGTGTTATATGGTTACACTCCTCAAAAATAATTTTTGGTTATCAATGTAGGAGTGTAATACCTCAACCAGTACATCTATCTGAGCACCAAGAATCAGTTTGGGTTTGGTCTGCAAATAAAATCAAGCAAAATAAGATATAACAGTAGCTAGATACATTAAGTAGAATGTATGTTTCCCTTGGACGAGTGAAGGTTATGGTTAGGTAATGTAACAGTAGATATATATGTATACACTATGTAAAAGGTTGAAATATTTTAACTTCATCAAGGCACTGTAAACAAACAAACACAAGGAGCAGAAAAACCAACAACGCGTTAGCTGTTTGCAGATATCACAGTAGCTACACGTAACTGCTTAGCTGGTCTTTTCGCCGTCTCAGTTCTTGGCCGGAAAGTTTTGAAGCAGGGAAGCTTGTTGGACTTGACATGAAATATATTACTCCCTCCGTCCCAAAATGTTTGTCCCATTTGACTTTTTTGTTGAACTTTGACCACAAATTTATGAGAGATTAATCATGTTCATGAAATTCTAAAAGTTGTTGTTGATAATATTATTAATGGTGAATCAATAGGAATTTTTAGAATTTCATGAACATAATTAAATTGTCATATATTTGTGGTCAAAGATCAACAAAAAAGTCAAATGGGACAAACATTTTGGGACGGAGGGTGTATGATAATTTTTGGAAGGGAATAAAGCTAACCACAAAGGCTGATAGCTACTATTCTCTTTCCTTACTTTTTTTATTTCTTCACATTGTAATAAGTAAACAAGTACAAAAAATGAAACTAACACGCCTTATTGCATGTAAAAGGAAAATATGGATTACTAAAGATCACAGACACCAAATCCAAGGATTCCCGAAACAGTTTAACCTCAATCATTGGTGCCTCAGGGCCAACAATTGCATGTACAAATCAAGGGCAGTGCCTTATCCAAGCCATCCTCAAGGATAGTGGTGCTGGTAATAGGTTGTTGGGCCCTATTTTGGGCTAGATAAATCGCCAGCATCGTCCTCACTGTTTGCTATGTTATGTGGACCATGCACTATTGCCATAGTACTGATGGACACGACACGGCATAGTGTTAGTGTTGGTGTGGGTGTGGGTGTGGGTGTGGGTGTGGGTGTGGGTGTGGGTGTGGCAGTCTATAAAAAATTTGATGAGAATCTTGAGGTTGGTCGAATCCACACCCGTATCCGATCCTTGTAGAGGAGCACACATAGCGTAGGTTGTTTGAGTGCCATTGCTCTCGGGCTAGCTCACTCATAGGCGCCAAGGTGCAGGCCAAGAATCCAAGCATTTTCTACATTTAAAAGACATGATATGTCCTTGCCCCAGTCCCTGCCCTTTTGGTTATCGCTCTGGGCCTGATCTACTCATGTGCACAAGCTAGGTCTTAGCTTATAACGATCATGTGGCACACTGCTTAGTCCATACTACACCTTATATATAGCCCGAGAACAAAGTGAATTTTAACTCCCTATGCCTCATATATATACTCGTACATTTGACTTTTTGAACCGAACTTTTTTTATGGAATTTTATGTTAATTAATGACTAAATCTATTGCAAGAGACGCTAGGAGCGTGAATTTCATCATTGGTGGGGAATGATTCTCAGAACTTCCTTACGGAAAGCCGGAAAGGAATACCTGATGCCGCTGGAGCTAAAATTCTTTGGCATATTACCCCAAATTCACCAGCTATCGTGGTGAAATATGATATACTTGTACTCAGTGTTTAGATAATAAAACTACTCCCTCCATCCCTAAATGAATGTCGAAAAAAATTCAAATTTGCTCTTGATCAAAGCAAATTTGAAACTTTTTTCGACAATCATTTAGGGACGGAGGGAGTACAACCATAGTTGTTAAAGGCGAATGACGAGAGGCGGGCGATACATACATGAAAAAAGCGAAAAGCGAGGCGGTAGAAAAGCGGCAAAAAGGCGAGCAAAGCGAAAAAATAGAATAAAAAATTAGTAAATATTAGAAAAATATATAAATATACATGTAACATATAAACAAAAATTCAAACATGTTATAAACAAAAATAAAACATATAAGTTCCACTTATAAATAGTATCCTAAACATAATTTATACCCCAAAAGAGAGAATTCTCAGACAAAATTTAAACCACATAGTTCAAATTAACAAAACAAATACTAGTTTAAGATAGTATATGGCAGGAAACTAGAAAAAAAGTAGAAAAAAATAACTAAACAAAAGAATATAGATTAAAGAAAAAAATAACAAAATAATTTGACAAAAAAGACATTGACTAAAACTAGAAAGAAGAGGAAAAACAATAATATTTTTAACAAAGGAAGAGGAATGAATAAAAACAAAGTAAATATTATGAGAAACGTCGTCGTTTACGTCTCAGAGTTCAGAAAAAAAAAAAACTAAACGATGAACAGAAGTACCAACACACGACGCGAGTTCAGTACGTTGAGAGTCGCAGTCGTTCAGGGCCAAGGTCGTCGTCCAAGGGACGAGCACTGAAGTAAATTTATCGGCGTCTCTTGTTGCGGTAAGAATTCTGTAATAGTCGGTATTTATCGAATCTGAAATTGGGCCAATCGATTTTATAGAATCGAATTTACAAATTAGAAAAAGTTTCCATAAAAACAAGAACTCCAGAAACCTAATTTGACACGTTCTGGCTTCTCGCTTTGAATCCGAAAGAGATACGCTTTTCCTAATTGACCGCCTCATCCCGCAAAGGCGGCGTACCTCCAAGGCGCCAATATGGCCAGGCGGGCGAGAGAGGCGAGCGCCTTTCGCAACTATGAGTACAACATTATATCTAAACTTAAAAATAACATGAACTGCAAAAAGAATTTAAAAAACATAAGAACTAAATGCATATGAAGTATCATTCTAAAAAAGGGGTAACCTTGAATAGCCAAATAGTGAAATTTCTAGAACTTGTATGTTTATATACCTAACAGATAACGAACCCTTTGATGCTCACTATATAAGTTACATATAAAGTAAAATTGAACCTGGAAATTATGATCTCTGTCTTTTAAAGAAAGAAATGGCTCGATAACAGAAGCAACAGTCAAAACCAATATTGAATTGCCACCACCACCTAACTCCGCTACTGCGGAAGCATTATAAAAAGAAGTCGGCAAAATCATTCCGGATGCTGAAAGAGTGGTCTTCCCAGAACTACAAAAAGATAAACCCCAACAACATCAGACAATTCAAACAAAGAACTCAACTTTCAACTAGAATATGTCATACATGTGATTGGTCAAAACGCATAAATCAAACTTAAAACTAATATAAGCAGTGTCAGAAACTCAGACAGTTCAATTTGAACATCAGGAATTCAAGCTTCTACATGATCATTTGGGGGTTCCTCGATTTGATTCAACTAAAAACTGGCTTGAAATGAAACACTTACTTGTAGTGATGGAAAGCGTGATTTCGCATCTTGAGGCCTTTTGGGTCCTGAAAATTGATGAAGAAATTGGTGCTCAATTACAGATAATAGCAATGGTAAATACAGTTTAGGGGAAGGAGCTGCTTACAGGGCCTTGAACTCTAATCATGACGGCGAAATTGCGAGCAATCTCGGCGATTTCCGGCAACTCCATGTCGGAATTAGTGTGTATCAATTCAATTGAATTGGATTCGTTTTGATGCAAGTTTTGTGTGGATTTATATGTGCGGAACAAAGTTTGCAGCCCTTTGGTATCCATTTTTCTTCTCAAATAATTCAATTTTAAAATTATAATTCTCAAAATAATTCACACATTCAAAACTATTTTCTAAAATTACCATCTTTTTATAAATTGCTACATAGTGTAGCGATTTTAACGGTTGATCGTTGAAACTCGTTACACCATGTAGCGAGTTTAGTTAAATTAGGGTTCAAGCGTTTGAATTAATCAACTGTAATTAGCAAATCAGAACTCGTTATACCAAGTAGCGACTTAACGCGTATAACACTGAACTCGCTACATAGTGTAGTGAGTTTAGAAAGGCAAGTTACATAGTATAAGGTTTCCGGATATAGATCTATTCCTATTTTTATATCCTCTCATACTTACTTTCAAAAAAAAAACAAATTTTCACATCATTTAATTTCGTCAAAATTGTTGAAAACCAATAATCAAGGTAAATTAACATCATCTTAATCATAGTTTTCACTTGTGTTTAGATATATAAATTTTAAGTTTTTAATTGTATTTTAGTATATTATAGATATAAATGTTAGAATTTTGTTATTTAGGTTTTAGCACTTTGATTTCGTAATGTAGGGTTAAAGATAAACGGGGTTCAATCATTTTCATGTGCTATTGGGGAGGTGATGATTAACAACCATTTGATGCTCCTCATTTTCAAAAAGGGTCAAAATGTGCAATTAAGGCTAATTGTCGATTGAGATACAATGAGTTGATTGATGAATTTTATAAAAATATGGGTTTAGATCGGTGACAATATGATTTAGAAGTCATTTATAGATGTCCTTATACTTTTGAAAGCGGGATTGGTGAGTAGTTTCCTTTTCGTATTGAAGATGATGCGTGTATGAATATAATGTTCGTTGTTTTAGCTAAATTTGGGGAATAGGTAATTTGCAGTTGTATGTGATTGTAAAATTGATTGAAAATTGACGTTATCCAGAGTTTGAAACACTGCACACAAAGACCATTTATGATAATTTACCAAGTTATAACCGTGATACAGGGGTTTGTCAAAGTACATAAACACTTATATCAACTCAAACTACTAATTATGGTAACATCGCATGCCCAAATGATCCAGTTGATGACGATAATTCTGAAGATGGTGTAGATTATGAAGAAAAAGAAGAAGACACTGATGTAGATGCAATGCTAGACGATGTTGATGATGAATCTCAGGAGGATATTAGTGATTCTGATGTCGATTTGGGAGAGTGTGATAATGGGCTGATTGATGATGACGTGCAAACACATTTGGTTCATTATGAAGCGCCGGAAAATCGAATGTATGAGAGAGCAGATTATCCTTTTTAAAGTGATATTGGTTGTTTTGCTCGACAAGAAAAATGCTTCATTGATTACCATAATGCACCTAGTTTTCCAGTTTGGGATCCGGAGAAACATGAAATTGCTAAACGAATATGCATTTCTAGCAAGAACGAGACGCAATTTGATATAAAAGGTGCCATATTCTCACCAATCGCCGGTTCAGGGTAACAAAGAGCACAACTCACACATAGGTAATTGAATGTCTATTAAAAAAATCCATGCGATTTTTATGTTCGTGTGAGTAGGAGGAAGTTTGGCTATTATAAAGTGACCAAGTATAAGGCTCCTCATTGCTGCTTATATTATGGAGAAAGTCGATATTACCCCAACCTAGATGTGAAGTTTATTGGTCGGCAAGTAGTTAGTCTTATTAAGGCCGATTGAGATGTCAAGGTTGGAGTTATTATTGCCACTACAAGAAAATAAGGATTTAGCTACAAATTTTTTAGCTACAAAAATATTTTGTAGTTAAAAGATTTGCATTAGCGATGAATTATTTATTCGTAGATAAATCTCTATGTTTTTGCGACAATATTAATTTTGTAGCCAAATGCTAAACTAAGAAAACAAAATAAAAATATTTGTCGTTAAATGAGCTAAATTTTTTGGCGCTCAAATTTCCTGCACTAGTCAAAATTGTAAATAAGATTTGGCTACAAAAATATAAATTATTTGCTATGAAATTATTTCATAGCCAAAATCACCCTTAAAATCACCCATAATATTGTGCTAAAATCACTCCTAAAATTTAAGTACATTCCATAATGCATACTATTACAATCTATTTAATCAATATATGGGGTTAGCATATAAATATATAACGTGCCATTAGCATACCTCGATTTAAAACCTACGGAGGATTCCTTTTCCTTCCTTGATTCTCTAATTATCGCTCGCCCCTTTTAAACTAAACTGCAGCCAACAGCCAAAACAGAGGTAACGACGGCGAACGGCGATTGAGGGAGGTGATTGAGAGAGACGATCCAGACGGCTTGAGAGTAGACAAAGACGTGCTCTCAACCGGCCGCAACCCACGTCAGCAGTAGCAATCGACCGCAACCTATTCCCAGGTATGCTCTCAATCGATTCAACGGGTATTATGATAAATCCCAATTCTATCTTCAATTTCAAATTTTCTGTTTGTTTTCGCGATTTTCTTGTACGAAAAGTTGATTTTACGTACTTGGTGAATTTATAGTTATAAGCAAAGTTGTAATTTGTTTGAAGCTACTACCGTGGCATTTGTGTGTGTTGTAATGATTTGCTTGCTCTGTTGGTTGTTGTATAATTCGTCACTTGTGGACAACCTTTTGCTTAATGCAGACAAGGTGTTTGTGTTTTTGCCTGAACCAAGTTTATGCATACAATTGGTTCTCTTAACTGTCCATATCAATTTTAACTTAGTTCCATTCTGTTTAAAAAGACGATTTGCTTATTATGACAACATTGCTGCTCAGTTTTTAAGGGAGTAGAGGCCTCTATATACAGAAACTCTTATCCAGACTCGGGTGCTACCACTGTATAGAACATCTGCTTGTCACCCTTATTTGGTTGCGTCTGCAAATTGGGTAATTGGAGAACTTGTTTCTTGTATTCCAGAAGTGTGCAATCTATTTCTCTTTCTATCTCTTTCGTTTATAGTTGTCATTTTGATTTGTTGTTAATATCTAGACGTGGGTAAATGTGTTTCATTTGGGTTGTTTGACCAAGTATATTTACTGAGAGCTTTTAAATCCTATTTGGCTTGTTCTTGCTTTTCAGGAGATGGGTAATGAAGTATACTCTTCATTGCTTAAAGCCTTGACAATGGAGGATATCGGGGATGTTTCATGCCATCCTGTTCGGGTGTCTGTTGCTGGTGCAATTTCACAGCTAGTTGAGGTATGTGGTTATCCCCAAATTAAACTTCCGGCTATTGTGATAGTAACATTTTCAATTTGGTTTTATATCTTTTTTTCTTGTCCCATCCATCACAGCTAGTTGAGGTATGTGGTTATATCTTTTTTTCTTGTCCTCATTGTGTGCATCTGCATGTTTCAGTTTGCCTCTCTTTTATATTTGATCGCAACCGAATTAAAAGGACCAGAAATATTAAACCTAACCTCATTCTGATTTCCTAATAGATGGTTGAGCGAGGGTTTGCAGCACTGTCGGTGATGAGTCGATGTTGGGAGGAATCTGTCCCCGAAGAAGAAGGTGTCTCTAGTAAAATTTGGGTATCTGGTCAGGTTACCATTGCAAGAGCTTTTTCAAATCTCCTATTTATTGTTGCCATTTGTACCATTCTAGAAGTTTATCTTGCTTACTGTGAGTAGTCTTGTTCTTATGCACAGAGTTTCACCACATCTTTGAGCCTATTCGATTCACCTTCATCAGTGCATGGGCCTTCTCCTTCATCTGGGATCACTCTGTTTTCATCCACGAGATCTCCTGCAGCTGCTGAACCGTTTAAACTTAATGAGTGCCTCCAATCTGACTCAGAAGTGGCAGATAGATGTCATAGCTTATCGGTTTTTGGTGGTAAGGCTTCTAATCCTTTAGTAACATTCATGCATTCATATTACAACAGTATCCTTTTGATCTGAACTTGTGTTCTTGTACTTATAGTTTACCTTCATTAGATCTATTAAACCTTATTTTAAGATCTTGATTTTGTTTCAAGATGCAAAGCTAAATGACTTGTAAAATTTGTTTGGTTTTATATTCCAGATACCCAACTTCTTGATTGCTTTTGCCTTGATGTAACATGATATGTACTCTGGTGCACGACGAAGATAATGAACGAGAAAATGTAGAGAAGGAAAAGAATGTGCTCAGATGGTAAGACCATTGTTTTTATGAATCTTTAGTTTAGATGGTTTTTGCCCTTTGTCCTTTATGGCACCATTTCGATAATTTTTCTGCATTCTATGGTATTGTAGCATTGTTAAAGCTATTACAAGTATTAGTGATAAAGCTCTTTCTTGTGGATATGTTGCACAAATAAATTTTGAAGAATGCCTTTTTACAACATCTTTTGCTTGAAGGATAAAAAAATCTCGTGAATAGAAAGCAACTACCTCTAGTTGTAGGCACTACAATGAAGTATATATCGATCTCATTTCTCTGTTTTTTCAAGTTTAACTGTTGGTATTGCAATGATCTTCTTGCTATTTAGACACTGCTACCTCAGGACTATAATCTAATTTAAGGGGACCTTAACAATGAACTGCATAGGGAACTTTTTGGTCTTTTGCTCTTCTTTTACCCAGATTTCTAGAAGTTGTGGAAGTTATAATCTATTTGTGTCCAAGTTGTAGTTTTTCTTTTTTCCGGTGGATGTTTCTTATGTATACCTTGACTCCTTGAATTTGTCGGCTAATGATTCTACTAATGGTTCTCATATACGTGGATGTTTTTGTTGCCCTGTGATTATTATGAAAATGGATGATTTTATATTTTATTTCTTGATATATTGGAAAGTAGAAAGTCAAATCATATACACTGCTATAGTAATAAGTATTCATAAGTGCCTGTATACTCTGTTGTAATGCTTGTTGTTCCATATTCTAAACATCTACTTATTATCGTGTTCACTTGTGCTCGTTATGTTCACACGACTATCTTTTATTTTTGTTGGAGCTAAAATATAGAAAGACGTCCCCGAACATGGTACTATACACTTATTACCCTTCCTCTCATTTTTGTAAGGGAGTCTACTTCTGTCTATACTCCCTACTAGAATGCAAATTTCATCTTTTCTTTACCTTTTCTTTTTATTTACTTTTTTTTTCCATTAAAAGAGTTCACAATCAAAATTTGTCACACTTTAACTTGACCTTCTACATGTGATATAATCATCTTGGGCATGCTCAGTCAAGTCTTGTAATTATAAATTTATTACCAGCTCCAATGATGCTAATGTCTAATAATGATTAGACTTCCCAATTTGAGGACTCTGTGTAGACTGGAAGGGAGTGAACACGTATATTGACTCTTCCCGTTCATTTTCTTGGACCAGTTGATTTATATCTATCTTTTTATGTACATAAACTGTATTAAAGCATGACAGTATTTGTATGAAATGCCAAACTGTGAATGGAGGCATTCAGAAGAACGTGTATTGCGTACATGAATGCTTGAAGGTTGTGGAATTCATTGGGTGGCATGGATATAATAGTGATTTGGATCTTGTTTACTATCTTATTTTAAGATCAGTGGTGCTTGAGAAGGTGATAATTGATCCTAAATTACCACATTTCCTTGACGCATGATCGGATCTTGATCCAGCTATGGGAATATAGGATGGGAACTCTCATTGATCGATTTGACGAGCATGATGGTCCTGTTCGTGGCATCCATTTCCACAAGTCCCAACCTTTATTCGTCTCCGGAGGTTTGTCAATTGTCATTTTTTTTTGTTTCATTGGTGATTGATCTCTTTACCCATGGATCTCCTTCGGAATTTGCAACTCATAGGTTATTGAGATTCTGAATGGACTGATCTAGTGATTTAATGTTTGTCATTGTTTTATTTTTTCAATATCTTTCATTAAATTTGTGGAACTGTACTTGAATTATACTGTATTTTGGAATGAAAGCTTTTGAATCAGTCATTGTCATATAATTTTCGCATTTAGTGTTTACTTGTCTGAGCCCGGTCCAGCACCGGTAGTGGCATCTACAAGTGAAAGCACATGACACATTTATGTTTTCTCTTGAAAAGTTCCAAAATTTTATCACTCTAGGTAGTTGATTGCTACTTTTCAAGAACAAATAGACATTGACGTCCCTCAGTAGGAAGCCCGATAAGACACATCACTCTATGTTTTCTCTGTGTTGTTCAAATTATAAGCATATGTTATTGCGGAAAACCATATTGCAGAAAGTGTCCTAAGCATTTAGTTTGAACATCTAAAACCAAAATTTCATCAACCTTGACTAGTTGTTATCTTATAGAATTCATCAACTCTCTTGTCTGTTCTGAACTACATCAGGGTATCTAAATGATCCTGTTTAACAGGTTGCGGAGACATTGCAAGAGACAAATTTGGTTCACAAGGCATCTAAAAGGGTATGTTTTATCCCCTCATTTCCAGCTTGTGTGAAGCTTAAATTTTCTGTCATGCACATATTAGTTAACTGATACACCTTGACTGTTTACTCACTGTGAATCAGTCATTGTCATATCATTTTCGCATTTAGTGTTTACTTGTCTGAGCCCTGTCCAGCACCGGTAGTGGCATCTACAAGTGAAAGGCATGACACATTTATGTTTTCTCTTGAAAAGTTCCAAAATTTTATCACTCTAGGTAGTTGATTGCTACTTTTGAAGAACAAATAGACATTTCAGATGTGAATTATCACGCTCGCCTAAACGTGAAGAACTATATACTCAATTTTTTCTCTTTTTGTGTATCATATAGGTGCAGGTGAATCTTAGTGGGTGCGTTGAACGAAGTCTACGCAGCAAAATATTGTAAGTTTTATATGTTATATAGCGTGAATGTTATTGCTCATTGTGATCACCTCCATGAAATTTTAATAACTTATTATCTAATTTTTAATATTGCAGCTTATCATTATTATTACGTACTATTTGGCTAGAGCTACTACGTAATTACTTATGGAAAGAAAATTTATATAGTTGGACATTGAAATAGTGAAGATTTGAGATAGTGAAGATATGTTTTTGTCGCTTCAACTACATTCAGATAGTGAAGATTTGAGATAGTAAAGATATGTTTTTGTCGCTTCAACTGAGATATTAGAGACATGTATTTTTTTGCCTTCGTTATTTGGGGATGTATCAACAATTTTAATGATAATTAATTATATTTTGTAGTATTTTGATAAATATAATATTTTCGCATGTATATTGTTTTTTCGTGGAGCAGCAATTAGATTAAAATCACATTTTGCAACACAATATTTCGTAGTAAAAAAGATGGCTACGCTATGAAAATGTTTCATAGCAAGACAGTTACATTCGGCGACGAAAATATTTTGTAGTAGAAGAATGTATTTATAGCTATGAAAATGTTTCATAGCAAGAAAGTAACATTAGGCGATGAAAATATTTTGTAGTAGAATAATGTATTTATAGCTATGAAAATGTTTCATAGCAAGACAGTAACATTCGGCGACGAAAATATTTTGTTGTACAAGATCGGATAATTTGGGACGAATTAATTCGTCGCTAAAAGAATTCATTTGGCTATGAAAAATACCCTTTAGCGACGATTTTATATTTTGTAGCAGAAACTATTTGTCGACGAAATTTATTTTTCGTAGCTAAAAAATATACCTACTACTACGAATATTATTTCGTCGCCAATACCCTTTAGCGACGTCGCATAGGCGACGAAATTGCGACGAAAACAGGTTCGTCGCCAATACTCTTTAGCTACGAAATCTTAACATTTTGCTACAAATTTTTTCGTAGCAAAATCTCAATTTTTTTGTAGTGTGCACACATCAGTGGTATGTTTGGAAAGGATTACATATAAATAGGCATGCTATGGAAAGCAGAAGGGCATTGAAGAGGTTTTTAGAGATTGTGAGGAATCTTATGTAAGGTTACCATGCGTCCTAGCAACCATCAAAAAATACAACCCCAGAACAATTGTTGATTATACTCATCCTCCTCCTCCTGTCTGTGAATTACACATGTTTCAACGGGTGTTCTGGGCATTTGGGTCTTGCATTGAAGCTTTCTCTCATTGTCGGCCTGTCATTTATGTTGATGGAACATTCCTTCATAGTAGATATAAAGGGGTAATACTGATTGACATGGGTGTTGACGCCCAAGACATTATACTTACTCTTGCATTTGTTGTTGTTGAAAAAGAAGACTGCACGACAGGGGCGGATCCAGGGGGGGCAGGTGGGGGCACTCGCCCCCCAGCGGCGGAAATGCAGTGGAAATTTTTTTTTTTGCCCCCACCATATTTTTGTTATATATGTATATATATAATTAACTTCAAGATTAACACCAGTGAGTGGTGTGGTTCAGCGGTAGAAGGGGTGAAGTTAAAGCCTTTGGTGTTTCCTTTCAAATCCGTGTTCAAACCCTGCTACCTACATTTTCAATTAATTTTGTCTTCCATCTTTGCTATTCTTTCTCTTAACAGTTTTGTTTTTCTCTTTCTCCTAATTTCCTCACATTTTTTCAATCTTAATTAATTCGTTAGGCTTTTCCCATTTTTTTTGTTTTTGGTCTTTCTTCCTATTATCCCAAGTTTAATTAGCAAATTTGAATTTCTTTTTTGTACGAGTAATATATTTTAATAAATTGTTTGCGTTAAATACTTCAACATTATTTCAATCGTTCTTTGAATTATTTACTTTTATCATTTTTGTTAACTAAAATACATTGTATTTCATGAATCCGACCCATTTTTTACTTGTCCGACCCGAAATTTTTTTTCGGGGGCGCTGCCCCCGAACCCCCGTGTAATCTTGCCCCCCCTCGGCCAATTCCTGGCTCCGCCCCTGCTGCACGAAATGGCGTTGGTTCTTATATCTTCTTTGCTGACATATTATAAAGAGTCGTGAAGTATGCTTGATATCTGACCGTCATCACGGCATTGTTAAGACTATAGCGGAAGATACGTGGTGGCCAAATGTGCATCATCGATATTGCTTGAGACATATGCGAGCAAATTTCTTGTATAATCATAGAGGGGAAGGTTTGAATTATCTGTTTTACAAAGCGAGTAAAGCAAGTCAAGATAGAAAATTGAAATCTACCTTAGAGAGTATTCGTTCAATTAACCCCGAGGTAATTGCATGGTTTCTGAATTTAGATGCCAGAAAATGGACATTGGCACACGATTGTGGTTACAGATACGGCATTATGACTACTAACATGTCTGAGGTTTTCAATGGTGTCATGAATGGAGCCCGTGGGATGGCAATAACAGCAATTGTTGAAACTGCCTTCTACCGTTGTGTGGAGTACTTTCAAGTAATGCATGGATTTTAACTTAATGCCTTAGGAGGTAATCCTGATAACCCTAACATTAATCCCCTACACCAATTCAGCCAGAAAGTTCATTACGATACTTGAAAAATAGTGAGAAAGGTATGACACATCAGGTAAGGAGGTTCAACACTCATGAAATTGGGGTATATCAAGTGACAACCGCACGTCAGGGTGATAAAGGTGGAAATATATATCCAAATTGTCTGATTTAATGAATGTACCTGAACATGTGGTAAATGGGTTGCCTATCAAATGACATGTTCCCATCTTCTTGCATGTTTCCATGTACAACATCTTGATGGTCGTTCTTTCGTTTCTCAGTTTTACACCATTAGGGAATACTACAATATATGGAAGGGAACATTTGAACCAATCCACCATGAGGACTATTGGGATGTGAATGGTTTGGTGCCACGTTTTTTCCCTAATCCCCACCTTCGACGTTTTGCAAAGTCCGGACGGCCTATATCAAGACACTTCCGAAATTGTATGTACTTTCAAACAGATAAACGGAAGACTCAGTGCTTATCATGCAAACAAGAAGGCCACAATCGTCGTAGATGTCCAAACATTAAGGAGTAGAAGAATATTTTTCATGTAATTTATGTTTGAGTTGTTGAATTTCTTTGTTTGTATTTCATTAGGATTTTTGTTTTAGTATGTTTTGGATGTTATTTTGATTGTTTATACAGTTTTGTGTTGTTTGTTGTTTGAATATGACTTTGTTTTTCATTTGGATTTAGTTTGACTTGTATTCAGTTTCAGTTTCTGTGTGCATGTGGGATTACAGCAGTTTGTTGTTGGTGTATGAGTCACTACAAGTGAACTCGCTACACGGTGTAGTGATTTCATTGAACTCAATACACCATGTAGCGAGTACACTTGCAGTGACTCCAACAGCAGCAGCAAATTGCTGTAATCCCATCTGCACACAGAAAATCCATATACCCAATATTACAACCTGTACAATATACCATAAAACACACCTGCACACATGTATTAAAGTCTCAAAGCAATATACTAAACTGTACAAAAACTTTAAAAACCATACAACAATCATCCAAATAAAATCTTAAAAAAATATACAGAAAATATATAAATGTTTTCTTACAACTAATGCCACAAAATTTTATTACATCTGAATAAAAAAAATAGTTTTCACTTATTTCTCCTCTCATACTTTATGTCATATAGCCGGGGTGAACTTCTTCGTCGGATGCCGCTCCAGAGACCCTCTTCTAATCAACTCCTCCAGTTGAGCAGGGGTAAGACGTACCCCACTAGATGAAGTCGCAGGCGGATCAAAGAAGGGTGGAATATCCGCTCATGAGTATGATAGAGTAACCCTAAAGCCACTTCCCGAGTATACCAAAGTCATAGGTGCAGGGTCAACGAAATCATCATCATCATTAATAACCCCACTCACATGACTCGGGTTGTGGCGATGGCGAGGGTAAACACCTGAATAAATACCATCCTCAACCTCCTTTCTAATCCTCTCCGCCTACTTCACCTGAGTAGGTCAATCTAAAGGATAATCAAACAGTCCATCATACAGAGTCTCGGGCTGGACCTTGGGCTCTGGTTGGACCTTGGGTTCTGGCTCATCTGGCTCGTTGTGCAAGTCCATTTGTGGTTGTGGTTGTGGTTAAGGCTGTGCACGACGTCTAACACAACGTTGTCGAGGTTCTACCCCCTGTAAGCAATCTACCGATGTTGGAGGTGATGCATACTCAAGTCGTTGCTGCTCCCTAATGTTAGTGAGCGTGTGTCTAATTAACCTCCGAATCTCAGCTTGTTGCGGCCACGACATATGCTGCTTCTGCTCATTGGTGATATGAATACGTTTAAGGTTTTGCACCTGTTTTTATAGCAAAAAAAATAAGAATGAGACATAAGTTAATAAATTGAAGTTTTTTTTAAAAAAAAAATCAAAATGTAAATACTTACCATGCCCTCTAGGAAAGGGGCAACCGACCGGTATCCAACGTCCTCTATATTAAGGGGATTCTGCACAAACATGCACATTATGCTCTGAAACCATATCATATATGGATCAGTGTAATGCATAACGTGAAAGCTTGGGACCCCCACAACCAGTAAGTTCTGCCGATGTCCCTAAAGTGCAATGTATTGTTGATGGCGGTCACTCCAAATCACAAGATTATTTCCACGCCTATCAACTCTGTGCAAGTCCCTCCGAGTGTCGCAAGGTTCTGGGACCCCCTGCAACATGCCAAACTGTCTCAGAACACGATCTGGCAAATGTCACTCTATCATTTCAAAGCATATAACAGAGACCCGAGCCATCCATACGGCCCGTCCCTGAGTGTAGTAGGCCGGAGCTTGTCTATCTCTATAAGGCTGCCACACAACCTGACCATCTGTTAGCTTGGCCAGCTGATCACGATAGCCTTGCAGGTTATGGGCAATAACCTACTTGATATACAATGATGATCTGATCCACCTGAAATTTCATAAAAAGAATAATTATAAGAAACAGTTAAAAAAAACTATAACGACGAGAAAATAACGTATGATATATGTATACCTGCCTCCCAGTGGTATGGGCTCTTGTGCCGAATCAGTGTTTCGCATTCGAATTCCAAGTTGCACACATAGCAACTGCTCTCAAGCCCAAATCTATATCAATAAAATCTATATCAAATACTATAAATAATGCCGATAATTTGAAATCAAACTTAAAACCAACAACATAATGCAAATTAAAATGAGATAAACATACCTGTAAAATGTTGAGAAATCCACCGCACTGGCTCGTCAAAGGGTTAGTCGCACTACACAGCTCTCGATATAGAAAAGCCAGCTAAACACTACCCCAACTGTACATCCAGACTCTCGAAATCTCTCGAAGCAGTGGGAGATAATAAAACTTAACCTTGTTGTTCGTACGATCATGCATCACAGTAGAACCCAATGCTAGCATGATATATGCACATGTGTACATATCCACAATGTCATTGGGAGTATTATTAGCGAGGTCATGGAAATATGGAAACTGACTCATAATCCACCTTAGCTTGAGATTACTCCCATCCATATCTCCGGGAGATGGGACAACCCCTAAAAGATCGTGACATACCACTCGCCGGTCTAAAAGTGGTGGGAGGTCAGCATCCCCATCAATCAGCAACCTGAAAATCGTGCCGATATCCTCTAGGGTAATAGTCATCTCACCGGGAGGTGAAATGAATGGGTCTCCGGACTCCATCTCTCAATCAATGGCTCCAGCAACCCATAATCATATTGAAGTTTCCCTATATAATGAACCCCTCTAAAGCCACTCTCGGCTAATCTTGACAATATCCTCGACGCTAGTCTATTCGGCAGTGTGGCACCACGAAGAAATGAAAGCGGACTAGCAACCTGTTGTCCGACCCAAATAAAACGAGCTCTATGGCCCTCATGTACAGTCAAAACAGAGTTATCGATAGGCCAGGATCAACGAATGTATCCATCTATTTCAACAAAAGAAACCCAATTTCAATATCAAATAAATACATATATAAACATAAAGATTCAATAAAATCTATATCAACTACTTCTAAATGAAATAACAAACATACTAACAATTGAGTTCAAAAAAGCCCACAAATTGAGTTCAAAACCCCAAAATTTCAAATATACGACAATTGAGTTCAAATATACCTACAATTGAGTTCAATAACAACACTAATTGAGTTCAATATCAGCATGTACAACAACTCAAATCAAAGTATACTAACAATTGAGTTCAAATCAAAGCAAAATAAACACACAATGAAGTAAAAAACTAGAATGTAAACTTACAATTACGAATTTTTGGGGATGAAAAGTTTGGATTTGATGAAAATAACAAAAAAAACCTATTTTTCCTTCTTCTCTCTTCTTTTGCTAGGCGGCAGCTGATGGATAAAAATTCTCTTGTAATAAAAACCTTGCAAGTGTACAAGTTACCGTTGTAGCAATATGCACAAGCAAGGGTCGAACCACAGAGACTTGTGTGAATAACAAGTTGATTTAATTAGTGTAAAAAGTAACCCAATGGGGGTTTTGATTTTTGGTTGATTAACCTAATATTGAAAAGCAAATAAGTTAAACTAATGAAATTAAAACAAATATTGAAATCAAGAATGACAAGAATTCACGGATTGAGTTTCACAACTATCTCCTTCCTATGCTAATTTTTAAAAATAATTACTAATTTCGTTCAAGAAATCGTTCGCTTTAATAAGAGTTGGGACGGTTAGATGGCCGGGTTGCAACCCTATTATTACTTCAATGTAATGTTTTCCGCAAGGTCTACAAAACATCCAAGTAATACATTTAAAAATCAAAGAACAAATGATTTTAGACCCTTTTGATTTCCGCAAGGTCTTCAATTGGATCTATTCAATGGAATCTAGGCCAATGTAAAAATCACCCACGCAAGTGTAGTAATTTAAACCCTAGTAATTTAAAGGCCAACAATATCAATCAATAATGTTGAAGTTTAAAAATAAATTAAGCAAATTTCATTGAACAAGAACAAGAAAAGTGTGAAAGAATTAAAACATTATTAGCATAAGAATTCGACAATTGTTACATCCAATCCGCGAATAAATAAAATTAGCTACTCATAATAAAAATCGAAATAAAATAATACATATAACCTGGAAAAATCCTCATCACAATAAAACAATGAAATTGTTCTTTCTTGATTTTGCCTCGGAACAGTAACAAGTACCCCTTGGATTAGTACCACGGCTCCCTCCCAAAATAAAAACAATCACTTTCTTTATATAATAAACCTAAGTCAAAACCATGTGAACAACAGCTGTGTAAGGCCAAACCCAATTAGGCCCAAACCACCCGGCCCAATTCCTTAAGCAAACCAAGCCCACTTCGCAAGATCTGCCGAGCTGACTCGTGAAAACGAGTCGTGCCAAACAGTCCAACTCGTTCTGATTCAATTACAATTTTCTTTTGTATTTTCCATTGCGTTGCATTGCACAGCTTGGCCCAAACTGCTCCTTTGGCCGGCCAGCTACCTAGCACATCTCTCGGCCATGAATTTGTTGTTTGGCCGGCCACCATGCATCCTTGGTCCATTTGATATTCGTCTCGCAATAATTGCCACAGTCGCACTTTGGTCGCTCTAATTTTTGCTTTCGCACTTTCGTCCTTGAATTATTATATTTTTACTTTCGCCTCTGACTTTCATAAAATCAAATTAATCCTCGATTTTCCAAATTTTCAATTAGGTCCCTGAACTTCCAAGATTTACAGTTTGGCCATTTAACTTCATAATTTCCATTTAGTCCTCCGCTTTTCAGAATTGCATTTTGGTCCCAAAAATTCCACAGTAGGTTCAAATCTTCTATTTTCAGCATTGTTTTACTTCAGTCCCTGAACTATCAAAACACTAAAATATACATTAAATTCTCAAGGTTTTGAACAGAAAATAAGCTTAGGAACATATCTTTTGGATGGGTAAAATCACATCCATCAAATACCCCCAAACTTACCTTTTGCTCGTCCTCGAATAAAACAAAACTAAAGAAAAATAAAACTACTCTAACAAATAAAAACAATCAACAAAAAATATTTTTGATATGTTCTCAATATATAAAAGGTTGTCGGCCAAACAAGTCTCAGATTCTCACTTAAATATGCTAAACAAGTGCCAATAAGAATATGCAATTACAATCACATTAATGCATCTAACCCATAATTTTCCACCTCGGCCTGAATAATGAATGAAATATGGGAGATCATGATCAACAAGATAAGATTGTTTATGGGTTCACTAAAATATGCCCTACATCACAGATAACAATACAATTTACAAGGATACTCATATGCACGATTACGCACTTGTCAACCCGATTACTCAATATTGAACAAGAATTATGGCTTTAGGGTTAAATCCACAACAATTGTGGGACTAGGTTCGCGGGTGCAAACGAAGGAATGGACATACAAACACAAGAATGTGAAACTAAAAGCCTTCCATTGCATATTACTCCTTTCGAAATTTCAGCTTTTCCGTTCACCTTTGTTTTCTCAATACTTCAACCCCCAAACTAGAACTTTGTTCATACTTTATACACTTGGGGTTGAAAGCATTTCCTCACTCAATACATGTCACTAATCAATCATACTTCACAAAATTAGGGGGCAAGCCATTTTTTTATAGCTTGAACTTGAACTTTTTTTTTTCTTGCCCCCTTTTATACAATACATATCATATTCCCAACTTTTGACCTTCCTCACTCATTCCCATAATTTTCCTATGTAACTCCAAAACTTGAACTTTTCCAATTTCACATTCTTGCAAAGGTAGGATAAACCTATTCTAGGTGTCAAGGGTTAGGGAGTAGGCATCAAATGAATGCGAATGGTGGTCTAGATGTTCCATTCTTTCTAAAAAAACTCAAAATGGGATCAAGCGACAATTCATATATAAACAGTGACGAGAAAGTCGAAGGCTCACAAGAGGATTGTCAAATAAATAAAAGCCATAAATATCAAGTAATCTATTGATTTGTTATTGACAAGCGTGCAATCATGTTCTAGGACCCCGGGAATGTCAAAGTGAACCCATAAAAGACACCTAAATTAATGACCATGATCAAGAAATATGATGAAAGTGAATGGTGGTGCAATTGTGTTTTACATGTATTAATGCAATTCTAATTAACATATTCAAATTGGCACAAACTAGCAAAACTCAATCAAAAACCCTCAAATCATCACGGACGTTGGCCAACTTCCAAACATATAATGAGAACAAAATTTTTAAATTTTTCTATTTTTTTGGAGGGTGACACTATATACACTCCCCTATAAACTCACAAACTCGGAGAGATATCTACCCCCAAACTCAAAACATGATATGTCCTCATATCAAAGAGAACAAAAACATGCCTCGGGTTCAAAGGACGATATGACACAACAAAATGAATAAATAAAGCAAATAAAAACGTACCTACTTGGGTTGCCTCCCAATTAGCGCATTTGGTTAAGGTCGTTAGCCCGACCGTTGCTCCCGTTTGGACTTCACCTTCCGTCCTTTGGCCCACTTTATGGTTTCACGGGTCCTTATCTTCGGTTCATGCCCCATAAATAATCCCCTAAATATGAAGCCATTTAATGCCCATGAAATTCTTTCACATTTGTGCCTTTTAGGTATTTTCTCTTGAAGATCTTTTTCATTTTTTTCTTCCTCACAAGAAACTGGAGGTACAATGAGGATGGCCAAATTCTCATTTAAACAGTTAGGAAGTGGAAAATCTTCATCCGTATCGTAAACCTCCCCACTATCCCTCTTTTCACCACCATAAAACAATCGTTCTAATTCATCACATGCCTCCTCATGCCAAGATTTCACTACCACTTCTTTTTCTACAATTTCCACATTCTCAATACACTCACTTGAACAAACACAAAGTGATTCATCCTTACAATCAACATTGGAGATTTTACAGACAAAATTCTCCTTTGCCTTGTCCAAAGATTGCTTTTGTTCTAGTGGTGAAAATGAAAAGCTGAATCATAAACACACTCTTCCCCATCATCATTCGTATACCAAACCAGGGTTGAAGGTGTCTCTTCAGAAGGTGATAGTAGTGGGTCAGTATAATAAGATGGCTTACGAGTCGTATTATAAACTACCTCGTCATTGCCCCAAACTTTGTCTGCATGATTTCCCCATCCTCCTTGATTGAATGAGTTAGAGGAATAGTCATATTGCGATTGCCATGGTGGGACAAAACTTCTCTCTTGTACCTGTGAAACATACTCAGAAAAATAGATCCTAGACGGACAATTGTTAGTAGTATGATAATAAACACCACAATTAGCACATGCCTCTTGAACACTATAATCAACAAAATTTCTTTGTGCGGCAAGAATGTCTATCTTTTTTTATAATAAGGCTACTTGTCTTGCCAATTCTTCTCTCACTAACTCCTCATTGGTGTTTATTCCATACATCCTTGAGTATCTCACACATAAATTTTATACTCAAGAAAAAGAAAAATAATAAAAGAAAACTATTTACACCCAAAAAATAAGAAAAGAAAATTATTTACAATACACTAATCAAAATTAACTTGTAATTCACAACAAGTCCCCGGCAACGACGCCAAAAATTTGATGGATAAAAATCCTCTTGTAATAAAAACCTTGCAAGTGTACAAGTTACCGTTTTAGCAATATGCACAAGCAAGGGTAGAACCACAGAGACTTGTGTGAATAACAAGTTGATTTAATTAGTGTAAAAAGTAACCCAAGGGGGGTTTTGATTTTTGGTTGATTAACCTAATATTGAAAAGCAAATAAGTTAAACTAATGAAATTAAAACAAATATTGAAATCAAGAATGACAAGGATTCACGGATTGGGTTTCACAACTATCCCCTTTCTATGCTAATTTTTAAAAATAATTACTAATCTCGTTCAAGAAATCATTCGCTTTAATAAGAGTTGGGACGGTTAGATGGCCGGGTTGCAACCCTATTATTACTTCGATGTAATGTTTTCCGCAAGGTCTACAAAACATCCGAGTAATACATTTAAAAATCAAAGAACAAATGATTTTAGACCCTTTTGATTTCCGCAAGGTCTTCAATTGGATCTATTCAATGGAATCTAGGCCAATGTAAAAATCACCCACGCAAGTGTTGTAATTTAAACCCTAGTAATTTAAAGGCCAACAATATCAATCAATAATGTTGAAGTCTAAAAATAAATTAAGCAAATTCCATTGAACAAGAACAAGAAAAGTGTGGAAGAATTAAAACATTATTAGCATAAGAATTCGACAATTGTTACATCCAATCCGCGAATAAATAAAATTAGCTACTCATAATAAAAATCGAAATAAAATAATACATATAACCTGGAAAAATCCTCATCACAATAAAACAATGAAATTGTTCTTTCTTGATTTTGCCTCGGAACAGTAACTAGTACCCCTTGGATTAGTAACACGGCTCCCTCCCAAAATAAAAACAATCACTTTCTTTATATAATAAACCTAAGTCAAAACCATGTGAACAACAGCCGTGTAAGGCCAAACCCAATTAGGCCCAAACCGCCCGGCCCAATTCCTTAAGCAAACCAAGCCCACTTCGCAAGATCCGACGAGCTGACTCGTGAAAACGAGTCGTGCCAAACAGTCCAACTCGTTCTGATTCAATTACAATTTTCTTTTGTATTTTCCTTTGCGTTGCATTGCACAGCTTGGCCCAAACTGCTCCTTTGGCCGGCCAGCTACCTAGCACATCTCTCGGCCATGAATTTGTTGTTTGGCCGGCCACCATGCATCCTTGGCCCATTTGGTATTCGTCTCGCAATAATTGCCACAGTCGCACTTTGGTCGCTCTAATTTTTGCTTTCGCACTTTCGTCCTTGAATTATTATATTTTTACTTTCGCTCCTGACTTTCATAAAATCAAATTAATCCTCAATTTTCCAAATTTGCAATTAGGTCCCTGAACTTTCAAGATTTACAGTTTGGCCCTTGAACTTCATAATTTCCGTTTAGTCCTCCGCTTTTCAAAATTGCATTTTGGTCCCAAAAATTCCACAGTAGGTTCAAATCTTCTATTTTCAGCATTGTTTCACTTCAGTCCCTGAACTATCAAAACACTAAAATATACATTAAATTCTCAAGGTTTTGAACAGAAAATAAGCTTAGGAATATATCTTTTGGATGGGTAAAACCACATCCATCAGCGGCACTTAGGGTTTTTTTTTTCTTCTGTAAACTGTAAACAGACTGTAAGTCGCTAAGGGGGTAATTTGATTTTTGAATACTCGCTACACCATGTAACAAGTTCCGTGTACGCGTGAACTCGCTATATGGTGTGACGAGTTTGACTAAACTGTGTTAATTAAATTAGTCAAACGGTTAAACCCTAATTTAACTAAACTCGTTACATGGTGTATCGAGATTCAACGGTCAAACGTTGAACTCGCTACACCATATAGCAAGTTCTAAAAATATGGTCAGTTTGAAAAATAGTTTTAAATGTAAGTTATTTTGAGAATTATAATTTTAAAATGAAATTATTTCAGGAAAAAATCATTTGATATCAGACTGGCGAGAAAAATGCAGTTTATATGTGTAAAATCAAAGCGCGCAACATTCGATGGCGCTTTTGAGGCTGGTGAGTAAACGTTGGGTATGGATTAGTTTTAGTTTACGAGGCAACTCATAGTAAATGACTTCATCCAACGATAAGGATTTAAAGAGAAAGAATAAATTACTTGTATTTTTTTAACACAACTACTTGTGTTATGGGTTTAAAAAAGAAAAAAAAAAAGAAAGTAAAACAACTACTTGTGTTCAAAATTTGATTTTTTTTTTATCAAAAATGTCTGTGAATTTGTCTCCAAACAACATATCTTTCGAGGCAGTGCATGTAATAGTTAGGCTCCAACAACGAAAAATAAAATTAAGGTAAGAGAGAAGTTGGCGGTGGCAACAATGATGTAAAGTATGACGAGCAGGGGCGGATCTAGCCAATTTTGACGTGGACTGGAGCCCACGTCAGACCTCAGATTGTTTTTTACCTAAGTCACCTACTATAAGCCCACGCGATTCTAAAATTCTGGATCCGCGCCTGATGAAGAGGTGGGGGCGAAGGAAAATGATGAAATTGTTTACTTTCGTTCAGTTTTGACAACTTATGTTAAATTTTGGATGTCATTAATAGATTCAGAAATAATAAATACATATTGATCGCGCAGGAAAGCGTGTGGGCTTAGTTTTTTGTGTCCAGCAATGAATGAGCTAGCTTTGGATCTGCACAGCACAAGAAACAAGGGTGAAACTGCGCCGGGGGTCTTCCGGCAAGCCCCTCCGGCGTAAGAGTAAGATGATGGACTGGAAATATGGTGTAGATAATATGGAGTGTGTGAGGGTACGTAAATATGCAGTTAAGCATTACCTTTGTCCATGTTGCTACTCTCTTATTTATAGTAGGAATAGTGGTGTTAGGGTTTTCACCAGAACCGTTGGATTGGATTGATGCCAACCATTAGATCAGCTCCATCTCCTAGGTGTACACGTGTCATGCCGGGGTTGGTACGCCTATGTAAGGACACTGCAGCATCTGATATCCGATAAGTAGTTTTCCTTATAAAGGAAAGTCAACCTGCACGTCTTTTATTGTTATTACTGGTTGCATGATTGCACGTGTAACAAGGCACTGTAGCAGGTCTGACATTATCCCAAATTAGCTAATTAACCAAGCTTGTTGAGGAAGCTTAATAGAAGAGACGACCTGGAGATGTACGTCCAGTTGGGTCGTCTCCTTGAGGTATGACTCGACGAGAGAGAGTTAGTCGTTCAATGACGACGCTCACTCTTGGACGAGTGTCGGTTGGCGCCGAGGGAAGGCTCGTCGTTAGATGGGCCTAGCTCATTGTCGACGATCTCTTCTTGGTGCATCGACGGACTAGAAGTTAACCCTTTCCTTAATGGTACAATGGCTCATCGCTTGGATGGGCTTGGTCGCTCAGTGGCGACGACTACCAACCAGTGTTGGACGGGCCATGACCCAAGGCTTTGATCTGATCCTTTGTGGTTGGTCCTTTGATGGGCCTATTGGGCCCCCAGGCTCGTAGTAAACATTGGGCTCGACCCATCACAGATTATTCCGTTCACATATATTTATTGAATACTGTAATTACAATTATTAAAAAATATAAGAGTAGTTAAAATCAAAATGTAAAAATAAAAATTGAAATTGAAATGATGATGATTGGCCATAAATACAATTAAGAATACAGAGAAACTACATGGCTAAACTGGGATTTAACAAAAAAAATCAAAATTTTGTAGGTTGTTATTTTATTTAAGGGCAAATTGCATTTTAGTTACCTGATTTTATCGAGATATTTCAATTGGTTATTGAATTTGCATTTGTAACAAGTTGGTTATTGAGTTTGTCATTTTGTCGCAATTAGGTATATTTTTGGATGCCCAGTTAAAAATCTAACGAAAACATAACATCTGAGTTACTTAGGGGTATTTTGGTCATTCTCAATGGAATTTGCATGAAAAAGACCAAAATACCCCTTCAAATATA